>CM034148.1:336255055-336651613 GCA_019776745.2 Taxus chinensis | reverse complement strand
CCTATTCATCTGACATAACAATAGGCTTTACTATTATGTGCCTAGCCTGAGGTGTCTTTTTCAACCTCCTTGACATGCATGAATCCTCACACACATCAAAGTCAGGTTCATCAATGTGTGTGTGCATCGACCATGAAAATTGTTTTCTTGTGCACATTGTTGCCATATCTTCATCTATTAACTCCTAGCTGTATAACTCATTTTGTGTCACTGTGCTCTGGAAAAGGGTGCAAACAATTTTACCTATGTCCTCAGCATATCCCATAGCTGGTGGAATATACTCCCCACTTGTTCTTCTTGATCTAGGCTACTTAAGAATTTGGGCTTCAATATTTGGAACTTGTGTGGCTATGTCATAAGCAGTTTCTGGTGTTGTCTCTTTTGTCCCTTTTTCTTCCTCTTCTCCATCCTTAATTTCTTTGTCTTTTTAATCCTCAACATTCTCTAGAGGTGTAGGAGAATTAGGCACACTTTCCTCAAACTCTTTTGCTTCCTCATTCAGCTTCAATTTCCTTCGTCTTTTCTCAGTTGTATCCTTCGGTGGAGAGAGTCAAGATGATCTGCGCACTATTTGTGGAGTAGCACCTTGGGTCCTTATTCTCTTGAATACTCTCTTGAAATGGTGCTCTCCTTGGACTGCATCCAAATCCTCATCATCTTCCTCTTATGGATGAGGTGGTGTAGTTACACGCTCAGCTTCATCCTTATTTGGAGGATGTCTTCTACCTCTATGTTCCTAACCACCACTATCTTCATGCTCTTCTTCTTCATCATTGACCTAAATTATTTTTGTGGGCTTAGGCGCTAGAATATTTTCCATTGTATGCTTACCTTTTGGCGACCCTGGGAGTGCGAACTCATTCTCCACATACTTAGTGTTCTCCATCTTGGGTTTGAGTTATAGGTACACAAGCATTGCTCCAGTGTCCCCAAATACCAAGCTTACAGGTTTCATGCTTATAATATCTGAAATAAGTCTTTCAATGTATGCATTACGCCCTGGATGTACATACTTCTTCCTCAGATTATGGTAGTCACAATCTACCTTGTCTACATTGAAGGTTAAGCAGTGTGCATCTGAAAATAGATGAACTAATGCTTGGAAATACCTTATTGTGAAGGCATAAGGAAGTTTTTGCCATGGGCTCCAAGCCACATTCTTTATAGCAAATTATGCGATGCAAAAATGTTGGTATACTACAAACTGAACTTCCTTACCCACCACCGAAGGCAAATCCTTAGGTATGTGCTACTCTTCTTCAAACTCCACATGGATTCTATCATACCACATCTCCACCCTCTACTTGAATGGTCCACTCATTGATCCATCACACAAGTATTTGCCAAACCTTTCCGTAGGTGACTTGTGTTCCGTGGGTTACTCCCAAATCTTCTCCTTTGGCCCATCAAGCACCCCAATCTCCATGAATACTAAGGAAAATAACACATTCTATCACCTTTCCATGCTTCTTCGATGATTTTCTTTGCTATGTGATCTGCAATATTGTAGACCACTCCTTGAGACATCTTCTTGGTGATGTACAATCACGTTGTGTTTACCTAGAACCACCTTCCTTGGTCATTTAGCTTTGTCACAAGATGTGTAGCTTCCTACTCTACTGGGTACTTTTTTAACTTGTCAATGTCTATGCCGCACAGACCCTTGGTATACCCCAACTCCTTCCTCATCTCTAGGATTGCGGCTTTATCAGTTAAATCACTATCCAGATCCAACCCTGAGGCCCTTAGCCCTGTCACTGTTGAAATCAAATCAGTTGTGATTCTTACCCTCAATCATGCAAAGTAAAAGAAGTCCTCATGGACTCTTCTCATTAACCATCGATACAATGGTTCATACTTTCCAATATATGGCAGCTCATACAACTGGTAGACTCCATTCTCCTTTAGCAACTTCTCACCAATGTCATCATATACTGGCATATCCTCTGTCACGCGCTTGTTCATTTTCGTGCTCAACAACGCATCAAGATCCTTCTTATTATCTAATGTTTGATGGTTGTAGTCATTGATTTTACATTGGAAGATATGGGAATCACATTCTTATCCCACAATCACGCCCTCTGGATACTATATTTTTGAAAAATTACTCTCGGGAGCAATTTCTTGTTCCACTTCAACCAAACTTCTTCCCTTTATCTCCTACTTTGGGTGCTTTCTTCGGTGCCATTTGAAAAATATCTATTTTCTTCCTCTGTAATTGAGTAAGTTGAAACCCTAGCTTAAATCTTTGTGCCTTAGTGGAAATCACATGCCCTAGCTCATTTGTAACGTGCATGCTTCACTCAAACCCTTCACCTATGGGAATGTAAGCTTCTCCTGCACACAACCCTTCACTCCACATCTATTTTCATACTCTACGCACCTTAACACGATTGCTCGGCTCATTTGCACTTAACCCTTTTCAAATTCTCTCAATTAAAATGGTAAAAATGAACTCACATCTCGTCCTTATATAGAATTTCAAAAATTTAGTGCATTTATTACTCCTCCACCTACCAAAAATCCTCTCATTAACAACCATTTTCATTATTTCCTTGCGGTACATCTTCGCGCTCAAGCTATAACCTTATAGTGTGCCCTCCTACCTTTTCACTATAGACTTCTCTTCAACGTGCTTCCATGCACTTGAGTATCTCGTCACTATGCCTTCCACTAGTAGTCTTCCCGACCTCTGCTTACATTTCATTATACTTTTTTCTTCATTCATCTCTATCTATGGTCCTTGTGTCCAGAAGAAATCTTTTTTTTTTTCAATTTTCCAACCTTGAATAGCACCCGTAGATAGTTCCTTTCATGTGGACTTATTTCAATTAGTCATATACCTATATATCAACAACCTACCCCACACTAAGGGTATGTGTAGTCCTCTGTGCATAAAAATTCTACAAATAGTAATTAGCTTCTGGCATGTAAACATGCTTATTACACAACACACCAACTAAATTGACAAAGCATAGCAACAAAGAAGGAAATACATTAAGGGAATACATAATTGAAAACCTAATCTAAATGGAAACACTACCTTATTATAAACACCAATAAGACTTACTTATAGTAGGGCTTCAGCCTACTCCCATTGAAGTAACCAGATAATCGTATTCCATCAAGGGCCTCTAACTAACAAGCAACTTATTTGAGTATGTGAGTGATAACATATGACCCCAACCAATGTACCTTGAGTTTTCCTGGATGGCGTAAAAATTTAGAATCATAAAGGAACACCATATGCCCTATCTCAAGCTTTTTACACTTGATGTGCTTGTCATGGCATGCTTTCTACCTGGCATTTTCTTGTTTTTGACTCCAATGTGATATGGCTCGTTGTTCATCCAATTTTATAAAATAGTCAATGCATTCTTCTAATGCTTGCTCATCAGCAAGACCTCCAGCGAGCGTAATACGCAAAGAAGCTAACATAAATTCCATAGGAATAACGGCTTCTGTGCCAAACACTAACTGAAATGGTGTGGCTTTGTTCAACCTCTTATATGTTGTCCAATATGCCCAAAGTACTACAGATACTTTATCATCCCAATCCTTTCTTCCAACATCACATATTTTTTTCAATGTCTAGCTCAAAATTTTGTTGAAAGCCTCAGCAGTCCCATTTTCCTGAGGATAATAGGGTGTATTCTTATGGTGTGCAATCATGAATTCATCCAATAGAATTATGATTGTCTCATTAAGAAAATGTGTTCCCCTATCACTGGTCAAAATTAAAGGACGTCCATACCTTGTAAGAATATTTTCCCAAAGGAACCTGGTTGTTGTGGACGTTGTACAATCCTTTGTATGTACTACTTCTTCCCACCTGGTCAGATAATCTATGCAAGTTATGATGTAGCACGATCCATTTCTACACACAGCTGGTGAAATAGAACCCAAAAAATCTATAGCCCATTTCTCAAATGATTCTACACTAATAATGGGCCTTAGAGGCATTTCATCTCATTGTCATAGTTTTCCAAGGTGTTGGCAATGATCACATGCCTAACCAAATTCCTTACAATCTTTATACATGGTCTCCCACCATAATCCAGCGAGTAGAATCTTGTGCGTAGTTGCATCACCTGCATAGTGGCCACTTGCAATACCACCATGAGCTTCTTCCATAATATCCATGCACTCATGTTCCAATACACAACGGTGCAGTACTTCATCTCGACCTAGTTTTTACAGGTCGTCGTTAATTAACATATAGGGGGTTGTGCGTATATCAAGCTATTTCTTCTCCAAGGATTGCATTCCTTCATGTGATATCCCTATTTATAGAAAGACAACAATGTCCTCTAGTTCTGATGATGCTCATTGTAACATGTATAGTTGTGCATCTGGCATGGTATCTTCAATTTCCTGTGCTTCTTCTCCTGACTATATTCTTGATAGATGGTCTGGTCTAGAATTACTTTTCCCTAGTTTCCCCACAAATGTGAAATCAAATTCTTGAAATAAGAGCATCCATCGACATATGTGTCCTTGTAGAACGTGCATGTTTACCAAATACTTCAATGTCATGTGATTTTTATAAAATATGAATGGTTTAGCTAGTAGGTACTGATGGAATTTATGTAGCACATAGATCATTGACAAAGCTTCACGCTCTGTACTTGTGTATCTATGTTCTGTAGGAGTCATCTTCCTACTAGAAAAATAGATAGGATGACCTACAATACCTTCTCCATGTTGAGCCAACACCATGCCAATAGATGTGTCAGAGGCGTCAACATGTATATGAAATGGTTGGTGTCACAAAGGAAAATGTAGAATAGGTGCTGTAATAAGTTTTTCCTTTAATCGAATTCGTGTTGCTATGGTTCTCCCCAGTAGAACGTACCTTTCCCTTTTAGTAACTCCTCCAATGGTGAGGAAAATTTTTCATATCCTTTGATAAAATTTCTATAATATCTTCTTTGACCCAAAAATCTGTGCACCTCACTCTGACTGATAGGCTCCCTTAGGCCTATAATGACAGCAACCTTGGCTGAATCAACCAAAAAACCTTCCTTGCAGATTATATGTCCTAGTAGTATCCCAAATAGTGTAGCAAATATGCACTTCTTGATGTTCAAGTAGATACTCAACTATCTACATCTTTCAAACATTAAGCGTAGATTGTCATAATGATCCTTAACTAGTCCATAGACCGTCTAATAATCTAAATATACATGTAAGAAGTTATGAATAAATTCCTTGAATACTTGAACAACTATGCACAAAAAATACAGCAAGCGCATTTTTCAGACCAAAATTCATTATAGTATAGGCGAAGCTACCCCATTTAGTAGTAAATGTAGTCTTTTCTTGATCCTCCTAGGAAATCCAAACCTGATGATACCTAGAGAACTCATCCATAAATTAATAGATTTTGCACCCTACAACACCTTCTAGTATTTCCTCGGTGAATGGCATAGGAAAGGGATCAGTCACACATGCAACATTCATCTCCCTGTAGTCCATGCAAATCCTGATTTGTCCATCCTTCTTGATACTGATCACCATTGGACTAACCCATTCTGACTCATCAAGGGGCTTGATAATTCCAAAATTCAACATTTTATCAATCTCCTTCTTTGATCTTTTCACTCAAGTTGGGGTTTATCTTGTAGGGTTTTTTTATAACTAGGTCCGCACCCTTTTTAAGATTTATATTCATCTCCCCTAATGATTCATCCACGCATTTAAGTTCATGATACCCCCTAGGGAATAAGTCCTGATAATCCCTTAGTAACTCTATGATTTTTTCCACTTCAGAGTCTGACCAATAGTTCCCAATTATGGCTTCCTTTGGCTTAGCATCAGATCCAATATTCACCCTTTGTGTCTTTATAGGTTCATGATAGGCACGCGTGGTCTTATCTACACTATCCAGCACCTGATGCCTACCCATTGAATGGTGTACATCTAGATTTCTACTTCTTCGTCATCCACTAAGTAGACCATTTTTCCTTTTTCTTTCTCAAGGAAAGAAACAATGAAGTAGTGTTGCATCATCCTCTATTTCTTCAAAAGGACACGCTCCTGAGTCCCCTTCATCCAATAACTCCTAAAGGAGTTCTTCATCCTTGGCACTATCTTCCATAGTTAAACACTTTATGACTTTCAATCCTTCTTCCATCAGAGGCTTTGTAGAGAAGAATTCAAACATCTGGGTCACTCTTGTAATTAAATCCTGCCAATTTCCAGTCTCTCTAAGGATTTCTACATTTACATACCAAGTACATGTGCATCCTTGTAAAGTGGAATAAAACTTGTGCACCCATAGCGAAGGTGGTAAAGCTTCCCGCCCTTCTATCCATAGTCTCTCACACTTCTGAATGTGGTGTTGAATAGGTTAATTACCATGATAATTACATATTTCAGTATGTGCATTTCTCCTAAAGAACCTAGTAGAAAGAGCAATCCTAATTTCATTCCATCCTACAAGATTATCCTTGTGGACCACCCACCAACATGTTGTTGTCCCACATAGTGCATATGCTAGCATATTTCTTCTTTCTAATGGGTCTATCCACTATTCCTCCATGGCACTTTAAAATACCATAGGATCTCCTTCTCTTGTGTAACAAGGTACTGAGTTATTACATATCCTTCTGACATAACGCAATTTCTTGCCTCTAGGAAATATGCTCTTTACTTCGCGCCCTACCAACTCATAAGTGTTATGAGCCCAATTATCACAAGCAACACTTGTAGTATCACTAAGGGAATGTTCATCCTCCGACTGAATTATTCCTTATTTAGTTGGCTCAGGAATCTTTAGGTCTCAGATGGTGCATACATAAATCTTATTCAGATCTTCTTCACTTAAGGGCTCAACATAGGGCACATATTTTCCATCTGTTAAAGGGATAATAACTCTCTCCTCCTTGTTTTCAAAACTAATATATCCTTTGTTGAACTGAAGATCAACATTATTTTCATAGCACCAAGTATGCCCCAATAGATTTGGGAAGCTATCCGACTCTGTCAGTGCTAAAACCTTAAAATCTCCAGTGGACTTGGCTCCTTGTATGGTAATGGATGCATCTTTCAAAAATCTAATGGGAGTGGCCTTAGTCTGATTAGCCATGAACAATACATTAAAGGATGGTTGTAATGGGGGTCTTCGCATTTGTATCCATGCATGTAAGGTAAGAACGTTGACTTTCATGCTTGTATCAATCATTATATTACTCAATATCCACCCATCCACAACAACATTCAGTGTAATTTCCTTGTCATAATCTAGGCTATGAGGGGGAAGATTCGCATGCAGGATCTATCATCTAGTCTCAATACTTGTGCATAAAGTGTTTCCCTTTAACTAGTCCCCTAATAATGGAATGATATTTTCCTAGCGCAACACTTTACACACTTCTCTTAAGTCATCCATATCAGTTTGGACCACCTCTGATACTTTCTTTTGCTCCATATTTGATGATTTTTCTTTTAATTACTGTATATCACCGTAAAGATTCCTAAGTACCTCCATGGTCTCTTGATAAACCTCCTTCTAATGGGAAGGGTCTGGGTACCGTGCATGAAGAACTTCCTCCTTAGTGATGGTAAGATTTTTTTGTAATGCTTCTCTGGCACGTGCCGCTTCAGCGCAGTCATGATCTTCACTTGTAACTCCTTGGACTCTGCCTTCAACTTAGGCATCCACTGATTTTCAACAGCACGTTGTATCCTAACCATCCCTACGATTTTTTTTTTCTTATTTATGTTGCTTACTAATATGATCGTACAAGTCTGGGCACTCCTCATAGCTATGGTTCTTTCCACAAAAAGAATATGTAATATTCTGAGGACATTCATGCCAGTAGTGGTTAAGAGATCCACGTGTATAACATGTTCCACGAGGGAACTCACTTCTTCCACTACCATAGCCCCATCCTCCAAATCCACCATGGTATCCTTGACCTCTACCACGATCGCCTTTAAAACGCCCTTCATTCCGATCATAGCGCGCCTAATTTTGATCCTGGTCCTGATGCTTGTTCTTAACCTTAGATTTATCTGAAACTTTTGTCTGTCTTACACCAATATCTATTGCATCATGGATCTGACCAATCAGTCAGCAATCTTCTGTGTCATGAGTCGTGGACCTGCATATTTTACAGTAGCTTGAAACATTCTTTATTATCATGCGTTTTAATAATGGGCAGCAGCTAGCATCATGATTTAAATGACATATCTCACAATCCAACAACAACAATCAAACTAATCTGCAAGGACAAATTTCCTTTGTGTGACCTTCTACTTCAAAATTTGTGCACCAAATCCATGTGCGCGTCTCATGTGCTGAATTTTCTGATAGTATCTCCAACTATTTTTCCATAATTTCGATATGTTCTTCCAAAAACGGGCTCACACCATTGTCTATGCTTCAAACTGCCTCAGCACGTAAGGCTACTTCGAGTGCTTCATGAAAATCAATGTATGTCTTATGTGATAATTCCCTCCTAAAAGGGGTAATCAGACCCCAACGAACCATTTTGCATGCTGGATTGTGTGTATGTCATAAGAAATCTTAGATAATAGCATTTTAAAATGGGAATCATACTCTCTAAAACTCTCAGTAGTGCCTTACTTAATATCCTTGAGAGGACTTATACTCTTCTGCTCAAACTCAGGGATGTGAAACTATTTTAAGGAATGCATCTTCTAAAGTTGTATAGTCTACACAATTCTGATCAAAGTCAAATGTTTTGTACCAGCTATGTCCACGCCCTTGTAACGTAGTAGTAAATTGGCTTTCCCTATGCTTTGAAGTCATGATTCCTTTTACACACCACAATATTTCACACATATGCACATGTTTAGCAGCATCTTCTATGCCCCTATACTTTGGAAGACGAAGAGGCATCTCCATGTAAATATTATGGGGTTGGTGCAGACCTTGCCCACCTGATCTAGAACCTCCCGTGTTTCCCCTGCCTCCAAAACCACTAGATCCATTAGAACTAGAGCTACCTATGCCTCCTGATCCCAAACCTGTAGCTGGTGTCAGAATAGAAGATGTACTTCCCTATGTCCCAACATTAGAACTAAATTGTACCCCGATAGTCTGTGAAGCATTACCACTTCTAGAAGTTAGTCTAAAAATCGGTGCACCTGAATTTTGTGCAAATGATACACCCAAAAAGGTACTCCAATATAACAACGAAGTTATTTGTGCTACCATCGTTTTGCCTCTTATAATACTTTCTCCTACTCTCCCACTGCTTGAATTATCTTGTTGACTAAGTGTAGAACTAGATGCTGGAAAACCAAGCATAAGGGAAAGGTTACCAGGTTGATTCAGACGTGTGCCCATGGCCCATGTCGTATCTACTGGCGTGCTTCTACGTGAGGCCGAGGAGGGTTCCCTATCATGTTTTCCCAAATGGGGGAGTTCCTAAGGATCAGGTTCCACATCTTCTATGTGAACTTCAACTCCTTCCTGAACTATCTTTCTCCACAATGCCATTTACTCTGCAACCTCCAGCTGATTTTATACCTCCCTCTTATGTGCCTCATTATACTTAAGTTACCTTTCCTCTCTCTGCCTTTCTTCTGCTAGGTCTACCATCTTTCACCAAACCTGCTCCTTCCCCCGCGCATGGTGGGGTTTAGTTAGCCATCGTTTTACTCTCCAAATTCAAAGTTACCATCAGAATCTTGATTGCCCGTGGAATGCCTCATAAGTAAGTTCCCCTTGGGTATTGTAAAAACTAGAATTTAGCTACCTCCGGGCATGAATAAGTGGAAATTGAGTACTCCAAGATGTAACTTTCCAAAACACCATGGAACCACGTATCCACAGCTCGAGTCTGAATCAGATCAGCATCATAAAGGGCCTAAAATTCTTCTTGCGTCCAGACAAGTGCACGATACCTCCAATTCCTCTTAGATTCATAAGTAGTCAGTCACTCGTACAATTCTACTGGAAAGATAGCAAAGAAACTCTCATATAGATTATATTCCACCCACACACGTGCATTAAACTCAGATCCAGTGTTGAACCTTCATGCATATTCTTCTTCCAGATCGTGTATCCACTCTTCAACACTTGCTAAGGTCAACCAATATGTCTTCATCGCGAACCATCCTGAAAACAACTGAAAAAGAGGTCTTAGCAATGGAACCAATGATACAGCCTAGAATTTAGCAATACCCGCCCAAGTGTGTTGCCACATCACTCAGCCTAGACTGAGCACTCACCTGAAGCATGCAAAGGTTCCAGGCCCTTCTTTAGGGTTTTTTTGCAAGATGGTAGCATGATGAATACTTTAATCATTCTTATTTATAGCTAATATATCTTTCTACAGTGCATATTCAGATCTAGATCTAGAAAATAACAGCATTAAAGGATAACCATAATGGAATCAAGCATGCAATACTAAATTATAACCATGATAACACCTTATTTTAATCCATAATCTCCATTATATTAATTGTAGTAAATACATAAAAGTTTCCTTACAATAACAACATTAAATGCTTATGCGCGTAAGAGATCTAGAAGCATAATCTTATTATACCCTAGTTCTCACACATATATCTATGTTGTCTCATCTCTTTCTTTGTATATATCTATATCTTTCTACAGATTTTACTACATACTTATAAGGGTGGGGACTTTACCTTCACCACTTATCTAATCCCAAAATAGGTCACATGCTATTATTAGCCATGTCCAATTAAAAAAATAGGATTACATGCAAGAGTGTTAACAATATATCTCTCTTAGTCAACTACTAGTTCACAATTCTATCTTTAGCCTACATCCATGCAAAATGCTTCGTAGTTGATCATCTAAAATAGCCAATGTGTGTCGCGCAAGTCTTCAATCGGTTTGAGTGCTCTACACGTTATTTCCAAAAATAGATCCTCATCATGAAAAATGGATAAGTCCCAAATTTGTCTATGCTCTGCATGCGATCCTCTTCAATTATTTTGCACCTTTGAATTAGTTCTGCTTTCCCGTGCGAACCTTCTGTATTTTCTTTTCTAAGTGCCATATTCTAACTGATCAACAGGATGAAAAACAGACGCAAATATTGTACAAAAGACAAATGGTTGATAGTTGATTTGTACAAAATAATATCACAAATAGCGTCTCAAGCATTGAATGTGGTAGAGGGCATCAAATATTTGAAGCAAGAAAATGCTAAATAACTTTTTATCTTTTCAAAATGTTTTTATGATGGTACTGCTTAACAGTGTCAATAATATATACATAAATATGTTATTATGAAAGTACCGCGTAACTCTATTATATTATGATGATATTGTCAAAATATAAGTTGGGATGATTTATATTTTCACTGATTATAAGTTAATATTATGATTGAATAACTTATGTGGTGAATTATCAGAAAAAAAATTCCCTTGAAAAATTATTAAATAGTATTTTTTTTACATTGTTCATAAAATAAATATAAAATTATATTGTATATACTTAATTATTTTAAATATTTTTTGATATAATTAATATATAAATAAATCTCTAGAAAAATTGACAGTCATATCTATAATATGCAAGTCATATGTGACAGTTATTTCAAATATTTGAAACTATTTTAAGGATAAAAACAATTTTAAAAAAATATCTAAATGGGTGTCAAATTTAACACCACGTTGTGGCATTTGTTGTAACCATTGAAGGACAAGAGAAGATGTTTGCTATCATGTATCAAACAGAAACATGTTCTGTACATAACATGTCATAAATAATGCCTAGTGTTGGCTAGACCATATAAAACATAAACATGTTTTGTATATAACAAAGCATAAATAATGCTTAGTGGCCGCCAGCTCGTTTAAAACATAAACTTTTTATTTATATAACATAGCATAAATAATGGTTGGGGGCAGCTATCCCTTATAAAATAGAAACATGTTCTATACATAAAAAAAATCATAAATAATGCCTAGCGGCTACTAGCCCGTATAAAACATATACATGTTTTGTTTATTCCAAAGCATAGACAATGCCTAGCGAACGCTAGCCTGTATAATGGATTCCAATATTTGAATTTTTGGATTCCGATATATAGGACTTTGGAGTGTAGTAAATTCCAATATATGTGATTTTGGATTCCAATATATCTGATTCTGGATTCTAATATATGTGTTATTGGAATCCAATATGTGCAATTTTGGAGTTCATATAATTCCAATATTTAACATTTTGGAATTAAAAAAACAAGTAGTTTTGGATTCCAATATTGGCTATATATTTTTTTTGCTCAGACTGGAATAAGTATAGGTTTAGTGAAATAAGTGTTACCCTTAAAAACATACAAGATAATTTTCTTCACTCACAAGTCCAACACTTCCACCCAAACAACCTCTTCTCTTTTTATATACCAATACAAAGTGCAAAATGGATTTTCAACCTACAAAGAGGTTCTATTCCAACATCACAATCTCACCAACACCAAGTTGATGAGGGGAAAAAAATCAATCATGCAAAATGAATGGGCTCGACCAACAAGTGAAGAGACAATACTTAGATCATTCCCTTTTCCCATACATACTCCCAAACTCAACCCAATGGCTGATATGGGAGCACACAGAACTCCCCAAATGAAACACTAACAACCTTAAAAAATCATAAGAGAAGAAAGAATACCAAGAAACTAGAATGAATCAAGAAAATAAGGAATAAAACAAAACTCCATTCTCTTGGCTACAAATTCCATTTTACCTACATAGAAAAGGAAAAAAATGGATTAAAAATATCCTACCTCCAAGTTATATTTCCTTGTTGAAGAAGATCCAGCCACCTCTTCCCCAATCCCAAATCCAATACATTTATCTAAAAGGAACTTCACTTCCAAAATCTCTCTCACACTAGCAATAACTCTCTCCCAAAACTTGAATCAACAACCCCTTCCAAAGCCAAAAATTCAAGAATAAGTAAGAAGAGGAAAAGGCACAATTCTTGATGGATTTGGAAAATTTTCCACTCCAATACCAAGGAAAATATACTCTAACACATGTAAGTACCTTCTCTTACAAGTTTCATGAGCTTAATTTGATTACTCAAGCTTTCTAGTCTCTCTCACACAATCATAAGTGTTTACTTCATGTGCGCTTTTCAAGGATTTTTGGTGACTCTATGAAATTTAAAATTCCCAAAAGTTATTTTAAAAAAATACTTATCATATTGGTATATATCAAGATCTTTTTTTTAGATAAAATGGTCATATAACTTGTCAAACACTCCTCCAAAAAGTGGTTATATGAGTAAATTCAAGTTTTTAGAGTAAATATGAGTGATACTTGGGAAAAGATACCCTTTAAACATGATTAAAAATTTATAGAAGTCAATTATGATAATGGGGTCATAATCATAAGGGTGGATGATATCTGATTCAGTGACAAAGGCATGTTGTGAGGTGTAGTGTTAGGCTTATGATCCCAGTGCTACGTCTCTAGTTTGAATCTCACCATGGTTTACCAAAACCCTTTTGCCGATGGGGTGGGAGTGGTGTGGTCAAGTCACAAGGTTTTGTATTGGCCCACCTAGTTTCAAATCCCCCAGAGGTACGATCCTCCCCAGAGGTGGTTTCTCTGCAGGTTGTGACATCTCTAAACTTCATTTTTATGGAAACTCTCTATTCCTCACTGCAATGGAAACACTTGGATCTTCACTATAGTTGCAAGAATTTTGGAAAATGGCTTTAACCCTTTGTAGATGCAGCTTGCTGAAATCATGGCTTCACTCCATTGCATATGTAACTCACTAGACTCCTGGTCGACAAACGATGTAGTTCCAGCACTCCAGCTGTTAGCTTCACTCGGTTAGCTGGACTCATTTTTGAAATACATTAAAGATGAAGCACACTATAATTTGCTTTACTCGGGTTCCTTGTGATGGTTCCCATATTATAACAAGAAGGATGTGGGTCCTTCCCAAAAAAAACCTCAAAATATTCACCTTTAATCTAAAAAAAGGGGTCGTAATCAGAAATTAAAAAGTGGATAATAACCCAAAGAAATAATTAAAATAAATCATTACATTTATAAGTGATACAGGCACCACACATGTATGACAATGATAAATTTACAAAAAAGAAAAATATAGTTTATGGTTTGGTTGATTGTACAATGGAGTGGCATAACTAGGTCCCTTGCATACTTCCTTGGTCCCACCTATTGTCTGTGCACTCAATGCACCCATAAAATGCATCCAAAACAATATATGTAATATGCAAAAAATTATAATCTAGTATAGGATATATGTCATATAATAAATCCACTGCATTCACTACAACAAATAACCAAACATGAAGTAAACCATGTGTTAATGCTCTGATTATCTACTACATAATAGTTAATGAAATCAAACCATATAACTAATCCAATATCAAGTGTCACATATCAAATTAGGCACCAAGTACCACAAAATTGAACATTGAGTGTCTCATATGCATAAGAATGTAGCAATGAGATTCATAGATCCACAAATTCAATTAAAAAATTAACATAAAATGCCTTAATAGACTACTAATATCCTAATATGTGAGAAAATAAAATATTTAACTAAGGATATAAGAAGATGGGAACCACAAGGACATAAAGGATTTGGTTGTGAAGGATGGTGGAACAAGATGATTTGGGAATATATATGCTTCAATGAAAGTTCTAGAATTGCAAACCAAACAAGGAAGGATTGTAAAACTTTTGTATAGTCCATACTTGATCTGTATGGTCTTGATTTGGTATTGTATGATTTTGAACCCTTTAATTTTTTGGTTTTTGGATCTGTAACTTTATGTGTTTTTCACTTGTCTAGAAATCATCTTCGTTGTATATCTCTCTTACTTGCATGGCTTTGGGATGACCTATAATCACCTGTAAAAAAAGTAGAAACTATAGCAATGTGTAGAACCCTTCATCAAAGAATTAGAAAACCAAAAGAAGAAAACATGTGTGTGTGGTGAGATTGGTCTACCCTTGGCATTTTGACTCTTGATTACTTAACCAATCTAAGTGATACACTACATACAATCATTATAAGATCAAACCTCATGTAGTTATCCTAGGTTCTTTTGAAAGTGTGAATAACTAACCAACCCCTAGGGCTTCCCTTGTGTATCTTAACACGAAGATAGTGAGATAACTATATGGTATAGAATGCACCCAATGTGGTAGCATTGAAATGTGGTGTGCCTCAACTATATGACCTAACCCTTTTTCGATTGAAACCCTTGTGCAATGCTTAGAGTGACTTTTCTTTCCTAAGACATGGCTCTATGATTTTTTCATGCTTGGAAATGGAAGAATCTAGACTTTTTAACTTCATTAAGTTCAAGATACTTGTAATAAGGACTATTTTAGATTATTTATATGTGATTTGGGTAGATTTCGGAACCCTTTGAGTTCTTTTGGAAAGATATTTACAATAAATCTTGTAAAAGTGCCAAGTAAGTTATAAAATGATAATGAGTTGGTTATATAACCTTTCATAGGTGAAATATTTTAATAAGGCCAACTCTAAGAAAATTAAATGACCAAAATAAGTATTTGAAATTGAAATTAGGTTTGGATAATGTGAATGGTGGGACCATACAAGTCAACCAAGATTGGGACTCAAATCCCAACCCTTCCATACATTTTAAATTAGGAAATATGAAACTTAGAATTGAAAATTGTGTCATAAATATTAGAGGTTTAGTACTGCCTTTATTAAATAATATTATTAGAATTGATGATAGAGAAGAGTGTAATGATAAGAACGTTATATAATATCTAAATAGATGAGGAGATTGGATTTTGAATGTGATTGTTTTTATTAGCAAGGGAACATGGTTAAACTTGGCATTGCACAAGGATAGGTTACCAAATTTTAGTGTCTACATTCTTCCATCTTTAAGAGTGTAATTGAGAATTGTATTCTTAAAGGAAAACCATATTTGAGTGTGCACACACACTTTATATTTGCTTTAAATTGTTTATTTATGTGTTGGTGTTGGGATGCTTCATGATGAAACCTACAACACAAATTGTATTCAATGTTTATGATAGAAACTAAACTTTAACTCAAAAATATAGATAATTATTATAACTTTGAAAATTGCAAAAATTACGTAAAGGAAATGTAAAACATAAGGAATACACTAATTAATTTTTTGGAGGGAGGATCTTGTGTTGTTGTGATGCCTTAAAAACTTTAAATTTGTTGTGGAGATGTTGGAGAATTGGGGTGATCATTCCCCAATGTTATTCCTATATGAGATAGTAGAGAAGAGGATCCATGTTTTCCCTAGTTTTGAAGTTTTTGAAAAGAGGATGGATTTGGACTACGAAGAACCCTTGTACTTTGATGTCTTGCTTATTTTATAATTTAATGTGAGAGGAGGAAAGATTAGTCTACAAATCCTTCAATTTTTCGTTGATGCTTTCCACATCTAGCAATCTAATGGGAGAAGAGGAAAGAGGAGTTTACAAAGACATCAATTTTTCTTCGACTCTTTCCACTAAACCAACGGACCACATCACTACAAATGGATCTAGGCCCAACTTGAAAAATCAGACTTTGGAAGGAATGGACATTTTCATACCCCCATAAGATGCTACTATAACTGAACTAATCATATATAATTTTGAAACATTAAAGGGGAGAAGGAGGAACATTAATGCAAAGGTGGGGGGCTAATCACAATCTCATCAATATTAGTTAGAAAAAACACTTGAATACCCTCCTTAATTGAATGGGGATTGATTTACAAGAACTATTCTAACACTCCAAAAATGATGTTTTGGCTCAAGAAACTTCAAACAAGATTGAAAACACTATACTGCCCTCCAAATAGTTAATAAAAAATTTCATACTCTAGTTGAATTGGAAAAAATAACTTACTTGCAATGTTCTTCACTTGAAATTAGGATGGATTTTTTGGTTCTAGAATTACCTCTTGGATATGTATTTGGGCTTGTTGTAGATTCTAGCAATGTTTTACCTTCGTATTCCTTGCTTACCTTATCTTTTACATGTATTCACAACCTTGAATGTGACTAAAGACAAGGAAAAAGGAAAAATTCCACTAATTTTCTCGCATACCTACCCCATCCTCCTACTAGCCCTCAAAACACTCAAATCATGTTGCTAAGAATAAACCATAGTTATTAGACAAAAACTAAAACCAGTTTTGGACACCCATTATGGGATTATAATTGTGCATGATATTTTAGACTTCAACTCTAAGAGGAAGTTCATCAAATGCCCAGGTTTAGGTATCAAATTAGGTCTCTTTAGATCAAAACAAGGTTTAAAGAAGAAATGAAGGTTTCATGCATGCCAACATTATCATCTTCACACCAAACCCCAAAAATCTTGTTTTACTCTTTTTATAGTCTCTACAGACCCAAATTAGGTTCTTGAAAAGCTTGTTAAATCTTCAAAACTTGAAATCCTTCTTAAACCCTAAATAGGGTTTTACAGATACCCAAATAGAGAGAGAGAGAGAGAGAGATGAGTTTCAAGAAGTTTTATAAGGTTTCAATCCTTCAAAATTGACATGAAGGTATGTACATGCCTAATATACCTATAAGAAAGAGTTATACTTTTGAAACTTCATTATAGGCTCGCAAAGTGAACATATACAATCAAACAGGGTTAAGAAACACACTTATACAGTCCTAGTTTCCTAGGTTTACAATGTTTCACATGCTTAGAATCATCAAATAAGGTCTTCACTCCATAAAACAAAGCTCTCTATGTACCCTTCGCATCATTCAATCAAGAAACAATAAACATGTGAGGAAACATTATCTTTTTCTTCATAATGGGGTCATTCAACATTGTTACAATTTTTTCAAGTCTACCCTTGCAAGACTTTTTATTCTTTTTTACAAGAAAATACTCTATCCCCTTGAAATCATTCTCTCTTCCTCCTTGAAAATCATCCCATTTGTATCATCTCTAATCCCTAACTACTTTCACTGTGTAGTTCCAACTAACTATACTCTACTAGACCTTTAAACTCAAGTTATATGCTTGAGTAAAGAAGCTAAAAACAAAGTTTCATAACAAAAAGACTTATAAAGATATTTTTTTACCCTCTAAAATTTAGTTACACCTTATAATTACATTCCCTAATCACCCTAGGCTCCCATTAGGACACCACCAAAGCCAAAAATGTCACAAAAAGTGGAAATTTCCTACTTAAGGAATTTAAATTAGAGTTTTGGAGGGAAAACTCTTACAAGTGAAAATTTGAAAATTGAAGGCCTCCAAAGACCTCAAGACACTTCAATTCTATTTTTACTCTCCTAATGATTTAATGCACAAAAATTGATGATATTCCTTGTCTTATTTGATGCTCTTGCATCATTCTCCCTTAGAACAAAAATGCTTAGCCCATGAGATCTTGTTCATGATGTGTTGACAAGGTTTTTCTTCTTATTTCTTGTTTTCCATTTTTAGTTGACGTCCTTGTGCTTTTTCATGATTATATTCCATGAACATACTATCTTCGTGACTTGCACCATATCTTGTATCATCATACTTATCTTTTGAATGAACTGACACCTTTATGTAGAGGTTATCCTTAGACTGTATGTGGTCTTCATTACCACTTTCTCATCATTCCACCCCTACTCTAGTTTTACATGAAGTGATTATCCTCTTATCTGAATGGTTACATCATCTTTACACTAATTTTTCTTCCTTTGAGTTATCATTACCTTAAGAATTTATAATGGAGTCTTTTACTTAGATAGATCACTTGTCTTCACTACCTAAACTAAGTTACCTGCACAATCACCACTAAAAGAAAGATTAAATTGGAAATTTAGAATTTTGACAGCCCTCTTAGTCATCTCCTTCACTTCATTTTTGTTCTTCTCAACCATGTTTGCATAGTTTTCCTTTTTTTCTCCGAGTATCTTATATTCCCTTTGTTTCTCAATTGTTTTTGTCCACCCTTTATGAATGTCACCTTCTTGCCTTGTAATTTATTTCTTCATGGTGTTCTCATGCTCATAAGTTTACTCCGTATTGCTTAGTTTTTGTGCCCCCAAGTGCTCTTCTTTGTCTTTATTTCCTATAAGGTTTGCTAATTCATCATTCTCATATTATTTTCTTCTTCTCTTTTGAAGGCTTCCTTGATATTCCTCTTCATCACTTAACCATTTTCATAGCTTCTTGATTGTAATTGCCATGTTTTCCATCACATTATACTTCCTTTCATCTATTATTCTTGATGATTCAGGACCATCTCACTCTTCCTGTTTAAAACACTCCTTTGCACTCATTAACATGACCCTTAAATATCCTTCATTCCTTGAGAGGGTTTAGGGTGTGCTTAACACCATTCATCATTAGATTATTAAGTATTTTTCATACAATCGTGAATATCTCTCCTATCAAACTACCAAGGTCTTCTAAGTAAGACATGACAAACATTCATGGGTATCACATCACAAAGAACCTCATCCTTATAACTACTAATATGTAAAATTACAAGACATTACTCATTCACTAAAATTTCATGCTTCCTTTGAACCCAATACACTCTATATGGTTTAGGATGCATCAACTTTTGCAATCTTAACTATTCTATCATTTCAGAAGACACCAAATTATTTATGCTACCATTATCAATAATGAGTTTACAAAACTTACCTTTGGACTTGCACATTGTCTGTGTAATGTCCCCTATGGAAAAAAATTATCCTCAAATGGAAAATAGGTAAATACAAACCCCAAATCACAACTCAGAGAGAATATTCCATAAGTCTTTAATATAAATCTGAATTTTCTACAGCTATGGCAACTTGTATAGGAGATAAAAATATTTAAAATTGAAAAAAAAAAACACTTTTATATGCCAAAATGGAAGAACTGATTTTTAAAAGGAAAATGCACAAGAAAAGTACCAATTTCAGTTCCAATACAACGCTGGTTTTTTATTAGAAATTATGCAAACCCTTTTCTATAGACACTGCTGGAAAATAAATATTTTGGAGCCAAGATCCTCTCCAAAAATATTTATTTTGATGGCTAAAAAGTAGAAATCCTAACCGCAACCCAGATCTGATTTTTATCAACTCTCAATACCTCCAAACCTTCTTCTAAGTAGGTCACTTTAACATGGAATATAAAGAAGAAATTCACCAAAAACTTCCTTCTTCAATTTATCCTTCAAATCAGCCTCAAAAGTCTTCACTCACTGCGTTAAAATTCCGTAAATCTTCTCCTTCACTGGTAGAAAAAAGCTGGAAATTTCTTTTAAATTAATGATGCATAGTGAAAACCCCAAGGTGGAGAATCCCCTTGATCTCTTGGAGGTTTTCCATCTTTGAGATATTATTTCTAAAGGGTTTCACCTTTAGAGATATTTTTGACAAATCTATAAGCTTCACACAAAATCAGAAATAAGAGAATAATCAAGTGCCCCTCCTAAGGCAAGTCGACTTTCTTTTATAGAACTTGTGACCCAAATAGCCACCTTAGATAACCAATCAGATTTTTCCCTTCATTTAAGATTTTCCACCTACTTTTCTCTCCCAAGTCAAGTCACATTTTTCCTTGGATAATTCATTTTTTACTAAATATTTTTTTCCTTTTGTTTTCCTTTTTCTATTTTTAAGTTTATAATAATTTATTTTAAGTACATATAATATTTTATTTTAAATTTTTTCACTTTATAATAAACTATCATAACTTAAGTCTTCACTTTGATTTATTCCTTAGCCTTCGGGAAGAAAAAATGGGATAAGGATCTTCGGCGGAATTATCTTAGAAAGTGGGACATTTCAGTCTTAAATAAGGTTCTTCTTTGGGTTGGTTCTTCAATTTCTTGGCTTGGTTTCAGTAGAAATATTCTCATCATTAATGGATGTCATGTTTCAAGTTCTTCTATGTGTGATGGTGATCTTAGACTCTCTTCTTCATCAGCATGCACAATTTGATTTATACCAGAGCAGAATTATAGAGGAGAAGGATTCAACAACCGGCCAACCATTAGGAGGTGAAATTTCCATGCACACTCCACCTCAACGGTAACTCTGAAAGTCCAAGCATTGCACAAAACTTGTAGTATTTTACAGCACACAATGGCTCGTAACTATATCAGCAGTATAATCTTCATTCTGGAGTTACTGGAGATCTTTATCACCACGGAGAACCTTTTCTCTGATAACATGCATATGAACTTCAATATGCTTTGTTCTCTGATGTTGAACTGGATTCTTTAGCAATAGCAATACAACTCTGACCACCACATAGAAGAGGAATACTTCCTTTAGTTTCCATGTGTATCTCTTCCAACACCCAATTTAGCCACATGGCTTCTTTGTTTCTTCCATTGAACTTCTATACTCTGCCTCAGTAGAATAAATGGAGACTGTTGGTTGCTTTTTTTTTCAAGTAATGGTTCCTACACCCAAAAAAATTGAGCACAAATCTAGATGTATATTCTATATCCAACACAACATCAGTAGGGTTAGATTCATAATATCCATATAGATATCATAATAAGCATAATATAAATCATTTATTGTTTTCACTTTTAACCATCTATAAAAGTTAAACACTAGTTATATAACAACTAATATAACAATATGCTTAACATCTAACCATGTTAAAATATGTTGAAAAATCTCAACATATTACTCTTTTAAAATATATATTAGATGCAATCAGTATTGGTCATCTCCAATACAAACACAAAGGTGTCCCTAAGTGTCATTTGATATGAATATAATAATATTTTAATAATCACAGATTAAATAATATTTTTTTAAAAATTATCAAAAACATATATATCTTCATTATCTATTTTAAGCCCTTTAAAAAAGGTGATAAATTGATAGATAATATATTTGAATAGATAATCAAATCATGCAAGAATAATCACTGCATACACAAAGGTGAGGTTTTGTTCATATAAGGTACTAAACACAAGAATGGGGAAAGGGGGTCTGGGGGTGGCAGCCCCTAGCGGGGTCGAGGGGTAGTGCCCCTCGCGGGGTCCGGGGGTAGTGCCCCTTAACGCCAAGCATAATTTATAGTTTACTCTTTTGAATTTGATAAAAAAAAATCAACTCTTTGTGAATAAAAAATAATCTTATATTCATCATATTTTCCTCGATTATCAATGAATACTTACATACAAGGTTGTTAATGTCATGTTTCTTATACCTTGCGTCATATTAGATTTACCAATGGAGTTTTAAGAAGTCCCCCGATCGATTTACAATTGAATATGTGGTCGTATTTTGATGATTAATTCACGTCAAAATTTGACCTGTCAAATGAATACTTACACAAAAATATAAAAAACCACATATTCAATTGAAATGTAAAAACAATTATGTTTTTTTTTAGTTTTGCAAGAATAAGACTTACTTGTTTTTTCGTAAACATGAATATAATATTTCTTATTTCGTAAAATAAACACTAAACCTTTAAAAAATTGTTTAATACAAAATTAATTTGTCAATTTTAAGATTAGATACAAAAATTTCATTAAAATAAAAAAGGTATATATCTTTAAAAATGGGGAGCTTAGCTCCATATTGACTTGGCCAAGTTGGAAGCCAGACTTCGAGCCAAGATGGGTAGGTCACACGATTAACATTCCAATCAACTTGCATACATATGCTAAACACAACTAACTTTCCTTTTAAACATGCAGCTTCATCGATGTCAACCAAACTCATCACATATCAAATAATGGCCACATAGCCCGCATATAAGACACATGTGACAAAACAGCAAGGGGCGTGACCATAGGCACATTTGAACAAGAAGAGGTAAAGGCTTATGAATGAAATAATGAAGGATTTTAATGAAGTCCGCAAGGCCAAGTAGCCTATGGGACCCGAAATAGGAAAAAAAATCCAGTCAACAAAACACCAAAGAAACCAACCCAAAACTGCTACTTGTGCTCTTTCCCAATTTCTTTGCTAATCTTGAGCCTTCTATTATGGATTTTAGTCAAGTAATTTGTTGTTTTTGCAATCTTATCCTCTTCAAACAAGTTTGTAATACCTTCCATTTTTAGACAATCAGTATAGCTACTCTGAATGTCCTCATACGTTGGACACTCCATATAAAATGTCATTCTGTTTCCGAAAAACATGACATGCAAAATCGGAAAACTCTTTCAAACCATTCTTCTTTCGATGTTGTCCATCTCCATGTTTCACATCTAAAATCATGCGAACTAGTTTTCAATTGGGCAATTAACATCTAAGCTTTACACTTTATTCTTGCCTCTATATAGTGTTTTTTCTCATGATCACATGTGGGATTAAAGTTCTTGACATAGTATTCTCTTTTTCTTCCTAATTGTTTCGTCCACATGGTAGTTTTGACTTTCTCTCTTACATACTTTTTTCATATCCCCATTAGTGTTAAAATAATCATGCATGCTAATTTCTCATTTCTTCATCCACTTTTCATTTTGCTTCATCCAAGTGCTCTTCCTTCTACTCAACTTTTCTTGGGGTTAGCACAAGGTTGTATAGATGATATATCATATCTAAGCATACATGAAATAAAAGTGGATATTCTACCAGAAGAAATAAACAAAATAAGAGATATAAATCAATACCATATTTAACATATTTCACCCAATGTGGGCTACATCCACCAAGAAAAAAGCCAATCTATTATCCAAATCTTTCAGAAGATTTACAATCTTCCTCGCCTCTCACAATGTACAGTACTTTATTTCCCTCAAACTTATCCTTCTTCTCCAAGAATTATCTCTCACACAATTATTTTCACAATAATCATAAACTCTTTCAATCCTTACTTCTAAACCCTAGCCTTCATGCTTATATAGGCTTGTAAAAACTTAGGGAACTTAGCCATGCAATTACAATCAATAGATCTACATTAATACTAAAATTATATCTAATTCCCGTGAGTTAAATAAAACACACATGCACATGTACATGACATCGGTTAGCCCTAACCGATGTTGGTTCCTACTTGCCTAACCGATGTCAGTCATAGGTGACCAATGTTAGTCCCTTCATAACCGATGACAGTTACTGTGTTTTCCTGCAAGTTTAATATAGCATGCTAAACTGAAGTAATTGAGCTCCACAACTCAACAATCTGCCACTTAGAGATAAATTATTGCATTATACTTGTATAACATCATTATTGGATCATGTCCTTAGCTTTGTTTCTTCCTCTTCAAGTCTCAAACTTGAAGACCAACCGAAGTGGAGTGTAGCTTCAACTTATATTTTTCTAATGGCTTCCATTAGCATATCCACATGATTTTCAATCGTATGAATATTCTCCAGTTTAAACTACCCATCTTCCAATACTTATCCGTATGAAGTGATATCTCAATTGAATGTGTTTCATCCTAGACTGAAACGCTTGAGTTTTTTTCCTAATGAATTGCACTCTGATTGTTACTGAACAATTTGCAATCATATTGCTCCTTTCCCAACCCTTCCTTGAACCTCCTTATCCATATCATCTCTTCGCTAGCCTCTCTAGCTGCAACATAATCTACCTTTGTAGTAGAAAAATCCACAACCTTTTGTAATCTCGAAATTTAGCTAACTATCGTCACTCTACCTACTGTGAAAATATATCCAGTATTGCTTCCTTCTACCATTCATATCTCAAACCATATCCGAATCAGATATAGCCACATAAATAAATATCCAAACCTCCATAGCATAAATACATACTAGATATCCCTCTCAAATATTTGAGTATCCATTGAACTAATTTCCAATGCTCTCTACTTGGATTGACCATAAATCTACTCACAACTCCCACTGCATGTTCAATGTTTGGTTTGGTACAAACCATAACATACATGAGACTCCCAAGATTTTGAAGCATATGGTACTCGTGTCATGTATTTTACCTCATCATGTGATGAAGGACACCGATCTTTGCTCAATTTGAAGTTTCCTAGCCATAGGTGTACTTACAGGTTTTCTGAATTCTGACATTTTAAACCTTTCTAACACCTTATAGATATAATCCTCCTAAGAAAAATATAATTTCTTGTTCTTCCTTTCTCCTATATATTTACATTCCAAAGATTTTTTTTTTAGATCCTAAATTCATTCAAATAGAATATGTGTGGGCTAGTTTTCCCTTAATCTCATCTAATGTCTTGCATACTAGGTCCTGTAATAAGCATATCATCCTCATTCAATAACAAAATAATATAACTCCCATTTTCAAGATTCTTGAAATAAAAACAATGTTTAAATTCACATCTCAAGTAACCATGTTCATGCATGAAACTATGAAACCTCATGTACCATTACCATCAGAGCTTGTTTGAGCCCATATAGGCACTTTTAGAACTTTCACACTAATTTCTCCTTACCCTTGACTTCATACTCAAGCGGCTGTTGCATATAAATATCTTCATCCAAATCCCCATTATAGAAATTTGTATTCACATATAGTTTCTCTAAATTCAAATCATCTACTACAACTAAACTCAATATATTACGAATACAAGTCATCTTTACAATGACAACAAAATATTTCACCAAATTCAATACCCACTTTCTATGCAAATCCCTTTACTACAAGACTTTCATTGTACCTTTTCTATCCACCCTCTTCTTCTTTGATCCTGTAAACTCACTTGTTCTACAATGTCCTCTTACCTGTTGGTAACTTAACCAAATCCCAAGTCTGGTTTTTTTCCAAGGATTCCATCTCCTCACCTATGCCATGTTCCCACTATACATGGGTCTCATCATGCATTTATTTTTCAAAACTTTCTGGTTCACCATTATCAGTCAATAATAAATAAGATAGAGGTGTAAATATTTCTAGAGGTTTAGTTACCCCTTGTGACCTTCTCACATAAGTTTGGGGTACCATAGGCTTATTCTGGACCTCTTGGACATTTTTTTCCAATTCTGATAGTGACCGACACCAGTCACTTGTAGCCGACACAAGTTCTACTAACTGATGTCAGTTTGGCTCTTCTGTAACTGATATCAGTTCAGCTGACCAATGTCGGTCAGGGGTCAATTAACACCGGTTACTGTGTAACCATGTAGGTATGACTTTTAAATCCAAGAGTTCATTTTCATTCACAAAATTCTCAATTGGTTCATCCTTGGGTACCAAAATTTGATCCAGGCTGTATATTCTCTTTTCATTCCATTCAATGTCATGAATCTTAACAATTTTAGAATTCTCTAAATCCCAAAAACGGAATCTGAAATCACCAGATCCATATCCAATGAAAGTGCGTCTCTTAGTTTTGCATCCAAATTTTTTCTATTTTCCTTATCAATATGCACAAAATCTTCTGAACCAAAAACTTTAAGAAAAGAAATATCTACCTCTTTTTGAGTCCAAGCTTCATCTGGTATTCCTTCATGTAGTGAACTTGAAGGCCCGTGGTTGATCAAATAAACCATTGTATCAACTACTTCTTCCCAAAATTGTAAGGGAAATCCAATATGTATCCTCATACTTATAGCATGTTCCATGATTGTCCTATTCATTCTTTCTGCAACACCATTCTCTTATGGTGTTCTTGGAACCATTCTTTCTCTACGTATTCCATTCACTAAACAATAATCATTGAAATTCTTGCTACAGTATTCACCACCATTGTCATATCTAAGACACTTTAACTTTGAATTTGATTCATTCTCAACAAGGGCTTTCCATCTTTTAAAAGTCTCATATACATCATATTTATGTTTAATACAATAAACCCATACCTTTCTTTTATCATCATCATTGAAAGTATCATAATACTTGAATCCTCCGTGAGAAGCTACCTGTGTTGGTCCCCACACATCTGAGTGTACAAGCTCCAATTTCTGCTCCTTCTTAGTTGCCCCAACTTTGAGAAACCTCACTCTCTTTTGCTTTCCAAAGACAAAATGCTCACATAAATCAAGATATAAATCTTTCAAGTCTGATAACTTACCCTTAGCGTTTAAGATTTGCATTCCTTTTTTACTGATATGGCCCAACCAATTATGTCATATGCATGCATCTGAATCTGAAGTAGATAACACAGAAAAGGAATCAGTAACACATGTAGATAAATATAACGTTCCTACCTTCTTACCTCTTGCCATAACAAAATCACCCTCGGTGACTTTCTAAGAGTCTGATGTGAATGTAACCATGCAACCAGCTTCACCTAGTTTCCCTGCAGAAATAAAATTCAGTTTGAGGCTTGACACATGCCTCACATCTTTCAATACCCATGTATTTCCATTATGTAATTTTAGATGAACTTCCCCTTTACCAGTAATACTGGAAAGTTCATCATCACCCAAATAAACATGCCCAAAATTTCCTTGGACATAATATATAAAATAACCATTATTAGGGGTTTCATGGAAAGAAGCTCCTGAATCTAAAATACATGATTCTATTCTATTATCCAAAGAAAGAATAAGAGCATCTTGCATTACCTATTCGGCAATATTTGCCTCTTTATTTTCCTCTTTACCTTTGTCTGGGTGTTGGTTCTCTTTATCCTATGACCAACAATATTTCTTTGCATGTCCTTTATTTCCACAATTCCAGTAGGTAATTCCCTTACCTATGGATTTAGATCTGTCGTTCCTTGACTTTGATTTCTCATTATTCTTACTCTTGGATCTCTCCTTCTACCTTCCTCTACTTTCTACATTCAAATAATTCCCAAATGATGATTCCTCTGTATTCTTCCTACGAATTTCTTCATTCAAGATTATACTAACCATATCATCAAACTTCAAAATATTATTAGCAAATGTTGTATTACTAGCAGTCATTACCAAGTTATCCCAACTATCAGGAAAAAACATAAGAATAAGAGTACTTTCACTTCATCATTGAATGAAATATCAACCGATTTTAACTGATTTACAATAGATCAAAAATTATTCAAATGACTAGATACAAATCCATCTTCCTAGATCTTAGAACTAAATAGTTTCTTCATCAAATAAACTATATTTGAAGCTCTAGGTTTTTCATATAAATTAGCAAGATATTTCATTAACTCTATTGAAGATGTTGCTTCTATAATATTAGAAGCCACAGATGCTGTCAGGCTCAATATTATAGATCCCAAAGCCTTTCTGTCAAGAATATTCCATTCTTCATTAGTCATCTTCATAGGTCTAGACTTTTCATCTAACTATAAGTACATATCTCTTTGATACAGATAATCCTCAATCTGCATCTTCCATAATTTATAATTTTGGTCGTCAAACTTCTCTACCTTGTATTTGTTTTATTCTGCCATTGTTGTAGCTCCCACTCAATCAAAAAACCCTCTATGAGTAAATATGTCAACACATAAAACCCTCAAACAAAGCTCTGATACCATTTTTTGGGGTTAGCACAAGGTTGTACAGATAATATATCATATCAAAGCATACATGCAATAAAAGTATATATTCTACCAGAAGAAATATACAAAACAAGATATATAAATCAACACCAGATTTAACGTGGTTCACCCATTGTGAGCTACATAAACCAAGAAACAAGCCAATATATTATCCAAAGCTTTCAGAATATATACAATGAATATTTATAATTTTCCATGCCTCTCACGATGTACAGTACTTTCTTTCTCTCAAGCTTCTCCTTCTCCAAGAATTCTCTTTCACACAATTATTTTCACAATAATCATTAACTCTTTCAATCCTTACTTATAAACCCTAGCTTTCATGTTTATATAGGCATATACAAACTTAGGGCACTTATCCATGCAATTACAATCAATAGATCTACTTTAATACTAAAATTATATCGAATTCCCGTGAGTTAAATAAAATATCCACGCACAGGTAACCGGCATCGGTTAGCCCTAACTGATGTCGATTCCTACTTGCCTGAAAAATATCAATCATAGGTGACTGATGTCGGTCCCTACATAACTGATGTTGGTTACTGTGTTTTCCTGCAATTTTGATTTAGCATGCTAAACTAAAGTAATTGAGCTCCACAACTCAATAGTGTTATCCACATGGCAGTTTTTACTTTCTCTCTTCCATACTTTTTTATATCCCCATTAGTGTTAGGAAAATCATGCATGCTAATTTCCCATTTCTTCATCCACTTTTCATTTTTCTTCATCCAAGTGCTCTTCCTTCTATTCAACTTTTCTTCCACTGCTATCTTAGGCCACCGAAAATCGCCCATGCTTTCTACTTTATTCAAGTACCCCAAAAGTTGAATCAAAGTCGTCACCTCCATCGGGAAGGCCCCGGCTTCAAAAAGAATGATCTCATAAGGAACCGTGGATTTAATTTTGATGTTACTCATGATAAAAAAAATTGTAGCCTTTATATTGGTCTCCATTTCACCGTTGATGTGTTGTTGCCCCCAAATTTCATAACCATATAAGACCACCGGAATTACAAGTAGTCCAAAAAGAGTTAATTTGATTTTCCAATCCCATAATTTTGTTGATCTACATTTATTTTGGAGAATATATAAAGCCTTCCATCCCCCTTGTATCCTCCTATCTCTACAGGCCTCCCAACTAAGATTACTGTGAAAGTCAAGACCCAAATACTTGTAATCATTTACCACTTGCAAGGGACCACCTTCAAACTCAAAATCCATTTTCTTTGGCTTTATTCTTAAAGTAAAAATCATAATTTTGATTTTACTTGTGTTCACCTACATCCCCACCTCTTTACAGAATAATTTCAGAGCTCTCAAGTGATATTGCAATCCCTGCGTTGTTTTAGCCATTAAAATAAGATCATCAGCATAAAGCAACAATTTTACCACATAAGAAGCTAGGTGATTTCCACTTCCCCCCATCATGTCAATCCACTCCTCTAACTTGTCTATGTATATCCCAAACAAAGTGGGAGATAACGGACATCCCTGCTTGACCCCGATGTCACTCTCAAAGCACTCGGATAAGCCATCCTTCATTCTTATTCTAGCTTGAACTTGCTCATAAATCCTATGAACCGTTGCCTTATACTTTTCTGGTACACCTAATTCTTCCAGTCTAGTCAAAAGTTTTCCCCTTGGCACAATATCAAATGCCTTTTTGAATTCAACAAAACAGCAATAGACCTCTTCCCCTTTCTTATCCCAAACCTTTTCAATCAGGTGTCTGAGGGTAATGCAATGATCAATAGTAGAATGTTTTGGTTTGAAACCAGCCTATTTTTTCGCCCTCTTACCTTCCTTCTCAACCCAAATACTAATTATGCACTCCACCATACTACCAAAGAGTTTTCCGAAAATATGATTAATCATAATAGTGTGATAGTTTGATGGATTGTTGACATCACCACTTTTGTGAAGAGGGACGACAATGTTGGTTGTTCAATTTTCAAGAAACCCATATTGAATAACTCTATTGAAAATCTCTTTTATGCATGGTGCAATGTCATCCATACTCCATTTTAAAAATTTCTCTTATAGCCCGTCACTGTCTTGCGCTTTACCTGCTGCCAACTTTTTGATTCCTTCCTTGATGTCCTTTGTAAAAAATATTTTGTCCTTATTTTCAATTACTAGAAGAGGAGGTAGAGGATCTTTGTTTTGATACAAAAATTTTGCATATTCTAATACTTTTGTTATATAAAAGCCTCAAAACATTTATGCCAGTCCCAATGTGGGACTAAAGTCTCACTCAAGGAAAACAAAAAAACAAAAGCATGGGATTTTATCACCAAAAAAAACAATCTCCATTCTCCATCCTTACCATTGCATCAAGTACTTAACATTCTCAAATGAAAAAGAGAGTAAATTTATATTTATCCCAAGGTAAAAACTCATGGTACATCATTTTAACATACCAAGTACATAGGTTTAATTATATGTGGGCCATCGAAAAAAACAAGTGACAAATAAAACCCAACACTTATACCCGTGCCAAAAAAAACCACATATAAAATAAATAAATTCATGTGTTATAGTTTATATGTCATAGGCGGCCATGTTAAATGGTAAGCAGTTAAAGTTTTATAAAGAACTTTTATTATTAAATAAAACAACTTTTAATTTGCCAACAGGCGTTCATGATGGAGTTGGCTTTGCTGGAAAACGTCAAATTCCAGTAGCCAAGATATTTGTTGTCTTATGTGTGGCATCTGAAAAGCAGGTCAACCTTCATTCATTTCATCCACCATCTGTCTCTGTCATCCTTTATTGTGGATCCGGAATATGTTTTGAAGCATATGCCCCATGGGAAGAGGCATGGCTCCCCAGCCTAGCTTAACAACACCTAGATTATTGTTTGCCATAGAACGTGGCTGAGTAATTCCTCCTATTTGACCATTGGTTGATCCATTGTTCATGGGAACATTATTATATCTGGCATGTGTTTTTGTTTTGTAACCTCCTAATAGCATTACAATTTTCTCTACCTGTTAAAGAATGAACACTATTCATAAATGTTTTTGTTAGTATTGACCTCAACTGGGATGCCCAAGTAGAATTTGGAGCATTGCAAAAAATGAGTGGTCCTATGGAAGAATTCCATGTCTCCCTTAACTAAATTGCCACTGGCCACAAAATCCTATCATGAAACCAATCGACAACCCTAAAACTAAAATTTTAAAGTATGCAACAAGAAGAGGCATGGTGAGGACAAATCAAGAATGGTCGTGTTGGAGAGGAGGATTAGTTGGTCGAATAAGTGGAGCGGGCTATGCCACTAGGAGAATTAAAGCCACACATATGTGGACAATTGCAGCAGACCAAGGTCACAAATATTCCTCCCATCATTCACATATTCAGTGGACCATCATTCATGTGTGATTTATATTTCTCCTTTAACCGTATTTAGCTGAGTTTTTTTCAATTTTTTTTGTGGCAGTCTCACACTTACCTTAAATTGAGATCAGTCGATTCAGACTGATAGTGGTTAGGAGAATTATTAAAACTAAAACCATGTAGGTTCTCATTCACCAAGGGCTGTAGAAATTTCCAGATTCTAAAACTTGTGCTCCGTTGGAGCTGCTACTCTTTTTAGATCCACCAAATTCAGAGCTTGAATCTGCTGGTTTTAGCCATGGAATGGCATTTTTTATCTTGTTTTACATATCCCCTGTAATGTCTCATCTGGGATACCTCACACCCATTTATACTAGAGACAGATTTGGGTTCGGTTGTTGCAGGGGTGGGGAAATATTTGAAAAAATGCCTTATAGAAATGTGGCCTCATTGACTACTATGTGGCAGGGTATGCACAAAATGGGTATGTTGAGAATGCATAAACATTGAAGGAAATGACTTTAGAAGGTGTAAAGTTACACACCACAAATTTTTCCAGCATACTCCCATCCTATGTTAAAACTAAAGCTTTAGAGTAGGGTATGGACATGTAGCAAATTATAAACATATGTATATTAAATGTGCAAGCATATACAAGGTATTGGAATTGTTTGTAGGATATGTACAAAATGGTTTTTTCTACGAGGTTTTAAGAATTTTGAAGCAATGCCTCAAAGAAGTGTAGTCTCGTGGATTGTGATGATTACATGGTATGCATAAAATGGTATTTTAGAAAACACTTTGGTAACTTTCACATATATGCAAATGAAAAAGTGGATTGTTATCGGATGTTATCTTTGCAAATCCCTCACAACCTTGTATATAAAATGTCAAATATTATAGAAGGTACACGAATGGTTTGACAAAATGCCTTTCCAAAATGTAGTCTCATGGAATACAACAATGACAAGATATGCACAAAATAGGCCTGCTGAAAACATATTGGAGTTTTTACAACATAAAATAAAAAATCAATTGTCGAACCCGATCAATTTATTTTTCTACCATCCATCAAAGAACAATTGAAAGAAAATTTTTGTTAAATATCATAATTTTCATTTCCCTTATATACATGCATGAAAAATGTGGAAGCATACAAAAGGTATGCAAATTGTTTGACAAAATGCATCATCTAAACATGGTCTCATGGAATGCAATCATTGTAGGACATGCATAAGATGTTTTACTCGATAAGGTTTTAAAGCTTTGGAAACTTTTACAAAAATGTAATGAGCAGGTTTAAAACCAAACCCATCAACTGTTCCTGATGTCCTCTCACCCACATCCTTCAAAACGTAATTGAAATTGGTTGTTTTTCAGATTTCATAGTTGTGCATGACATAGCCACAATGCACTAAATTATTTGGAAAAATGTATCAAAGGTCTCATGGAATGCGATGATGACATGTATGTGAAATGTGAAAGTACACATAGACACCTAAATTGTTCGAATAAATGATAAAACACAGAAAAAAAAACATAAGACATAAAAACAAAGTCCACAAATTCAATATTGACACAATCCATAAAAGGAGGCAGTCTTAAATGAGGGGCAATTAAGAATTTTAAGAATGTGTTTCATCTAAGCCACCTCACTTGTACCTAACCGCCCCCCATTTTCTAAGGGGAAAAAGTATGATATAAATTACTTAAATCATTTATTGAGGCGGCCACCATTTTCAAACATATAGACACAAAAAAAAATGTAACAAAGGTTTTAAACTATATAAACATACAACGTAGGAATGTTTAATGTTTTAATCCCTTAGGTTTAGGTGAAGGTTTTAATTAGATATACATAGGGGATGGTATCTAAACAATGTTATATGATTTAATATATGCGGCTAACGGTTAGAGTTTATTTATTCAAATATGCATAGGCCGCATACATAGGTCGTTTAATAGGGATAAGAAATATAAAGTCCGCTTAGGGTAGATTTAAAAAATATGTAGAAATTTTTAAATTAACATAATCATATGGTAATGTTTTTATTAAAGTTTTATAGTTTCAAGATATTATTATGAATATCTCATCATATAGGTTTTTTTCAAATTCAAATATAGCCCATTTATTTTTTTCAAATAACAAAAGTGAAATACGAAAAAAAAAGAGAAAAAATTACCAGGTCACAATTGATTTCCTATAATAGTGGGATTTTGTCTCCATGTGTTCCTTAATATTACTTGATTTTAACCTTCTTGAATTGAATTTTACCTCCACACATTAGAAACCTATAATACATAATTCAAATATTAGAAAATAATTTTTACGGCCTTGGCACATATTTTTCACCCACCAAACCTTGTTCACCCATAGGAAAAAATAACTTGAGAGAGGTTTGGAATAATTTTTAACCAGTGTAATATAAAAAGGAGTATATATTCGAGGGAAGGAGGAGGGATATAAATAATTTCAAACCCCCTAACTAACCAACCACCCCAACTGACTCACGGATTGGTCAATTAAATTAAGATTAATTACTTCATGCTCTAGACACTCATATGATCTATGACCAGCAAACTTATTGCACTTGAAACACTTACCTTTAAACTCTCCTCTTCCGCTTCCAAAATTACCTCTTCCTCTGGAAGGATAACTTCCTCTTAAGTAGTCACCTCTTTTAGCACCTTGCACTTGTGAAATTATTGCTTCTTCTTCTTGTCCTTGTTGTCCTTCTTGTTGTTGTTCTCTGCTTGTTTATTTTCCTTTGCCTCTGAAACATCTACCTTTGTACTCTCTAGTTTTATGTATTTTCTTCATATTCAACTTGTCTTCTACCTTTAGAGCTAACTGATAGCATTCTTCTATGGTTTTATGACTTACTACAATGAGTTCATCATGAATGTTGTATCTTAGCTCTTGATATACCTTAGCTATCTTTTCTATGTCTTTTTCTATATGACCTAACTTGATTGTCAATCTATAAAATTCCTCTGTGTATTCTTCAACCACTCATCTCCATTTGTTTCAAATTTTGTAATGTCCTGTACAAATTAATTTGATAATCACTGGGTAAAAACTTGGCCTTAAGCTTTACTACCATTATGCACCATGCTTTAATCCTCCTTTTCCCTTGTTTGATCCTTTCATCTTTTATAAATTCCCACTAAAGTGTTGCATGCCCTTCAATCTTGTACAAGCAAATTTTACTGTATGTTCCTCAATAACACTTTCATATTCAAAATACTTATCCAATCAATAAGCTCTTCTCCATCAAGGAAACTTGTATATGTAGGAATATCCAACTTTGGTTTGGATCCTTTTCCCACTATCACTTTAATCAATCTATCTGTTTGTCCGTCTTCTTGTTCTTCAACCTCTTCTTGCTTTGGCGCATCTTAGGGTTCTTCTTCTTTATCACTTAGACCACCTGTAATTATTCATCTTCTTTGACTTGTCTCTACTAATGTGAGTCTAACATCAAAACTTGTTCTCATATTTCTTATTTCCTCAAGTATTGCATCCCATATCTGAACACCTACTCTTCCACCTCCTCTTCTCATCCTTGATCTATTAACCATTCGTATTTTCCTCTCTTCTTCTCCTTCTTGCAAACTTATGTTTCATAGTTTGATTCTCTAACTCAACCTTTCTTTCTTAAATTTTTTACAACATTTTCTTTCTCTTTCAAGAGAAGAATTCTACTCTGATACCAATTTATGCAGAGGTGGGGGCCCAATCACAATCTCATCAATATTAGTTAGCAAAAAGACTTGAACACCCTCCTTAATTGAATGGGGACTGATTTACAAGAACTATTCTAACACTCCAAAAAATGGTGTTTTGGCTTAATAACCCTTCAAACAAGATTTAAAACACTTTACTACCCTCCAAATAATGAGTCAACAATTCTTCATACTCTAGTTGAATTGGAAAAAACAACTTTCTTGTAATGTTCTTCACCTTGTCATTAGGATGGATTTCTTGGTTCTAAATTTCCTCTCGGATATGGAGTTGGGATTGTTGTAACAATGTTTGACCTTTAAATTCCTTTCTTACCCTATCCCCTACATGTATTCATAACCTTGAATGTGGTTAAAGGCAAGGAAACAGGAAAACTTTCACTAATTTTCTTTCATACCTCCTATGTCCTCCTACTAGCCCTCAAAACACTCAAATCATGTTGATTATAATAAACCACAGTGAGTATGAGAAAACTAAAACTAGTTTTGGATACCCATTATGGATTTATAACTAGACATGAAATTTTAGACTTCAACTCTAAGTGAAATACCATCAAATGCCCAGGTTTAGGTCTCAAATTAGTTCTCTTTAGATCAAAACAAGGTTTAAAGAAGAAATGAGGGTTTCACACATGCCATCATTATCATCTTCACACCAAACCCCAAAAATATTGTTGTAATCCTTCTACAGTCTCTATTGATTTGTAAACTCTTCAACTTTGGAATTATCCACAGAATCACAATTAATCGTTGTTGTTCTACTTTCTATTAGAAAATAACAGAGATAGCTAGTGAATGAATATACTTGTGCTTAGAATCAACAATTTGCAGAAAGGGAAAGAATATAGACTCATACACCAACAATTTTATCCTGGAAAACCTCCAGAGGAGGAAAAACCAGTCGGGAAGGGCAATTGCTCTTTCTTCCCACTTTTATTGGCCAATTCAATAATAAGTACATAAATTACAATAAGTATGGAAGAGAAGTAGATAATATCTCACACTTCCTCCCAGCTACTTGCTTGCTCTGACTCAATTACTCCTTGCTTCTACAAATCACAATTCCAACACTAAGAGCTTCTTACTCACTTGCTTCATGCTTCGATGCATTTGTTCTCTTTCATAACATGCATTTATAGTCTTTCTCATGTTCTCTCGTAAACTGGAGAATGGGAAAAATCATATAGAAGAAGAGACATGGACACCCTTTGGAATTATGGGATTGTTCGTGTCATATTTTATTTTTTGTCCGCAAGATCCAGGACCGCCACCCAATGCAGACTAGTGATCCCAGGACCGCCACCCTGGTGGGGCAGCGGTTTTGTAACCGCCACCCTGCACATGGCGGCGGTCTTGTCACTAAATAGATAGAACCTCCGTGTATATTTTTTTTCTTCTTTGTGTTGGCTGATTTGATAAAGTAGAGTCATTTTGGATCCCTATGGATCACACCTCCCTTGCTTAGGAGGCTTTTGGTCCCACAAAATCTTAGAGGGGGAGTAGATGAGGAAATAATTACCTCACATGCTCCTTCAGGTACCACCGGGCCTGCCTTGGTGTCTTTCCTTTTAGTCCAATCAACCAAGACTCCTGTGGACCTATCCTAGTCTCTCTGACCTTTTGTCGTAGTACTACATCCTCCTCCAATTCGCCTTGTGAGTCCAAGACGTAATCCTCAATGGAAGGTAGCAATTGTAGTTCTTCATCTTCATCTAGCATGGATGGCTCATATAGGTGCAAGTTCTCGCAGTTTACTACAGAGTACATCCTAATTAATGACGAAAAATCAAGTCAAAAGGCATTTTCTTCAACCTGCTCCAATATGGTGAAGGGTCCATATCGTTATGGCTTGAGCTTTTGTGCTTGACCTTGTAGTCTCTCCTTGCTCAAGTAAAGCCAAACTCTATCTCCAACATGAAGCTTATGTTCCCTTCTATGTTAATCATTCCTAGCTTTGTACTTGGCTTGAGATTTCTCTAGTTGTTCCTTGAATTTGAAATGGATTTGCTAGATCCTCTCAATGAATTTTGTTTGCTCTAGTCACCTCTGTTTCTCATGTATCCTTCTCGATCCTGCTATCCAACTGCTATGTCCAGTGAATTTATAGGTAGATATCCCAAGCATGCTTCAAACAGTGACTTTATAGTGGATGTGTGTACTTCCCGGTTATAGGAATGTTAAATGTAGGCTAAGGACTCATCCCAAGTCCTTAGGTATTTGTCTGTCATACCCTCTAATCAACTATACCAAATTCCTATTTACCACCTCTATTTTTCCATCTATATGTGGATGGAAAGTTGTGCTCCTCTGTAATCATAGTATCCATCTTGTCCCACAAAGTAGTCCAAAATTTCCCTAAGAACCTAGAATCCCTATTAGAAACAATAGATTTTGTCAAACCAAAATGCACCCATACATTAGCAAAGAAAATATCTGTCGCCTCATGTAATTTTACTGTCTTTTTACATGCCATAAGAATACACATCTTACTAAATCTATCAACAACAACATAAAGATAGTCATGGCCATGTTTAGACATAGGTAATCCTCCTATAAACTCCATAGAAATGTCTTCCCATGGATGATTAGGTACTGGCAAAGGCATATACAAACCCTCCTTCCTAATCTTAAGCTTGTTGGTACAAAAAATTTTACATCCACGTATAAATTTTGATAGTTCTTCTTGCATATTGGGCCAATACACGTACCTTTGCAAGTGGGATAGGGTATTACCAACACCAAAATGTCCCGCTACTTTCAAGGTATGTGCTTCCCTCATAAATAAAATTCTATATTATTTTGGCACGCAAAGCTTCCCCCATCGGTAGAGCAGCCCATATTTTAGATAAAAATCTTCAATCCCTGTCCTTTCAGCCCCTTGGGACTGCAACTGCTGAAATGTCACCCCCAAAGTCTTTTTCCTGGCATATGCCTCTCCGTAAGCTTCCTTCATGAAGAGCTCGATCTAAGAGATAGTGGCCAAACAGGAAAATGTCTCCTATGTGGGTGTCCTAGACAACATGTCTGCCACCAAGTTTGTACTACCCTTCTTTTATTTAATCACTAGATGGAACTACTGAAGGAACCCCATCCATTTGTAGTGCCTTTCCTGCTATAATTTAGACTATGCTTGCAAATACTGGAGAGGTTTGTGGTCAGTGTGCACAATAGTTTCTTTACCCAACAAATAATGCTTCCATTTTTTAATTACCTGAACTAGTGCATACATTTCCTTATCATATACTGAATATCCCTTAACTACTGAAGTGAAAGTTTCATAATGATAACATACGGGTTTACCTCCTTGAAGCAACACTATGCCCATGGCATAATCACTGGCATCTATCTCTACTTCAAAAGGTTGCTGTAAATTAGGAAGAGCAAGTACTGGAGCATGACTAATCTTGTATTTCAATAACTCAAAGGATTTGTCTTGTTCCTTACCCCAGTCAAAACTCTTACTCTTTGCAGCCACTGTGTGTAGAGGTGTTGCGATTGTGGAGAAGCGTGGAATGAACTTCCACATGTATTATACTGCTCGCAAAAAAATCCTAGTTTTTGTGGCTCCTGTTGGTGTTGGCCAATTAGTGATGGCTTCCACCTTCTTTGGATCCACTCGTAGCTCTCCTCCTCCAACCACGTGCCCAAGATAGACAAGTGAATGTTTGGGATAAATTCACATTTCTTCATATTACAAAGTAGTCGTTTCTCCTTGAGAACTTGCAAGACTTGTTGCAAATGAGTTATATGTTCTTCCCATGTGGCACTAAAAATCAAGATATCATCTAGATATACAATGACACATGAATCTATGAAATCCTACAATACATCATTCATCAATCTCATAAATGTAGCGGGTGCATTGCATAACCCAAAAGGAAGTACTAACCATTCATACAAACCATGTTTTTTCTTGAAGGAAGTCTTCCATATATCCTCCTCCTTCATTCTGACTTGGTGATAACCTAACTTGAGATCCAACTTCGTGAAAAATTTGGCATGCTCAAGTCTGGTCCAAGAGATCATCTATGCGGGGAAGTGGATATATGCTCTTTATGGTGATCTTGTTCAAAGCACGGTAGTCGATGCACATTCTCTCGAGAACCATCCTTCTTTGTGCACCATCATAATAGGCGAACCACATGGTGAGGTGCTCATATGTATCACCCCTTGGTCTAGTAGTTCTTGGAGTTGTTTCTTTACTTCAAGTACTCTCGAGCAAGGATTTCCTATACAACCCGATGTTTGATAGAGGGGATTCTAGAAATAGCTAAATCTCATGCTCTACTTCCCATTTTGGTGGTAACCCCACTAGGAACCTAAAATACTTCCTCAAAATACTGAATAATACTATCCAAATCATGCTTTCCCTGGTTAGAAATCTCTGCAACTTCTACCCCATCTTGTTTATCCTTCAATAAAAGTAAACAAAATTGATTATGATTTTCCTGAATAAGTCATTTTGCTTGGTTAGCACTTACCATAGTAACCCGTGTCTTACACTAGTGTGCCCAGATGTTGTAGTTGATCCCGTCCTTGACGCATCTGTACCGGTTTTTCCCTCCTCATAAATATAGCATCCCTAACATACAAGTAAGGACTCCCGAATACAACATCAAAAGCATCAAGTGGAATAATGTCGTAACTTCAAAAACATCAATATATTGGGAATTTATCCCAAACTTGACCTTACATCTTCTTGTTACCTGAATTTCAACACCCTGCTTCACCCAACCCAAAGGATAAGGGTTTGGATGCTCGTAAGTATCAAGACCAAGCTTCTTTACAACTGCTTCAGAAATCAAGTTAGACTGAGAACTTGGTATCAACCAAAGCATTTACCTTAGTTCTCTTGATCTGCATTTTGATTTAGCATAGTCTACTCATCTCCTCTTCCTGGTTGTCCATGTTGGTGGCCGTGCATCCAAGCCTCTCGTCTACATCAGAGTCATCTTTGATTTCCACCTCCCCTTCTATTTTCACAGCTGTCATGGACTTCTTCAAGTCCTTGGTTTGGTTCTTCGGATGCAACTCTGGATGCAACTTCCAACATGTAGCGTCAGTATGACCATTGATATCACAGTTCTTGCAAAAATTCTTGGGATCTTTACAAGTATTCAAAGTAGTGGCAGCTTGTTTACCTTTCCCTTTCCACTTACCCTTGTTACTTGTTTTCCCAAACTCTTTCTTCTGCTGATTTGTTGACTACTTTACCCTTGGCTCTACTTCTCCTTGCTTCTTTTCATCATCTATGTAGTACGCCTGTACGCATGCTTCATTGAGATCTTTGGGTTTTGTGGAGATGACTTTTCTTCGAAGGTGAGTGTGAAGTCCTCCCAAGTACTTGGTCAGAATATCCTCATCCTCCAAGTCCATGTTAAGCAACATGGCTTGCCTCTGAAACTCCGTAGTATATTCCTGCACACTTTGACCACTGCCTTGTCTAAAATACTACCATTTAATCATTTGGTCAATCTTATGGCCAATAGGATAGAAGTTAGCTCTAAGTAGTTCTTTAAATTCTTGCCAAGATTTCACAATAGGACGCTTTTTCTTTTCACAAGTGGCTAGATGGGTTTCCCACCAAACCAGAGCATGTCCCTCCATCTTGAGATGTGCAAAGGTGATCCTCTGTGCCTCAGTGACATTATGGATGCTAAAGTAGACTTCTAACTATTTTAACCATTTATCAAGCAACTCTGCATCTACTTGTCCTTCAAAGATTTTAATCTCAACTTTTGTTTCAAATTTAAAAGGAGTATGATCAGATTTTACCTTTTCTCTTGTGTTAGAAGTCTCTTCTTCATGTTCTTCCCCATAAATTTCCTCATGGTGGCTCCTTCCTATGCCAAAATTTTTAGCCAAGCCCCAAACCACTGGGTCCATGGAGTCTTGTTTGACAGAAGTTGTCTTATGTAAATCAGCAAGCTCTTCTTTCCTTCTAAACATCCTATCCATCATGGTCTCCAACATCTCGATTCTACGGACCAAGTTCTCTTCCTCCATTTGTCCCCGAATTCTCTGTTTCCACTTCTTTGTAGAAATTTTTGGATCTCAAGGTAAAGCCTCTTCTCCTTTAGATCTCGTCACTGTAATACAAATCCAAGAATGAATACCACATTCCTAGATACTTGTTAGCTCTAATAACCAAATGATCTATAAACTCTTCAACTTTGGAATAATCCACATAATCACAATTAATCATTGTTGTTCTACTTTCTATTAGAAAATAAAAGAGATAGCTAGTGAATGAATTATACTTGTGCTTAGAATCAACAATTTTCAGAAAGGGAAAGAATATAGACTCATACACCAACAATTTTATCCTGGAAAACCTCCAGAGGAGGGAAAACCAGTCGGGAAGGGAAATTGCTCTTTCTTCCCACTTTTATTGGCCAATTCAATAATAAGTATAGAAATTACAATAAGTATGAAAGAGAAGTAGATAATATCTCACACTTCCTCTCGATTACTTGCTTGCTCTTAATCAATTACTCTTTGATTCTACAAATCACAATTCAAACACTAAGATCTTCTTACTCACTTGCATCATGCTTGATGTCTTTGTTCTCTTCCATAACATGCATTTATAGTCTTTCTCATGTTCTCCCATGCACTGGAGAATGGGAAAAGTCATGCAGATGAAGAGACATGGACACCCTTTGGAATTCTGGGACTATTCGTGTCGCATTTTATTTTTTGTCTGCAAGATCCAAGACCATTGCCCAATGTAGACTGGTGGTCCCAGAACCGCCACCCTAGTGGGGCAGTGGTCCTGTCACTAAACAAGCAAAACCTCTATGTATATATTGTTTTTCTTCTTCGTGTTGGCTGATTTGATAAAGTAGAGTCATTTTGGATCTCGATGGATGATCTATAGACCCAAATTAGGTTCTTGAAAATCTTGTTAGTTCTTCAAAACTCAAAATCCTTCTTAAACCCTAACTAGGGTTTTATACAGACTTGAATAGAGAGAGAAAATAGTTTTAGGAAGTTTTATAAGGTTTCAAGCCTTCAAACTTGACATAAAGGTATGTACAATAATAATACAACTACATGAAAGATTTATAGTCTTAAAACTTCATTATAGGCTCGCAAAATGAACATATACAATCAAACAGCCTATAGGGTTAAGAAACACACTTACATGGTCCCATTTTCTTGAGTTTACAACATTTCACATGATTAGAATCATCAAATAAGGTATTCAATTCCTTAAAAAATATATCTCTACATCCTTCACAACATTCAATCAAGAAACAATAAACAACATGTGAGGAAAATTGATCTTTTTCTTCATAATGGGGTCATTCAACACTATTACAATTTTTTCAAGTCTGCCCTTTCAATACTTTTTCTTCTTGTTTACAAGAAAAATATATATCCCCTTGAAATAATCATATCTTCCTCCTTGAAACTCCTCCCATTTGAATCATATCTAATCCCTAACTACTTTCACCATGTAGTTCTAACTAATTATACTCTACTAGACCTCTAAACTCAAGTTATATGCTTGATTCAATAAGCTAAAAACAAACTTTCATAAAAAAAAACACCTAGAAATATGATTTATAACCCTACAAAAGTGAATTACACCTTGTAATTACATTCTCTAATCACCCTAAACTCCCATTAGGCCACCACCAAAGCCAAAATTGTCAAAAAGTGGAAATTTCCTACTTAAGAAATTCAAATTAGTGTTTTGGAGGGAAAACTCCTACAAGCCAAAAATTAAAAATTGAAGGCCTCTAAAGACCTTAAGAAACTTATACAATCCTATTTTTAATCTCCTAAGGAGTTAATATATGAAATTTGACAATATTCCTTACCTTAATTAATGTTCTTGTAACACACATGCCCCTAAATCCTATCTTGTAATAGAATTTGAATAGTTTCATAAAGAACAAAAGAAGTACTCATGACCCCAGTAACTTACTCTAAATTATGTCATCTATATATACAACTAGGTGACAAATCTGTAAATAATTATTAGAATCTATAGAAATTTGAAAAATCCATAGAATATGCCCCATATCCATGAACATCCATCATGGTAAAGATAGTACCACGGTCTTACTGTACTGTATGGTTTTGACCTTTATTTTAATTTTTCCACATTTCAGTATCTATGATCATTTTTGAGGATTTTATCGCTATGAAAAAACATTAGGTGTCACATAATATGTCTTTATATATAGAAATTTCTCAATGAATTCCCCCTATTTTGAGGTGTGTGTGATAAAGCATTTGAGTGCAAAAACAATTAAAGTGTACCCATGTACCATATGGCTAAAAATATATGTAGGATCACATAGAAATTTGGAATGGTGGCCACTTTTATAACATGTTCCTATAAAAGGGGTTACATATGGAAAAAAATAGAAATGGAGAAAAATCAACATGAAACGATTAAAAATATGTGTGTAAATTAACCAATAATAACATATAAAATTAGCAATCATGTCCTACTCCTCAATAGAACAAGTATAGGAACATCATAATAAACATGTCATAAGCCATAGTAGAGACGATGAATTTTCAATCATGCATTTCATAAGCTATAGTAAAAATAATCATGTAATTAACAGAGTATAATCCATGTGTATTGTAAGCTAGTAATATTATAGTAATAGAAATAATAGTGTATATTCAAGTAAGAAATATCATATAGATGCATAGTAACATGTAGGCATGAAGACACAAACATATGACACCCAAAGTGTCACAGGATAATCACAGTAGAAGGCACAATGTGCCACATTCATATAAACAAGTGTATACACGCAAGGTGGGTATAATGCTACAAACATAGGACACTCACGATGTTATAAGATAATCAAGGAACTCATGACATCTAAAGAAAATGATCATAGCATCATGATCAGATAAGGTAATCAAATGAATCCATGCAGTAAGAAATCAACAAATGAATACATCAAGTAGTGACAATATCATATGAATGAAAGTGTAGATAATAGTAATTGTATAAATAAAAATAGAGAGATAAGTTATCACTATAAAAGAGACGTGTGTTAGCCATATTAGCTCAAACATTAGCAATAAGCACTATATATAGAATGATGATTACTGTGTAAAGTAACAAATAATGCAACAAAAGAACTTGTATATTATAGGGGGATGCCCCCAGAAGAGTAGTGTAAGTGTGGACATCTAAAATGTTGACATAATTAATTTTGATTAATTTGTCCCGTAAATATCCTAAGATCATCATTATTTAATAATAAATAAATAAAACACCACATATACCCTTTAATCTAATTAATTTCTTCATTTGTCTAATATCACGTCATTTCATCATTAATCCCTTCAATTCATTATTATATCCTATTATCCTATCTTAATACTTATTAACATTTTCTAAGAATTTAATATTCCTACACCCACATACCCACCTAGTCTACACCTACCCTACACCTAGCATCTCTATGTAATAACATCCCTAATCCTCTTTTATTAATCTAATCTAATCCTAAACTAATCATATCCTCCACATCTAAATATAGAGGATTCTATTTCTAGAAGCTTCTCTAAACTTCTCCTTCCATTGAATTTTAAATTCAATGGAATTTTCTTCCCTCCATTAAATTTTGAATTCAAATTCTAGAATTATCCATTATAGAATCCTCCAATCCTCTCCTCAATTTCCAACCATTGATCCTCATCCTACTTGGATCATTCCTCACCCTCCATTTACTCTCCCAAAAACTACAAATTTATCTTTGCTCCTCCATGAGAGGAAGAGGAAGAATCCATAACAAATATCTGCCATTTTAGTTTATCTTCAATCAATCCATATTCAATCCAATCTATCAATACATCATCCTTCATCAAAAAATCCAAGAAAAATCAAGGGGAGGTGATGCACAAGTGTCTCCAAAAAATTTGAAGCAATCAACAACCATCCACGAGAAAGTCCAACACAATAAAGGAGGACCATTGCATTCTCTATTTTTTAAGTGCAGGTATTAACTCTCTCTCCCTTTCCATCTCTTTCTCAATCTGAAGTAGTGCTTCGGAGTGTTATATTATGAATCATTTTATTTTAGTTTCTTGTTTGCATTTACACTAACCACTCTTTTTGCATCTACATTATGGCTACCATTGCGGGGATTCCCCCCCCCCCACTTCTTTATTGTTTTCAACTCTATTTTATCCCTAGAACAAGTTTTCAAAGTTTCAAGAATTTTCATTTTTGTTTACACCTTCAAATTTTGAATTTTCATGCTCATCTACTATTTCTCACACAAATTGGTGCATATGACCTATGTTTTGGCACTTTTTCCCTAGCTTGGCACATATGCTACATACTTCAGTGCCTATGCTTTAGTCTCAAATCTTTGTGATTGCATTTTACCTATTTTTAGCACTTTTCCCATACATTAGCGCCTTTGTGACCTAAATTAGCGCATTTTCCATGAATTGGCACATTTTCCCTACTTTGGTGCCTATGCTAAATATTTTGGCACCGATGATTTTAGATCCTATGCTACATAGTTCAGCTCATATGCTCTGTGTTGTAGCACTTTTGTTTTTCCTTACTTTCGAGAGCCATAACTTTTGATCCTGAATTCGAAATGACTTCGTTTTTTGTCCCGGAAAGGTATCAAAAATATCTATGCAATGAGTGTTAATTTAGAATTTTATAGGATAATTTATTCATGGTTTTCATTGATTCAATAACATCTGTATATTTTTATTAAAATTTGAATGCAAAGATCTACTATAACTGATATACAATTAAATACAAATGCTAGGCAATTTATTTGATTTGATTATGAAAGTAAATGCAAGAGATAGGGAACTTACATGAATTTTGCTAATCCTGAAGTATGTATGAACTGTAAAATATGATGGAATAGAAGAACTAACCATCACAATCAGGCTCAAGAAAATACAGAGATGCTCACAACACCTGGAAACGGGCGCCCATATAAGGCCAGGGGTGCTTGCGAGTGCCCTAGACCTTTGGTGGGTGTTGTATACTACATAAATGCCCGAGGTTTGGTTTTGACACTATCACTAGGGCTTCTCATTTATTTTCCAAGGATCACCTCAAATTTGCACTTTGGTTGTGGGAGTACCTATAAACTTACACAAAAATATCCTTATACAAAACCCTCAAAAATACATCAAACCCTAAAAAAGAAAGATGCAAAATGAGGGGTCAGACTGTCATCAGTTGTTACAACAATGAACTTATGACTGAGTGTTTTACTAAATCTTAGACCCAATGTATTTTTATGTGGTTGTGTGTAAAATAGTGCTCCTAGATAACCCTCGCACTAATGATGCCAAGATAGCAGGTGGTAGATAGATCAAATGTAAATGTGTGGATGGAATAGAATGCACTTCCCCTTCCTATGTAGTGTGTATGTAGAAAAATGTACCCAAATGCAGTCCCTTAAGATATGTAGCTAGCTATCCCTTGATAAGAATTTCCCACCCTTATAATGGTATGTGTGTTGTGTTTATATAGGGATCTCTTGCTTTAATTTCAACACTAATGACCCAACATGCCGACTAGTACCTCGGGATATGAGTGGGAAAATTGAAAATACTGACCTCAAATGTTAAAAATAAGATCATTTACATAAAGAGGGCACGTGCACCCAAGATGGACAAGAGTGACTAGGTGCTAGTGTGCAGTCCTAGACACTAGTGTCCAGAGACAAATGATGACAAATGAGTGGAGACTAACTGACAGGGATCCCTATGACCTGACCAGAACCAGGTGTATGAGTGATAAGAATGAAATATAAAAGAAATATAAACCAAAAAGACAAGCAGATGGAATAGGGAATAGGTCATCAGTGAATATTTTTCTTATGCAAGATCCATATATAAAATAACATACTTGGTGGTATAGTAAATAGTAGTAAATGTGTGATTTTGTGTCTACATTTTCCCCCACTTTATGTTGTTGACAGAAATATCGGTAACATAAAGTAGATAGAGATGCATACCTGAGAGAATTCTCGAGAATCCCATGTTACAGAAGTACTTGCAGAATAAGAACATATAGTGTGGTAAACCATGGATCAGCGTGTCAATCCATGTGGTGTAATGAGAGACGTGGGACCGTTATGAGGAGCACTAAGCAAGATTGATGATTTCGATATTGAGTGATTGGATATTTTGATATTTTTGCTGATGGAGATGTGTTGGGGTAAGGAGTGATCATTTCCCAACCTGATTTCACATGTGTGAAAAACTAAGGATTTGGGCATCCTGCCGCTAGAGCAAGAGTGTAGGGAGAGAGGTCTAGTTTTACCCTACAACTTTAACTACACCCTCAAAAGGTATAGTCATTGCAAAATGACAAAAGACCAAAAATTGTTCATTTTGGATCCAATTTGATTTGTTCCGATCAAATGTGAATAACCCATATCGGAGCAATATAGGAAAGGAAATGACGTCTCATTGCCCCCACTCCAAGGGTGTCACCGCAACGTGTATGAGATGGATTCCATGTTAGGTCATCCAAAAGTAGTATCAAAATGTAGAATAACTTCCCATGTTAGGTCATTTGGGAAATTCATGATATAACTCCACATTTAGGTCATTTGTGTTGGAAATCACAAGCACTGGGATTGGGGGTGAATCAGTTCCAATCAAAACTTTTAGAGAAGTCCAATTTCAATGTTCCTTTTATTATGAGAAAGAGTTATAACATGAATATATGATCAAGTACATGCAAGAAGTCAATAGCTCACAACACAAAATTTATATTGGGAAACCCATAATGGGAGAAAACCCACTTTGAAACCAAGGCTTTATTAAGAGCACCAATTCCAAAGCATACAATGATTTTTTTTAGTTGAGCACTCGCTCAACTTATGAAGCACCCACTTCAAAGATCTTCAAGCACCCACTTAGCTGGTTTAACAAGTTGAAACTTGTAAGGAGCACCCACCCCTTATGATCTAAGCAACCGCTTAGATAAATATTACAAGGAATTTGATCATATAGTTGTTATGTTGCTAATACAACATATTATCATTACTTTTCTCTGCTCTCTTCACTCTTTAGGCTCAGATTTTCATTACATTCCTTACCTCTTTTTCACTTCCTCTTTAGGCATTCATCAAACTTGAATTTATGTTTATCTTTAGAGTTTTGTCATCATCACCTTTATCAGTCAACAAATATTCATTTAATAATATAGTCTCCTCTCTCTCTCTCTCTACAACAACCCTTGGCTTGATTACACCCTTGCTCTATTTCTTCAGCAACAATATCATGCATAAAATTTGGCTTAAAATAGACAAGCATTCTTGATTTTCCCAATTTATTACATTTATTGTTTTAATTTCTCTGCAGAAATAAGTTACAGGAAAATTTTATAAAAATATATTTTGTTGCACTGTTTGTCACTAACAAAAATTCCTCCATTATATGCCCTTAGTTACAACACCTAATTTTTGCAATAATATCTCCCAAAATTGTCTTTTGTTTCATTAGCTGACATTATTCCATGATTTTCTCAATCAGTTAAGTGAGGAAGTTAAAAAATTGGCCCCTACCTTAGTACTCCTATAGTTTTATCTAGCTTTTTGGCTTTTGGTTGGGGTGTGGCCCCCTTGTTTCAAAAAACCAAATTGTACTTTCATATCAGTTTGGATTGTTAAGCCTTTTTTGTTGTACTCTAGGGTATGGTCCCTTCAAAACCATTTACCCATAATAAACAAAAAACTCCAAATTTTTCTAAGTACTTAAATTTTTGCTTTCACCATGGATACTTTATGAGCACTTAGAACATGTGTAAATTACTTTTAGACCTGTAACACCACTATAACACCTCATATACCTAATAATACCTCATATACTTGATTCATATATGCTTAACCTTATCTATATACCACCTTGGGAGGAATCGCCACACACCTTACTTGCTTGAGAGGAATCTGACTGAGCTTTACTTCACCATTCTCACCTTTTTCTGTCAATTTCATTTGACATCAATGACAACACCAATGACCAAGGTTCAACAAACTCCCCCTTTGCCATTGATGGCAACATACTCATAAACACATAAACTTTGATGGAAAAAACAATTTCAAACTAGTTTCTGACTGCACTCTCTCCCCTTTTGACATCTATGAAAAAGGGATAGAAATAAAACACCATGATCAAGAAGAAAATAAGCATGATCTTACCATAATCTTACCTTGGATGGTGTTGCATAATCCTTCTTCACAACTTTTTCCTTGGACTAGCAACTTAGCTCTTGTTGTGTACAAGCTCCCCCTAGGACTATATTTCATCTTCTCTAACTCAAAGCATCAACAAATCTGATCCATTTGACCTGATATGAGCTTAAACAAAGCTCCCCCTAATTTGATACACTCCATATCTTTTCATACATCTATGTGATATGCCTAATTCATGCTCATACTATCAGAACTACTTTCATAGCTAGCATAGATATCATCAAATATGTTTCCTATTACTTCAATTAATCTCACTTAGAAACACATCTTGAACTTTGGGCATACTTGAGACCATACTTACAACATTTTTGGATCCATGACAATGAAGACCAACATGAATAGTACCAAACAAGATGTCAAACAAAGACAATAACATGAGCTAGTAGACTAGCTCCCCATCACACGAGGATCTATTTGCACATTGTAGGGGCTGATATTGCATGAGGATGCTCCCTTGAGTTGTATCTTATCACTTAGTGTGATTAGGAATGACCCCCAATTCATTTCTCATGTGCTCAAATTTTGTATTAGGCAGTGGTTTAGTCATTATATCAGTAATCTCTTCTTTTGTACTTACATATTCAAGACCGATCTTCTTTATCATTTACTTTCTCCCTCAAGAAATGATACCTAATTGGGAAGTTTTTGGTCTTTGAGTGGAACACATGGTTTTTGGAGACACTGATAGCACTAGTACTGTCACAAAGAAAAGGAATTGGGCCATCAAATTTTACCTTGTAATCATCCAATGTATGTTTCATCCAAAGAAATTGAGTACAACATATGGCAGATACTATATACTTTGTATCACATGTTGAAAGTGCCACTGAAGATTGTTTCTCAACCAAGATACCAGACAATTTCCAACAAAGAACACACCTCCACTTGTACTGTTCTTATCATCTATATTTCCTGCCCAATCAGCATCAGTGTATGCTTTTATGTTGAAATAATTACTTTTAGGGTACCAAAGTCCATATTCAGTGTTCTCATGAGATATCTCAGTATCCTTTTAACTACCTTGGGGTGTGTTTCCCTTGGTTCTTCTTTAAATCTCCTAACAAGACCCACAACTTGCATGATAGCAGGTCTTGATGTAGTAGAGTAGAGAAGATTGCTTATCATAGACCTATACAAAGTTTTGTCTACCTTTGGTGAGTTTTCCTCTTTTCTTAGCTTGCATCCCACCTCCATTGGTGTACATATAGGTCTACACTCTTCCATCTTGATTTTTTTGAGCATTTCCTTGATGTATTTGGTTTGAGATATGAAGATGTCCTTGATTTGATTAACTGATTTGTAAGCCCAGAAGAATGAAAGATCCCTAAGCATAGACATTTCAAATTCTTCTCTCATCACATCAGAAAATTCATGAGTCATATTTTCATGATCCTCTCCAAATATGATGTCATCCAAATATACAATAATAATCAACAGATAATCTCCTTCTTCTTTGATGTAGAGATTATTATTGGCCACTCCTTTTCTAAATCTTTTCTCAATGAGATATGTATCCCTCCTGATTTACTAAGATCTAGGGGATTTTTTGATTCCATACAAGGCCTTTTTCATCCTCCACACATATTCTTTATCTTCAGTTAGAGAGAATCCATCAGGTTTCTCAATATATACTTCCTCACTTAGATGACCATTTAGGAAATCAGACTTGACATCCATTTAGAAAACTCTGATTTTCTTGTGGGAAACATATGCCATGAACAATCTTATTACTTCCATCCTTATCACTGGTGCAAATTTTTCATCAAAATCAATTCCCTCCATTTGTGCATAACTTTTCCATAGAAGTCTTGCCTTATTTCTTGTCACTTTACCTTTCTCATTCAATTTGTTTCTAAATACACATTTTGTACTTATCACATTATTGTCTTTTTGCCTTGGTACAAGCTCCCAGGTTTCATTCTTTTGAATTTTCTCAAGCTCTTCATTCATGACATCCACCCAATGTTGGTCCTTGCTAGCTTCTATCATATTCTTGGGCTATATCATGGATAACAGGGCTATATCTTCATTGTTTTGCTGATTTATTAACTTCCTTCTTATGAGAATACCTCCTTCTTTGCTTCCTATGATCTTATTTGTTAGATGGTCCCTTTTAAATTTTCTTGAAGGTGTCTTGGTGTCTTGTCTTTCTTCATCTTCTTATACTTCTTCATCATCTTTTTGATCTTCATGGTTTTCCTTAGGCTGATTTCTGGTATTTAAAGGATGAGACTCATAAATATTTACATTTTTGTTATCAACCACCTTTTTTCACCTCTTATTGTAGCATCTATAGGAAGCACTAACTACTAAATTTCCAAGAAATATGCCCTCATCACACCTAGATTCAAAGTTTCCTAAGTTGTCTTCATCCCTCTTGATATAAAATTTTCTTCCAAAGACTCTTATGTATTTCACATTGGTTGGCCTTCCTTTCCAAGTTTCATAAGGTGTCCTACTACTTTTCACTCTTAATTGATCTTTGTTTAGAATGTAGAAAACTATATAGATTGTCTCACTCCAATAGCCATCAAGAAGTCTAGATTCATTCAACATCGTTATGGCCATTTATTGCACATTCTTTTTCTTTCTTTCAACAATCCCATTTTGTTGAGGTGTCCTAACGGCTGAGAATTATCTTCGACTCCCATGTTTTTCACAATATTCATCAAATTCATTAGACCAAAATTCTCCACCTCTATCAGATCTCAAACATTTGATTTTTGTGTTCTTCTCATTCTCCACGAGTGCTTTGAAGGATTTGAATCTAACTAAAGCTTCTGATTTGTGCTTCAAACAAGCTACCCATGTCATCCTAGTGAATTCATCTATTAGAAGCATGAAATACACATCTCCTTGTATAATTTTGGTTCTTGTAGGCCCACAAAGATCTGTATGAATCAGCTCTAGAGGTTTGGTGGTGGAATAATCCTTAGACTTGAATGGTCTTCTTGTTTGTTTGTCATGTAGACAAGCTTTATAAAGAGTGTTTATTGGTTTTAGAAAATTTGGCATGTTTCTAACACTATCTTTTGCACTTAATTCCACAATATTTTCAAACCTTATATATCCCAATCTTTTGTGACATAACCAGTTGTCATCAAGTTTACTTTTAAAGCATTTCTCTTTGTTTATTTCCTTAAGCACATACATGTTATTTTTGGTCCTTTTGGATTTTTCTAATTTCTTTCCTGATTTGCCATCAATAATTTCACACCATTTATCATGAAATATCATATTGTAACCTTTTTTACACATTTGACTCACACTTAAAAGATTTTTTTGAAGACCTTCAACATATAGGACATTTTTATTGATTGTTTTGCCATTATCAAGACAGAAAGTTCATTTTCCCACAATTTTTTCTGATTTTTTTTCACCAAACCTAACATCTCCGAATGCATTGTTTGATAAATATATGAACTTGTTTTTTTCACCTGCCATATGACTAGAGCAGCCATTATCTAAATACCAAATCTTTCCTTCATCTTGTATGTGAAAGGCAGTTTTTACTATTGAACAAGATTCTTTCCTTTTGTTGGATTCTTCCTTCACAACATACATCCATTTGTTTTGTTTAGGAGGTTCTTGATTACACATCATAGTTATGTGACCATACTTGTGACATTTATAGAAAACAACATTGTGGTTCATTCTAATGCTTTGTGAATTGTAGTTTCTTCCATTTCCCCTAGAATTTATTCTACATTTAGCATCTTTGTGTCCAAACATGTTACATTAATAACAATAACCATAGAAAGAGTGTGAGTACCTCATACCATAGGTGATTCTAGGAGAATGTGTCTTCCTTTTGGCAGATTTGGTGGCATGAGAAATGCTTGGTGTAGACTTGTCCTCCTCCTTTGTTGGTTTAACTTCATTTCTTTCTTCCTTGAAACCTATTCTAGATTTGTCATTTGTATCCCTTTGTCTGCTCAGTATATCAGTCAAGACATTTGAGATCTACTCTAACATCTTGTCCACCTTTAGTTTGTTATTCATTTGTTCCGTTCAGTCTTTATATGCTCTAAATCAGAATTTAGATTCAAGCATTCATCCTCCTTTTCCTTGTAGGATTAAGATGTCTTCTCAAGCTGAATTTCAAGTTCTTTTGAATCATTTGCCTCTTCTTCTTCTTTTTGACTTTGTCTTTTCTCAAAGATATGAATTTTTTCTTCATAATCGTTCAAGGTGCATCTCAATTTCTAGTTCTTTCTTTTACACAATTGTAATTTTTCAATGGCACATACAAGTTTAGCTTCTAGATTCACACTTACCTCTTCTTCATCAGAATCTTCATAATCAACCACATTCTTTCCTTTGGTGTTGCATTCCTCAGAGATATCCAAAGCCATAAAAATATTTCAGAATCGGCTTCATTTTCCGAGTTGCTTGAGTCACTTGATTCAGATTCACTTGACTTTTATTTTGAGTAGAAGTTTCTCTTGTTCTTGAAAAACTTCTTCTTGCCATCTTTTTTATTGTAATTCATTTTTTATTTGTTATATTTATGACCTTCTTCACTATGCTCAGACTAAGATTCCTTGTTCTTTTTTGGGCATTTAGCAGTAAAATGACATGCTTGTACATAATAAAAACACTTCAATGGGAGCTTACCTTTGTATTTTCTCGAGCCTATGCTTAGTCAACTCATGAACATTGCCTCAATTTTCTCATCATCTTCTTCATCTTCCACATTTTATTTTTATTTTTCTTGCTTGGATTGAGATTCTTTGTTGGCTTTAAATGAAACTTCTTTCTTAGTAGATTTAGCTCCACCTGTCCTCATCTCATATGTTTATATGATACTTTGCAGCTCATCCAATGTCAATTTTTTCATGTCTTTTTCTTCCTCAACAGCTAAGACCTTTGCATCATACTTAGGGGTTAGGGATCTTAGGAATTTTTGTATGATGATGGACTCTTCTAGCTTCTCACCTAGACCTATGATCATATTAATCACTTTATCCACTCTCTACATCTAGGATGCAATGCTTTCATCCTCTTTCATCTTTAGCCTATCAAATTGGGCTTTGTAGGTCTGCAATTTAGCTAGCTTGACTTTTTCATCTCCTTCATAAATTCTTTGAGGCTTGGTCCAAATATATTTGGTTGTGGTATAGTGAATTACCTTCACAAATTTAGTTTCAGTCAGCCTGCATAGGATGGCATGCATGACTCTTGAATTGCTTTCATAAGTTACCTTGTTTGTTGTAGAAGTAATTGGAGTGGTATGAGGAGCGTATCCTTTTTCAACAATTTCCCATATGTCAAATCCAAGTGACATGAGATACATATTCATCCTTATACTCTAGAAGGCATAATTTGTTCAATTGAAAAGAGGTGATCTTGACATTGATTATCCACTTTGTGCTTGATTGGTTGCCATTTTTATGAAGAGAGGATCTCCTTGAAGATGTTAATCTTCCAAGGGAAGGACTCCCTCTAATACCAATTTTTGTAAATCACGAGCACTGAGGGGGGATGAACTAGGGCTAATAAACATGAATATATGATCAAGTACATACAAGAAGACAATAGATCACAACACAAAATTTATAGTGGAAACCCATAAAGGGAGAAAACCCACTTTGAAACTAAGGATTTATTAGGAACACCAATTCCAAAGCATACAATGATCTTATTTTAGTTGAGCACCAACTCAACTTGTGAAGCACCCACTTGAAGAAAGCTAATCACCCACTTAGTTAGTTTAGCAAGATGCAACTTGTAAGGATCACCCACCTCCTATGATCTCAGCACCCACTTAGATATATATTATAAGGAATTTAATCATATAGTTGTTATGTTACTAATACAACAGATTATGACTACTTTTCTCTACTCTCTTAACTCTTTAGGCTTAGATTTTCACTACACTCCTTAACTCTTTTTCACTTCCTCTTCAAGAATTCATCAAACTTGGATTTGTGTTTATCTATAGAGCTCGGTCATCACCACCTTGGTTAATAAATATATATTCATTTGATAATATAGTATCCTCTCTCTCTCTACAACAGTCCTTGCTTTCATTACACCCTTGCTCTATTTCTTTAACAACAATATCATGCTTAAACTTTGGTTTGAAATAGACAAGCATTCCTAATTTTCCCGATTTATTACATTTATTGTTTTCAATTTCTATGCAGAAAGAAGTTACAGGACAATTTTATAAAAATATATTTTGTTGCACTATCTTCCATTAAAAATAATTCCTCCATTATCTTCCCTCAGTTACAACGCCTTATTTTTGCAATAATATCTCCCCAAAATTGTCTTTTATTTTGTTAGTTGACATTCTTCCATGATTTTCTCAATCAGTTAGGTGAGGATGTTATAAAATTTTCTTCTGAAACTCAATTACTCCTTCAATTTTGTATTTTTATTTAATTCTATGGCATAGAGGATAAAACCAGCTTTCTAAAAAGTACAAAAATTCTAAATTTGAACACATAGGGTGAGAGATATTGCAATGTGGTTCTGGAGGGATCATGGTGCACTGAATTCCAAATTAACATTCATAGTTCGCAATACATAGCCTTTAAAATCCTTTATATTATTTCCTGTCTTCAATAATTGAATACTTCATGTCTATAGAGAACTGGAGGTGCTAAGGAACTCGAATCACCTTGGCTTAGTTCTTCCACATCCATTATCTCATACACTATACTACTTTTCCTTATGTTGTGGGTTTATCTACCTTGCAGGGAACTTAAGTTCCCATGGAACTTATTCCACCCACACTCCATTCCTCTAACTTCTTAATCTTTTGCACTTTACCTTTCCTTTAAATTGCGGGTTGCGGGGTCTTGTGAAGAACATCATACCTCAAGGCCCTATTCCACCTGGTCCCTTTGTGCCCACATCTGTCTCCCTCCACAATACTCTAACTCCTCTTATACTTCATCCACTTCTTTGTTTGGGTCATATTGACTTGCGGAGAACTTCATCCTTCCCAGAATTGTACTGTTTAGGTCTCATGTACCCGCATCTCTCACTTGATCCACAATAAACTAACTCCTTTTTATTTCGGCCTATAGGAGCTTGCAGAGAACACAATCCCATGTGGAACTATTCTGTCAGGATCCTTTGTTCCTGATTTGAACTCCTTACCCGCAATAGACTAGATTCTTTGTTCAGTAGCCCCATAACCCTTGCAGAGAAATTTTGTTCCCTAGGAACATGTTCCATCCGCACCCCAAATGTCTACAATACACTGAAAACTCAATGTACTCAATTTTCTCCAAATTTTTCTAAGTACTTAAATTTTTTCTTTCACCATAGAGACTTTATGAGCACTTAGAACATGTGTAAATGAATTTATACTTGTAACACCACTTTAACACCTCATATACCTAATTCATATATGCTTGACCATCTATGCAAACCACCATGGGAGGAATCACCACACACCTTGCTTACTTGAGAGGACTCTGACTAATCTTCACTTCACCATTCTCACCTTTTTCCATCAATGTCATTTCACATCAATGATAACACCAATGGCCAGGGTTCAACAATCTGGGAGAATAAATACGTTGTGTTATGTTGATTGATTGATATGATTTTGAATAGTAAAATATTTTTTGTTGTCAAGATTTGAATGTATATGATTAATTGATTGGTTATTCATGGAGAGATTTTACACTTGTTTCCCCCATATTAGGTCATTAAGGGGAATCACTAGAAAGTTGTGTGAAATGTCACATGATGTATGAGAAAGTTCTTGATAGGGAGATTATAAGATGACCCCAATTGTATGCCTCCCCTTTTGTTGAAAGGGAGAGTGATGATGTTAAGGAACATCGAGCCAAAAGTAAGTGTGTTTTGGTTCAATTATGATCAAAGCACAATATAGTATATGTCATAAAATTAAGTGTATATTGAGTTAAATTAGTGTAGAATGTGATTATAGTGTTAGTGGAATGTGTACGATACGATAGTAGGTGGAGTTATAAAGAGATCGATGAAAACGAGCCCAGAATCGGAGTAGTGATGCTCAAGATATGATTAAAACAATGTGATGTGTATTAGTTAAGATAATAAGCACAAATAATGACTATAGTGAGGTAGGTAATGAAGAATTACTATAAATAGTAAAAAGAAAAAGTGAATATGTATTTCATTTGGTTATTGTGTGAGTGTTAGTTGGAGCTCTGAGTGTGTGAAGATGTCGCAAGTGAGAGCATTGCGATTGAGCTTATTCCAGATAGTGGCGATAGTTATGGCATCACAGACGATGGTAGAGTTGGTAAGTGTGGTAGTTTTCAAATTTTGCATTGAAATTAGTCATTTGTCGTGAAATTTTTCAACATTATTATTTTTTATTTTCTCGTCATTTTTGACCTAGGAAAGAGCAACGAAGGTGCTAATGACCTTCAGGACACTAACACCTAGGCATGGGTAATAGTGACCTGCTCCTAGGTGCACCAGTCCTGTTCCTGAGTGGTGGCAACCCAGAAGGCTTGGATTGAGCCCAAAGTGTTGCAAATGTGAAAATTTATGTTTGTTGATGTTTCTGGTGGTTACATTTGTATGTATATGATGTATTAATGTTGTTTTTATCATTTTTCGATGGTGTGCAGAGAGATATTCATTCACAACAGTTTCGTGGTGGTCATCATTTGAGTACATTGCTAGGATTGGGGTTTTTTGATGATGAGTGGGATGTTCTAGACCGTATTGTCCTATGGCACATAGCAAGGATTGGGGATGTACCCTATAATATGCCTATGATCATAACTTTGTGTGAGATATGGTGTGTAGACATGTGTACATTTTGGTTTCCTATGGGAGAGATGAAAATAATGTTCGAGGATATATATCACATATTGCAGTTTCCTATTGTTAGTGAGAGGATACAGATTATGGTTGTAGAGGATTCCAAAGAAACATAAGGTCCACAAGGTGATATTTTACAGGGACGTGAGTTCATACTGAGGTGCCCATTAGTTTGGATGTTATACTAAGATCAAGGGTTATGCAATTGTGGAATTTTATTGTCGATGTGATCAAATCTTCAGTTGCAGTTGAGGGTGGTGGTGTAGGCATCTTGTGTAAGATGTATGATATTTTTCATTATATTGAGGAGGATGGGACAAGATATATGTGGGAACGATGTGTATTAGCCCATTTGTATTGGGACTTGTATAGATTCACTCAGAGGAGCATGTGGATGGATTAGGAGCCACCATTTTGTTACATGTGTACGCATATGAGCACATTTCTATATTGATGCCACTTGGTGGACCACACAAAGAGTAGGCAAGACCTAGTATATTTGTTGAGTGATGGGTAGGTGTGTGGGGCAGGAGGATGGATACTGACACATATAGATCATTGCTAGATTACATGGTGCTAGGGGCCATTATTTGGAGGCCATATCATGACTATGGTGGATGGCCTGAGGATATAGTGGAGCTTCAGTGTATTCGGTGTACTATGTGGCTAGAGGACATGTTTCCTGTGTTTTTGGTGTTATTTTAGGGAGAGTGTGTGTCACGAAAGTTTGGTATGGCTCAGGATGTACCCCTAGAGCCATATATATGGTTGAGATCCACGAGGGAATCGAGGAGGACTGGAGCTAAACCAGGACATACAAAGGCATAGCTAGTGCCCCCTAGGCCAGAGGAGTCAAATGTGAAAATAGATCCAATATAGGTGGATGATGTAGGGTGTACCAAGGCATACAGGGCATGGTGGGTAGTGCACCAATGGGTGCTACTATACCCAGTAGTTGTAGATGCAGCTAGAGCAGTGCCAGTAGGAGGAGCAAAGGGGCAGGCACCTACCCCTGATGGTGATGATGTGGTGGTGGCAAGAGAAGTGCATGATTATATATGTGTATTAAAAGTTGCATATTTTTGCTAGGTTGTTTGAATATGTCAATTTATGTATATGATCTAATGCGATGTTTTCTATTGTTACAGGGGATTCTTATTGGTAGTTGATTGTATATAATTCGATCCACACCTTGATGCGGAATGTGCCCACCGAAGGTCTTATTGGAGGTGGGATGTTGGAGTGGGTGGATGTTATTACAGGTGAGCATGCACATATGTTTGAGTCAGTAACGGATACTTGTACAATGTTATTGAGCAAGAGGGATGAGGAATGAGAGGATACGTAACGAGTTAGAGGGGTGATGGGTGGAGGTCACCTTGCATAGGATTTATTTGTGAGGTTTGTTGAGCTACATGTTTGATTCGCAGGATTTCAATTGAGATTACTCTATTACATAGGTAGGTAGAGAGGTATAAGGGCCGCGACCACCAGTGTAGATTGAGTGGCAAAGCATCTAGTTCTAGATCTCCCACAATTGTGTATAGTGATAGTGATGATGAGATATGATATGTATTGATGTAACAATGTTTGAGGGATTTCCTTCCAGTATTGGTATTTTTGTAACGATAATGGTGATCGATATATATATATATGGACTATTGGCATATGTGCATTATACTTGATGTTTATTGATGTGCGATGTGATGATTGGTTATCATATTTTGATGTATGATGTATTGTTTATTGTTGTGATGTGTGATGCTTTGATCATTGTTTTGTTGATTTGATTTGCAATGTATAGTTGTGGATGTTGACCATTGAATAATGATGATTAATTTGATCATAGCTAGATAAGTGATGAGATAGTGTGTGTGATAATAGATAGTTTAGGAAATATATATAGTTTGATTTTTTGATGTGATAGATAAATGATGAAAAAAAGTGTATTGTATGTATGAATAGAGATGTAATGAATGGTGAAGTATGTATAAAATGAATGATATAAATGAGATTATCGTAAAAGTGTATTTGATCATGTGTTAGTCTTATGAAGAGAGGTGGAGTAGAATATAGATGCCCCCCATTATGTAGATGATAAGGTTCATTTATATAAGACCCCTTAACGGTCAAGAATGAATCGTAAAGCACGAGTGCTTCATCAAGAAATGATTAGATAGTATGCCCTAGACAGAGAGAACAGTGAAATGTGTAGCGCAAGAGATGAAGTGAGGTTCTTATTGTCAGATATCCCTCAATAGTAATGTAAGAATCATGAGAACACAAGTGTGTCATCAAGGGGTGAGGTGAGAGAATCACCTACCAAGGACAAAATGGGTGTGGAGTGGTGGAAGCATGTGGAGCGTAAGAATCATGAGTGTATGAACCAAACTAAATGTTATATTAGATGGTTCCAATAATGGACAGTGTAGTAGTGGGAAGTGCAGATGTTGATGGCTTAGGTAGCCAATGTGTAGTAGGAGCATGGTGCGGAAAATGAGATGGTGCAGCAGTGGATGGATGAGATGGAGAGCACGCATGAATAATAACCTATGATGGTGGACAAATAGTAACCTTAAAAGAAAGTGGAGGAGATATATGAAGTGAACTAGGTGCACATTTTCCTAGAATTAGAGACATGGACCACTCACGAGAGCGAGAGGTAAATGCAATGACACCCTTATCTTCTAACTATTGTAATCGATCATGAAGAGTGCAACACTTATTATCATAATGACCATTGATATGATGAAAGTTACAATATGGTCTATCACATTTCCATTATAAGTGATGTGGAGGATGATGCTTCTTAGAAGGTATGAAAATCATGCGCTTATCAAGTAAAGTATGTAGTACATCATGAGGTCTGACATCATGATAAAAGTGCAATAGTTCTCGTGGAGGGGATGGAGATGCCTTAGGTGCAGACTAATGCGGCAAAGGATGTGGATGATGCTTATGCAATGGATAAGATTGATTGTTCTTGCGAGGAAGAGGAGATGGAGTCCTAATATGTGATGTATCATTGGAAACACTTTAAAAAATGTAAGAAGCATGAGATGCAACTATAGAATTTTCCTGATGAGTATCATACACATGTTTATTTTCATCGGGTTTTTTAATCACCATTCAGATTGAGAATAAAACTAAGAATAACATCATCTAAAGTCTCTGTAGAAATAGAATAAGTTGGAGCGTGGCTTACATAATAACAAGGTCTACAACCAGAAAATCTTTCTGGATCAGAAAAAATGCTAATGGTAGGATGATCAAAGCTAGTAGGCACATTGCATTCATTAGTTAAGAGTTTTCTTTGAGTATCATCTCGAAGAATAGTGTTGCAATATAGAGTGGTAAGTTCAGCTATGGTTGCTTCATCATAGATAGGATTGATACTCACATGAGGCATGACTAGCCTAGGAGGATAAGAGATATCCTTAGCCATTAGGGTTTTAGTAGATCCTAGGCAAAGGAAATCTAAGCTACAGGATCACCAAAATGATTAAATAAAATATGGATTTTTTTATTAAAATTTGAAAGTAAAGATCTAGTATAATTGATATAAAATGAAATACAAATGCTAGGAAATTTATTTGATTTGATTATGAAAGTAAATGCAAGAGATAGGGTACTTTCCTAAATTTTTATAATCCTGAAGTATGTCTGAACTAGAAAATATGATGGAACAAAAGCACCGACTATCGTAATCAGGCTCAGGAAAATATAAAGATTCTCACAACGTCTGGACATGTGCACCCAGATAGGGGTTGGGGCACATGCGGATGTTGTAGAGTGTAGAAATGCTTGGGATATAGTTCTGACACTTTTGCTATGGCTTAAAAATTATTCACCAATGATTGCTTGAAAGTCACACTTTGACGACGGGAGTACTTATAAACCTGCATACAAATATTCTCCTGCAAAACCCTAAAAAAGACATCAAACCCTAAAAAATAATGATGAAAAATGAGGGGTCATAATTTCCTCAGTTGTCACAACGGTGAACTTACAATTGAGTGTTACACTACATCTCAGACCTAATGTAGTTTTATGTGCTTGTATGTGCAATAGTGCTCCTAGGTCGCCCTCGTGCCAATGACGTCAAAATAGTGAGCGGTAGCTAGATAAAATGTAAATGTGTGGATGGAATGTAATGAACTTCCCCTTCTTATGTAGTGTGTATGCAAAAAAATGTGCCCAAATGTAGTCCCTTGAGATATGTAGATAACTAGCCCTTGATAAGAATTATATGCCCTTATAATGGTATGTATGTTGTCTTTATATAAGGATCTCTTGCTTGAATTTAAACACTAATGACTCAACATGCCAACTATTACCTCAAGATATGAGTGGGAAAACACAAATTATTGACCTCAGATTTAAAAAATAAGATCAAACATAAAGAGGGCATGAGTGCCTAGGATGGACAGGAGTACCTAGGTGCTAGTGTCCAGTCCTAGGTACTAGTGTCCAGTCCTGGGTGCTAGTGTCTAGAGAAAAATGAAAACAAATGAATGGAGACTGACTAACAGGGATCCATGTGACCTGAATAGAACTAGGTGTATGAGTGACAAGCGTGAAAGATAAAAGCCATATAAACCAACAAGACAAGCGGATGGACTAGGGAATGGGTCATTAGTGAATACTTTTTCTTATGTAAGATCCATATATAAAACAACATACTTGATGGTATAGTAAATAGTAGTAAGTGCGTGATTTTGTGTCTACATTCATTTTCCTAAATCTTTTCATTTTAACTACACATTGAGTTATATTTTTATTGCTCCAAACTACTAACACTTTGTGTGCATTTTCCTATGCATACCACAGATAAAAATCAATCTAAAACTACTAACCCTTTGTTTTGTAGAATGAATGGTCCAAGACATTTGGGTTTATAAATCAAATTACTAATCTTTGTTTTATAGGGCCTCCTCTTGAGGACCTAATCACATAATATTTATCATTTAATTTTATCATCTTGCATCATATTTCTTGGGTGTCTTGTATCGTTGCTTGTTTATCCTGAGTGAAAAATTGTGTATGCTCTCCTCTCGCGTCCTAGGATGATCTTGAGGATCAAAAGAGGCTAGCCTTCCCCTTTTTCTTTTACAGGGGTAATGTGGCGTGGAAGTGACATCCATGCAATTTCCATAGTCCTAGGGGTCTCATGACCGTGGGATTGATCTCCACGCACGTAGACACACCCCATGTTCCGATATATAAATTATTGGAGAGTTTTTATTATTGGCTAAGTGCTTTCTTGTTTTAAGTGAGGTGTGAAGTGAGGGGCTTCCATATTACAATACCTAGGGCTTAGAAAACATCCTTGCAACACATATTTGGGCCCCATGTACCATGAGGTATATCGAGGACTCCATTAGTGATCTCGTACATCCTAGACTAGGAAACTTTTTTTTTCAATCAAACTATAGTGCAAGGAGGCCGCACTCCCTAATATTACTCACTATCCGACCCCACATTGATGCATAGGTGTAGAGATAGTTTTTGGCACCATTGTCGATGTGTGGTATTGAAATCAAAGTATAGTTTGATTGTAATCCCACTTGACTTGTTAGGGTGTATATTACATGTTTGTTGCTTTCTTTTAAACACCCTTAACCATCCTATCACCTTAAAATTTTAATCAATAAAACATCGTCATAATCAACCATCCTTAATCAAATAATCCCAATCCAAATTCCATCACCATCCTTAATCAACCAACCAAATCCAAATCTAATCATATACACATCCTATCAAACCATGTCCTTTTATCCTCGATCCCCATCCTCTCCAAACCAACATCCAAACCCATACCTCTTTTCTAAATGCATCAACCAATCTATCCCATAATCCCCCACCCATCAAAGTCAACCATCTCACTTTGATCATGAAATCCCACACACTATTTAACACCTTAATAAACAAATCTCAAATCTCACATACTACACCAACCATTCCCCTCCTCACCATCTAAATAACCATCCCATGTTAATCCTAACATCCTTAAAACCATCCAATAACTCAATCAACAAATATTCGATCTTAAATCATGTATCAACCAATCACCTCCTAAACCATCATCTCCCAACCAATCCCATCCACAATTTCCCTTTCATATTATCCCTACACATAATCCCATTGAATTGTTATTTGAGGAACCTGAAACATCTCAATCCACACCCTAACCTAATCAACATAAACCACTATCCCCACAATCCAATTACATTGACTTTCACTACCTCACTAACTTTGACCTAGACCAAGAGGACCTCTTTTATGTCCTTGCTAATCTAGTCATCAATCCAAAACCCACACGACCATCCCAAATTCCAACCACAAAATCCCCTATCAATTATCATGACCTACACCTTCCTCCCATTAAAACCCATGTGAATAATCCGCTACCATCCAAAATATCAACTCCGAAATCAAATCATCATAAAACCTATAATCGAGTCCCATTTACATATCCACAACAATCCCAACAACTTAATTCACAATTGTTATCCCCCACATCTCATCTTAGTTCTCCATCCTCGTCATTTTCATCATCCCAATCTGATCCTATGGACTTTCTCCTAGATATTTCCACATCCCCTAATGCTCCATAAAATTCAGCCTCTAAGCCTATTTCATCCCTTCCATCACCTATATCCAATCCTATCAAAACTATCTCATCCACTGTGACTCCTAAGTCACCCTCATCCCCTTCTACGCCCAATCATAAACCATCTAATTTGGCTCCTACACCACCCTCATCCTATTCATCCACACCCAATCCTATCTTAACCCCTTCATCACCTAAACCTAAAACTATCCTATCCTCTAATCATATTTCATCTCCACCATCTGACAATCCTAAAATATCTAACGTGACTTCTAAGTCACCAACTCCTAAACCTAAAAACTCCAATCCCATTCCTCTACCCAACCCATCTCCTACCCAATCTAATGAGGCTCATATGTCACATTCATCTACTAAATCAACCAAATCTAATGTGGTTTCTACACCACACCCATCTCCCAAATATCTTTCATCCCCAACATCACCCACATCTAATGTGACCCCCATATCACACCCATCCCCTTCATCTAAATCTACCCCATCCCCTTCATCTACATATACTAATCCCAAACAATCTAATCATAAGCCAAATGCATCTACCTCAAAACCACATACTCTAACCAATCCAAAATCAACTAAATCTACTTCAGCCTCTAAGACCAAACAATCCACTTCGGCCCCTAGGCCTAATCCATCCCCTTCATCTTCTAAACCAAAACAATTTAAACCAACTCATAAATCCAAATCATCTCATAATCCACCCAATCTTGCACCTTTACTTCCTACTCCCCTAAAACCATTTAATCCACACCACTTCACTCCTTAGGAGAACCCTTGACCACCATCTTCCATCATCTAAAAACCTTCAACATGATCATCCATCCCCCAATAAAAGCATAGGATCAAAACCTTCACAAACCATCTTAGCATTAGGAATACTATGATTGTTACTTCCATTGCACCCATTGACATTAGACCAATCGTTGCATGAAATTTAAGTATTATGTCCAAAACCTCATTAACTAAGGGCTTGTTATCCTTGTACCTATTTATCCACCATGTTTGCATCCTAATCCTCTCCCTAACCATAATTCACCATCCAAATCCCACTCAACATCCAAACATTATCAACCATCCAAATCTCATCGTACATCCAACCATCCCTCACCAACCAAAAACCAAAAAGAACTCACCTCCCATCCTTTGTTAAGTTCAGCCTCTTAGCGGATGAAAGAACTACAAACCCCCAATTTCATGATGACCACATAATATCATCTTCCCCATCCACTTCATATCCTATAGCCAAAAATATGCTCACTAATATGAAACATCGAGGTAAAGGCTTAGGTGTCCATGAACAAGGCATTCACAAACCCATCTCCCTTCATCAAAATCCAGGTCATTTAGGCTTAGGGTATAAACCTAACACTACTAAAGTGCCTCCTACTACTCCATCACAACCCATTTCTACCACTCCTCTTGTTGATCCTACCATCCCAACCACTCAACCCGCTCATAAATCATTTAATTCCCCTATAAATACCAAACAACTAAAAATGGATTGAGTACATATTTTTTTGCCTGCACATGGATATTATTTCCTTCCCACCCATCCTCCTTTCATCCAACATCCAAAACCCTTCATATATAATACATTATTATCGTCACATCCATTTATATCCTCTTCCAGTCCATTCATTTAAGCACTCGATCAGATTAATCACACATGTTGTGAGCTAATAGCACCTACTACAACTATGTGACCTTGGTCTATAATTACCTCCAACATTCAAGCACAATTGTCCTCCTAGAGATCCACACACTTTGACACACTTAATCAACTTATGGTGAAGACCCTTGGGTGTGTCTTTTAACACTCTAGCCAATGTCATCTCCACACTCATTTCCATCCCCCCACCAATCCACTAGTGATTCTTAACCCCTTGAGAGTTCTCAAGAGAGTGGAACCTTTTTATGCAAAAAATACAAATAGAAAAAAGAAAAAAAATATTATATCAAAATTTAAAAATATCAAATAAAATCCACCTGAAGACTCTCTCTAGGGGTTTTTCCAACATCTCTACTGGGGCTATGAATGCTTGGCTGGCAGTAGAGAAATGTTGTGATAAGAATTAGATGCATCTCCGTCGGGGCTATGGATGCCTAGCTGGGAGCGAAGTAATTCATGGTTTAGCCTTACATTCACCCTCCATCTACCTATTTGACTTAATCACTCCATATACATTAGATATTTTATCTTCACATACTACCCATTAAGTCTTCACTTTAACCCGTAATTAACCATCACAATCACACAAACTTTGATCTCATAGAGATATAGAGCTCGTATTTTTCTAGGTATTGTTTAGACCATGGTCACACTTCTATTTTATTCCAACTATTGCCTTACAACATGTGCCATTAGGATCATATTTTGTTTATCACTGATGTAATTTTCCTTCCATCCATCACATCCACATCCTTTTTCCCTTAGGATTGAACATCTAGGTAGACAATGATCATTTCCTTTTCATCAAATCCTCCTCGTGTCCCTTTTCAATTGTTATCATGATGAGTGGCGACGTCCTTACTATCAACCAATGGGGGTATCATCCATTTTAGATACCCCTCACTTCCCATCCTACCCTACACCTAGGGGAAAATCGAACTCATCCACACATGACACCCTACATTACAATTGTGAGCACACCACATCTATCCCTCAATCCATCTCCACTATACCTAGGGCATATCTTATCATCTTCCATATCCCCCATCTTATCCTATACCACATCCCTCATCCTATCTACCTATCTACCTATCTCTCATCCCACATCCCATCTAATCATAACCAATCAACCCATCTCTATCCTATCCAACCTATCCAATTTCCCCTAACCCTTCCCTTTCATCCTACCCAAACATGCTTTGGGACTTATAAGAGAAAGTTACATCCCACCTTACACCCCTTTCCATCCCCTCATGAGTTATCCCATCCTGAATCCTATCATCTTCCCTATCTCAAACCATTCCCCCCATCCCAAATCCAAAATCTCAACCTCAAACTTCAAATAAACTAAACATCCAAAAATACAAAATCTAAAAATTAAAACATTCAAAAAATCCATACAAGATCACAAATTTACAAAAATGCAAAGTGTGTTCTTTTACTTGTGTGTGTTTGCTTCCTTGTTTTCATTTACATTTTGCACAGTGATATGAGGACCCTTTTGTTTCTCTTTCTTTTACATGGTCCAATGATATGATGACCATATTTTTTTGCAATAATATGAGGACAAGGGAATTTGGAAATTCAATAATCATGGTCTTTATACCTTAGTGTATCTTGTTTTATGTTATATCATTAATCACAACTACTAATGATGATAACAGTGGGCACTTTATGGTAGCACACCCCCTTTTATCATCTTCTTTTATCCTTATCATCATCCACACCTAATCCTCATCATCATCTAACTAACTATTTAATCTCCTCATCCTCCTATCTAATCAATCCTTTATCAATCAATCAATCTCCACATCCAAATCTTATCCTCTCACATCCAACATCAAAAATATTCACCCCTTGGTTGGGGCATCTTCTAATATCCTCTTATTAATCAAACTCAAACATTTTTTCTCATTTTCTTCCTCAAATCATCATCTCAATCCTCTCCTCATCAATATCGATCCAAAAACCAATCCTTATTCTCTCATCCAAACACCCTCAATATTCTAATCCTCCAAATCCAACATCCTATACACCAATACCCTACCTTCATATCCAATCAAACCTCAAATGTAACATCCTTAACTCCAAAATCCTCAAATCTAACATCTTCAAATCTATTATCCTCAAATATAAATCACAGATCTTTCCATCATAACCCCTTGGCTAGGGCATCCTATACTCCAAAATACTCAAAACCTAACCCCTTGGCTGGGGCATCTTATAATCTACCAAGCCTAAATCTTCACCCTTTTCATACATCGGTTATTGGGGCATCCTCTACTCAAAAATCCAATATCTTCTAATCTTCCTAATCTCCTACTCCTCTAATCTTCTCTCATATATTTTAATCCTCTAATCTTGGATCCTCATCAATATCCTAATCAACATCAACAATCCTTCTATTCTCTAATCCTCAAATCCAATATCCTTAATCTTAACCCCTTAATTGGGGCATCCTATAATCCAAACCCTTCAATCAATCTTCTAATCCTCTAATCATTTCTCCTCTCCTATAATCCTCAATATTCTCATCCTCTAATACTCTCTCATCTACTAACTAGGGCCTATTTACTTTTCAAGTGGTTAACCGAATCCTTCCTTCCCTGCCTAACCACTTGAGGGGGCATCATATCACCATCCTTACACCTTCTCTTCTTTTTTATTTGAACGGTCATTGCTCTGTAATAATCCTTCAAAGAGGGGGAAAATGTAGACATTTAAAATGTCGACATAATTAGGTTTTGATTAATTTGTCCCATAAATATCCTAACATCATCATTATCTAATAATAAATAAATAAAACACCACATACACCCTTTATCCTAATTAATTTCATAATTTATCTAATATCCCAACATTTCATCACTAACCCCTTCAATTCATTATTATATCCTATTATCCTATCTTAATCCTTATTAACATTTTCTAGGAATTTAATATTCTTACACCCACCTACTCTACACCCAGCCTACACCTAGCCTCTCCATGTAATCACATCCATAATCATATTTTATCAATACAATCTAATCCTAAACTAATCATATCCTCACTTCTAAATCTAAAGGCTTTTATTTCTAGAAACCTCTTTAAACTTCTCCTTCCATTGAATTTCAAAATCAATGGAAGCTTCTTCCCTCCATAAAATTTTGAATTCAAATTCTAGAATTATCCATTATAGAATCCTCTAATCCTCTCCTCAATTTCCAACCATTGATCCTCATCCTACTTGGATCAATCCTCGCCCTCTATTTCCTCTCCCACAAACTATAAATTTATCTCTCCTCCTCCATAAGAGTAAGAGGAAGAATCCATAACAAATATATGCCATTTTATTTTATATTTAATCAATCCATCTTCAATCTAATCTATCAATCCATAATCCTTCATCAAATAATCCAAGCACAATAAAAGGGAGTTGTTGCCCAAGTGTCTTCATAAAATCTAAAGCAATCAACAACCATCCGTGAGAAAATCCAACACAATAAAGGAGGAGCATTTCAGTCTACATTGGTAAGTGAAGGTATTGACTCTCTCTTCTTTTCCATCTCTTGATCAATTTGAAGTAGTGCTTAGGAGTGTTATATTATGAATCAAGTTGTTTTGGTTTCTTCTTTGCATTTACACTAACCACTCTTTTTGCATCTATAGTAAGGAACCAAAGTAGCTTTGATCATCATGTATAAACTTTTTTGTGTCATGCATCAAGCTCAATATACCTTGTGAGCACATGTATGTAAAGAGTATATATGTTACTTATAAAACCAACACAAAAAATATGTATAAAGTAACAATACAACCAATCAAGAGCATAAGCATGTCCTAGTTTTTATGATTTTACACATATGTAAAGGTTTTTGAAGTGTTTTGAAAATAACAATGTATGGGGAAGGGGGTAACATAAAATCTACTCGATAATGGCTTCATGAAGAGGTATATCACATGTAGTGAGTTGAGGGGGTATGGGCCCCATAAGTGTTAGAAAAAATGAAGGATTCTCATGTATAATCTGTGTAGAAGCCATAATATGTGTTGTAGAAGGGCCAAGGTAGGTAGACTCGTGAGAGGTAATACACATATCAGATGATTGAGTCAAAGATCTAGGATATTATTTCTAACAAGAAGTAGTATGAATATCAATAGGTATGATAGGAGGCCAAGGTAGGTGAGGTGATAACTACCACAAAACAAATGACATAACCATATAAACAATGAATATGTATGTTGCTAAGAATGGGATATGAAACCTAGGAGTGTAAATTTTGAATAGATTATCCAACATAATCTGAATAACTGCAATATGGAAAAGAAACATAGGAAAATATAGCCAAAATTAATCCATATATGGAGCAGTGCAACGAATCTTATAGAAATAAACAAGTTAATGGTAAGAGTTTGCAAACCAATGGTAGAGGGAATATTGAATAGATTGTAACAAAGATATGTAACATGGCTTAGTTGATCATAGTTATGTCATGAAAAATATATCAATGTAGTATCAGTTTCCCCCGAGGATAGGGATGGAGTCATAGTGGATGTAGTCATGATAAAGAAACTTGTATCAAGAAAGGAGCTAGAAGTAAGTAGATAGTCAATAATAATAATAATATGGGGAGGGTATGTGATAAAATACTAAGCAAAAACCCAAGTATAAAATGATCCCCAAAAATTAGCATATGAAGTAGTAAAAGGTGTAAGTTTGATTAATCATGTATGAATATCATGTGAGTTAAGAAATGGATCAGGTTCACCAAACCCACTCGAATTAATTGTGACATTAAAGGTAACTAGATTTGGAATAAGTGATTTATCCAAACGAGTATGTGAGTCAACAATGTGAGCCATAAATGCATGAGGATGAGGAGTAGTGACTTTAGTAACATGGTGATGCCATGGAAGTATATTTCACTCAAATGGGATACCCTTGATGGTAATCACCTATTGATTATTAATGAGCTTAATACATTGATGTAAAATAGAGGGGATGACCTGGAAAGAATGTTACGAAGGAAATCCTAAGCACATGCAACATGAAGGGATGGAATTGGAAACCAAAAAAGGGAGTCACAACGATGACAATACCAATCATGAGAGATAGGATATTATGTCCTAAGTTTGTAGTATCATCAAATTTTAATTTCCTGTTACCATATCCAAGAGACTAAAGCAACTTGAGAACACATGAAATTTTTGTAACAACTTCTTTGATCACAACACTATGAAAAGGACATTAATTAACAAATTCCTAAATGTAGAGTGTATTAGAGACAAAATCACTAGCCATATCAATATTAGAAAAATTAATCATCAATTACGATGGTAAGGCAACATTAATTAATTTGTCATAAGAAGATGGGGGAGGCACCATATGATAATTATGAGATCTATACGAAGATCATTTAACCACATTACTATCAAGAACTAGGTCATGTAAATGAGTCCCATTGTTAGTAGGGTGTGGTCAAGGTGTAGCACCATATTTATTAGTATCAATATTAAAGAAATATTTTATAACATGATAAAGCTTAAAACAATCATTAGTTGAGTGACCAATACATTTTTGGTAATCAAAATGAGCACTAGGATCAAACTTCTTACCATGATGATTGTTTGTATCAACTTTAAGTGGGGGAGAAAGATAAAAGGTTATACTCAACAAATTGTTGAGGATTTTTCTGTGGTGCACAAGGTGAATGAGTAAACCACCATCAAAAGGGTTGTAATGTTATCTTTGGTGGTTGTTAGACATATAAGTTAACATTAAAATACATAGATTTGCCTAGTTGTAATTATATGATTTGAGATTGCAAGGTATGAACACTAGATTCGACATCCAATGTACTATAATGGGAAGTACCATACTTAGTGGTAAACCTAAATGTCAACATGTGTAGGATCATCCAATGGTTCTTGGGCCTTGTTGTCATGTTTTTTTGAAAGGGCAAAATTCAAGCTTGAATCGTGACAACTTAACCCTAGTGTCAATTTTTTTTCCTGAAAACCCTATTTAATCATCTCCATATTAGTTTTCCCTATATGTCATTCTTGTATTGATCCTTGAAATTCCTCATATGTGTTCTATATACTTTCCATGGTGTTATAAATTTCGAGACAATGTGATTATTTCCATTCAATACAATGTTTCTAAAGAATAATTCTTCGGTAGGCCAAGAAAGGATATTTTTAGCCTTTCTGAGACAGGTGTGCATCCTCTGGGATAGATGTAAAATGAAAAACCATTCGGGATTTATGTCAAAGAGTTAAGAATTCAATGGAACTAGGTTAGTAAAATTTAGGAAGGTGTCGGAGGTTTGGGAATAAGAACAATGAAAGCGAGTTTTTGATGGTGAAGGTGATTTTATTTAATTTGAATTAAATCTAAATATTTCTGAGTCATTACTAAACCAAATGATGTATAAATGCTTAAATGAAGAAATGACACAAGCAATATAAGATGTAATATTTGAAACCTTGAGAAAATAATATGGAGACAGGACTTAGTTGATTTAATTACAACCTAGAAATGATCTAAGAAGGGAAGAGTGATGAATAAACTAGGTAGAGTGTCGCAAATGCTATCTATAAATTCTAGACTATATGAATGAGGTCAGACATAGGTGCCCATGGAAAGACAGGGGCTCCTGGGTGCTGTAGAGCACTTTTGGGCACATATGACTGTGCAAATGCTTAGAACCTGATTTTTGTAGTGTCACAAGATCTTCGTTGTTGTTTCATGTTGATCACCTGATAGTCGCAAAATGAATGATGAAGGTACCTATAACCTGTAAAATGGAAGTTCACTTACACAATCCCACAAAATACATCAAAACTAAAAATAAATATGCAATATGGTGATTCAAACTAACCCTAAAGGTCACCTTAAGAGTTAACTTACGACTAAGCGTTGCACTACATCTCAGACTCCATGTAGTTCTGGTGAGTGTGTGTAGAAATTGTGCCCTAGGATGCCATTGTATAATTTGCACTTGATATCGGGCTATAGTTAAATGTAGTAATGTATTGTAATGTGTGGATGGAATAGAATGAACTTCCCCTTCCTATGTTGTGTATGAAGAGTTGTTACAATCCTTGTCCCTTAAATGGGTGCTATATGGATGTCTTTGATGTTGGGGTTAGAACACTAGTTGTACAAAAAATATATCAGATATAAGCGTACATGCAAATAAAAGTAGATATTCTACCAAAAGAAATATATAAAACAAGAGACATAAATCAACACCAGATTTAACGTGGTTCACCCAGTGTGGAATACATCCACCAAGAAACAAGCCAACCTATTAAACAAAGCTTTGGCAAGATCTATAATGAAGATTTATAATCTTCCACACCTCTCAGATGTTCATTACTTTCCTCCTTCAAGATTTTGCTCTATCCCCAAGAATTCTCTCTCACCAACCTTTTTCATGTTCTTTCTAATTCTTGTTAATTCTCTTACTTCTAAACCCTAGATTTTATGCTTATATAGTCATTTATAGACTTAGGGAACTTAGCCATGCAATTACAATTAATAAATCTATTTTAATACTAAAATTAGATATTATTCCTGAGATTTAATTAAAACTTCATCGCAGATGTAACTGACATCAGTTCTACCTAACCATTGTCATTTCCTTACTTGCTTGACTGATGCCAGTCATACCTGACCGATGTTGGTCTGCTCTGATCGATGCCAGTCTGCCCTTAACTGATGTCGGTTACTGTATTTTCCAGCAAGTTCCAATTACTTGCTAAAATGAAATAATTGAGCTCCACAACTCAACAATCTCCCACTTGGAGTTTAATTACTGCACCATACCTATACAACATCATTCTTGGATCCTTCCTTAGATTTGTTTCTTTCTCTTCAAGTCTCAAACTTGAATACCAACATAAGTGGAGTGTAGCTCCAGCTTCTCCTTTGCTAATGGCTTCCTTAGCATATCCACAAGGTTCTTGTTCGTATGAATCTTTTCCAGATTCAACTGTCCATCCTCCAATACCTTTCGTATGAATTGATACCTCAACTGAATGTGTTTCGTTCTCTAATGAAACATTGAGTTCTTTACCAAATGAATTACACTCTGACTGTCACTGAATAGTTTACAATCACTTTTCTCCTTTCCCAACTCTCCCATTAACCTACTCATCCATAGCATCTCCTTGTTAGCCTCTGTAGCTGTAACATACTCTACCTCTATAGTAGACAAAGCCACAACCTTCTGCAATCTCAAAATCTAGCTAACTGTCATTCCACCTACTATGAAAATATATCCAGTAGTGCTCCTCCTACCATCTAGATCTCTAGCCATATCTGAATCAACATAGCCACGTAATGAAATATCTGAACCTCCATAACATAACTACATGCTAGATGTCCCTTTCAAATACCTGAGTATCCATTGGATTGCTTTCCAATGCTCTTTACCTGGATTAGCCATATATCTACTCACAACTCCCACTTCTTGTGCAATTTCTGGTCTGGTATGAAACCATAGCATACATGAGACTTCCAACTACTGAAGCATATGGCACTTGTGTCATGTATTTGACCTCCTCATGTGATGAAGGACACTGATCTTTACTCAATTTGAAGTGTCTAGCCATAGGTGTGCTAACAGGTTTTACATTTTACATGTTGAACCTTTCTAACACCTTGTAGATATAATCCTCCTGAGACAAATACAATTTCTTGTTTTTCCTATCTCTATGTATTTGCATGCCAAGGATTCTTTTTGCAGCTCCTAAATCCTTCATAGAAAATGTGTGAGCTAGCTTTCTCTTAAGCTCACCAATGTCCTACATACTAGATCCTGCAATAAGCATATCATCCACATACAGTAACAAAATAATATAGCTCCCATTTTCAAGCTTCTTGAAATAAACACAATGGTCATATTCACATCTCAAGTAACCATGCTCATGCATAAAACTATCAAACCTCATGTACCATTTCCTTGGAGCTTACTTGAGCCCATATAGGCTCTTTTTCAACCTGCACACTAATTTCTCCTTACCCTTGACTTCATACCCAAGTGGCTGCTGCATATAAATTTCTTCATCCAAATCACCATGAAGGAAAGCCATCCGTCTTCACATCTAGTTTCTCTAAATGCAAATCTTCTACTGCAACTAAACTCAATACAGTATGAATAGAAGTCATCTTAACAACAGGAGAAAATATTTCACCAAAGTCAATACCTACTTTCTATGCAAATCCCTTTACTACAAGCCTTGCCTTGTACCTTTTTTGTCCACCCTCTTCTTCCTTAATCCTGTAAACCCACTTGTTCTGCAATGTTCTCTTTCATGCTGGCAACTTAACCAAATCCAAAGTCTGGTTATGTTCCAAGGAGTCCATCTCCTCATCCATGGCATGCTCCCACTGAACATGAGTATTATCATGCATTACTTCTTCAAAGCTCTCCGGTTCACCACTATCAGTCAATAATAAATAAAATAGAGAATTTGTAAATCTTTCTGTAAGTTTACTTACCCTTTGTGACCTTCTCACAGGAATTTCGGGTACTGGAGACTCAATCTGGGCCTCCTGGACATTAGTATCCAACTTCTGACAGTGACTGACGTCGGTCACCTCTAACTGATGTCGATTTTTGCTAACCGATGTCAGTCTGGATCCTCTGTAACCATTGGTGGTTCATCTGACTGATGTCGGTCAGGGACTAACTGACCACGGTTACTGTGTATTTCTGTAGGTGTTTCTTTAAAACCTGAGAGTTCATTTTCATCAATAAACTTCTCAATTTTCTCATCCTTGGGTACCAAAATTTGATCCCTGTACATTCTCTTTTCATTCCATTCAACATCACGACTCCTAATAATTTTAGAATTCTCTAAATCCCAAAAATGGAAACCAAAATCACCAGATCCATAACCAATGAAAGTGCACCTCTTGGATTTTGCATCCAACTTTTTTCTATTTTCCCTATCAACATGCACAAAAGATTCTGAACCAAAAAATTTAAGAAAAGAAAGATCTACCTCTTTTCCAGTCCAAGCTTCCTTTGGTATTCCTCCATCTAGTGAACTTGAAGGGCCACATGGTTAATCAAATAAACCGTTGTATCAACTGCTTCTACCCAAAACTACAAGGGCAATCTAGAATGTATCCTCATACTTCTAGCACATTCCATGATTGTCTTGTTCATTCTTTCTGTAACACCATTCTCTTGTGGTGTTCTTGGAACTGTTCTTTCTCTACGTATCCCATTCACTGAACAATAATCATTGAAATCCTTATCTACAGTATTCACCACCATTGTCAGATCTAAGGCACTTTAACTTAGAATTTGATTCATTCTCAACAAGGGCTTTCCATCTTTTAAAAGTCTCAAAAACATCAGATTTATGTTTAATACAATAAACTCATACCTTTCTTGTAGCATCATCAATGAAAGTAACATAATACTAGGATCCTCCATGAGAAGCTACTTGAGCTGGTCCCCACACATCTGAGTGTACAAGCTCCAATTTCTGCTCCTTCTTAGTTGCCCCAACTTTGAGAAATCTCACTCTCTTTTACTTTCCAAAGATACAATGCTCACAGAAATCAAGATCTAAATCTTTCAAATCTGATAACTTACCCTTAGCCTTTAAGATCTGCATTCCTTTTTTACTCATATGACCCAACCGATTATGCCACATGCATGCATCTGAATCTGAAGTAGATAATGCAGAAAAGGAATCAATAATACAAGTAGATAAATATAATGTTCCTACCTTCTTACCTCTTGCCACAACAAAAGCACCCTTGGTAACTTTCCAAGAGTCTCCTGTAAAAGTAACCATGCAACCAGATTCACCTAGTTGCCCTACAGAAATAAGATTCCTCCTGAGGCTTGGCACATGCCTCACATCTTTCAATACCCATGTATTTCCATTCTGCAATTTTAGATGAACTTCCCCTTTACCAGTAATACTGCAAGGTTCATCATCACCCAAATAAACATGCCCAAAATTTTCCTGGACATAATTTCTGAAATAACCCTTATTAGGGGTTGCATGGAAAGAAGCTCCTGAATCTAAAACCCATGATTCAATTCTACTATCTAAAGAAAGAATAAGAGCATCTTGCATTACCTCTGATGAAGCAAGATTCACCTCTTTACCTTTGTCTGGTTGTTGATTCTCTTTATCCTTTGACCAACAATCTTTCTTTGCATGTCCTTTCTTTCCACATTTCCAACAAGTAATTCCCTTACTTCTAGATTTAGATCTACTATCCCTTGACTTTGATTTCCCATTACTCTTACTCTTGGATCTCTCCTTCTGCCTATGCCCCTACTTTCTACATTTAAATCATTTCCAGATGATGTTTCCTCTGTACTCTTCCTGTGAATTTCTTCATTCAATATTATACTAACCACATCATCAAACTTTAAAATATTATTAGTAGATGTTGTATTACTAACAACCATTACCAAGTTGTCCCAACTATCAGGCAAAGAACATAAGAATAAAAGTTGATTTTACTTCATCATCAAATGGTATAACAACTGATTTTAACTAATTTACAATAGATCAAAAATCATTCAAATGACTAGAGGCAGATTCACCTTCATGCATCTTAGAACTAAATAGTTTCTTCATCAAATAAACTTTATTTGAAGCACTAGGTTTTTCATATAAATTAGCAAGAGATTTCATTAAGTCTACCGTAGAAGCCGCTTCTGTAATATTGGAAGCCACAGATGTTGCCAGGCTCAATCTTATAGATCCCAAAGCCTTTCTATCAAGAATCTTCCATTCTTCATTAGTCATCTTCGTAGGTCTAGACTTCTCATCCAATGGTAAGTACAAATCTCTTTGATACAGATAATCCTCAATCTGCATCTTCCATAATTGATAATTTCGGCCGTCAAATTTCTCTACCTTGTATTTATTATCTTCTACCATTGTTGTAGCTCCCACTCAATCAGAAAACCCTCTGTGAGTAAATCTGTCAACACACAAAACCCTCAAACAAATCTCTGATACCAGTTGTTGGGGTTAGCACACCGGTTGTATAGACAATATATCAAATCTAAGCATACATGCAAATAAAAGTGGATATTCTACCAGAAGAAATATACAAAACAAGAGACATAAATCAACACCAGATTTAACATGGTTCACCCAGTGTGGGCTACATCCACCAAGAAACAAGCCAATCTATTATCCAAAGCTTTGACAAGATATACAATGAAGATTTACAATCTTCCACACCTCTTAGATGTTCAGTACTTTCTTCCTTCAAGATTTTTCTCTATCACCAAGAATTCTCTCTCACCAACCTTTTTCAGGTTCTTTCTAATTCTTGTTAATTCTCTTACTTCTAAACCCTAGATTTTATGCTTATATAGTCGTTTATAGACTTAGGGCACTTAGCCATGCAATTACAATTAATAAATATATTTTAATGCTAAAAATAGATATAATTTCTGAGAGTTAATTAAAACTTCATCACACAGGTAACCGATGTCGGTTCTACCTAACCATCGCCATGTTCCTTACTTGCTTGATCGATGTTGGTCATACTTGACTAATGTCAGTCTACCCTAACCGATGCCGGTTTTCCCTTAACCGATGTTAGTTACTTTATTTTTAGCAAGTTCCAATTACATGCTAAAATGAAGTAATTGAGCTCCACAACTCAACATTTGAAGTGCTTTAGTGCCTTTTTAATGCAAGCTTAGGTGATGATAGTAATGCTTAGTGATTGGTCCTTTATTTTGAACACATAACTATATATTTACATGATTCCCTTATTTTAATTTCGTAATTGACAACTGGAAGGTCAACCCATAAGTGAAAAAATGACTAAAAGGTAAAGGAGACCCAAAATGAGTGAGTAAGGTGAAAAAAGGTCAGGGGATAGGAGGACCTATGTGTTTATGTCTTGGCTAGGCATATTGTTTAAATCCCTAAAAAAAATTAGTAAAATCCTGACTTGGCTGTAGGTTGTATAAGACCAAATAGAAAGTAAGAAACAAAGAAAAGAGGCTATGGAGGTATTTGTCATATTATTAGTTAACACTTCTTGCTTATGTATTTCTTATGTAATACGCTAGTATACTTTTAAGACCTAGAAATGCACCCAAGTACATGATTTTGTGTCTACATTTTCCCCTACTTTATGTTATGGAGTGAATACTCGATAACATAAAATAGATAAGAAATGTTTACCTTATGATCTTGTAGATCATGCGGTAAAATGTGTGCCGAGTGGACAAGTGAAGCATGAAATGAGTGCAAAGATGAAGCATGGAAATTAGGAAGAGAAAGTGACCCTAGGCATTAAGCGTATGATCTTCTTGTACCTGTTGGTGTGCTTTTTTAGGTTGTTTCTTGTTACGTATTAAGGACAGGCTTGTAAAAGAAGAGTGAAAGAGTAGTCAAAGTCATGTATATGAAAAATCTAATCCATGTATGCAAAATTATGTAAAAATATGTAAAATTTTATAAAGGAAAATGTGCTCCTGATGTGAAAGAGTGTAAAAAGCATAGAAAAATGTCTTGAATTGCCGTGAAGAGTGATTTTTTTAGGTGATCTCATGCTACTAGCAAGTTCTTTGGGTGATCTCACACCAACGGTGAGTTTTTTTGGTGATCTCACACCAATAGTGAGTTTTTTTATGATCTCACACCTTGTGTGAGTTTTTTGGGAAATCTCAAGCGAAAGAGCAAGTATTAGGGAGAGAGGTCTAGTGTTACTCTCCATCCATTACTCTTCCTAATAAGCACCACTATAGATGGTACATCACTAATTTTTTCCTATTGTTTTGAATTATTCCAAATTAGTTATGAATGTATTAGTTGTTCCGATTGAATGAGATAGAATGCATTCTATTGCTAAAGGTTTGTGCTAATATTATAAAATTTCTTTCAAGGATTATGTGAACTGTGTTGATCTGATGAAATAACTGTGTCCTCGGGATATTAGCGCCCAGGGGAGGACAAAGGTACCCAGGTGCCAGTGTCTGATCCTAGGTGGTTGTGTTTGTGTTGTGATTTTGACCCAAGTCTGATTTTGGGATAATGTTGTAACTGTAACATGTTTCGATTCTATGTTGTATTATGTTGTGATGTAGCTCTGAGCTATTATATGGGGTGATTTTTTCATCCAATGTATTTCCCCCTCATTTGGGGTGCATGTGACGACTGTAGGAGTGTGTGGCCCAAAGGAGAGGAGATAATGCTATGTTGTAAGGTATCCCTACAGGGGGTAGGGGATGTGAATAGTAGAAACCAAGGAACATACAAACTTATTGGCTAGATACATGTGTTAACAACAAAATTAGCAAGCATGTAATAGAAAAAAAAATGTAATAAGTAAGTGTGCATACAAGATAGACCACAAAAAGTGTGTTTCAAACAGGGGACATTGGTCACAATATCATAAGAACGTGTCATGGCCAAAGATGGAAAAACCATACATACAGTGATTGGTACAAGACATAGGGCATAGGTCCAAACAATAGCATACAGTGGAAAATGTCAAGCCAAAATGTATTAGACTGGAACCATGGTGACATTATAAGTCTTGTAAGGAAATGATTTCATATGAAGCACCCATTAGCATGTAATAAATCTAAATATTATGTCAAAGGAATTTATGTATCAGTGGAAAGTAATGTGCTAAAAAGTAGAATTGATGTAAGTCAGATGAAATGATAACACATGTAATGTGATAATAGTAAAAGGTAGATTCCCCCAAGGAGCCTCAAGTGGGACTAGTAAAAGGTACGTTATCAAGCATCATTGTAGTGTGTAAGAACTTGTAAGAGATCTACATTCACAATTAGAATACCAAGTGAACACACATGTTTATATGATAAAGATAATGACATATTGAGTATCTGACTAGCATAGTAAGCAAAGTGCATCATGTAAGTAGTATAAGCAAGCAAGAGTAAGTGCAACCAAGATATGCAATATGTTGTGAGTGTGAATGGGATGGTAGGCAATGTGTGAAGATGTATAGGAGCACTGTTCCCCCCATTGGATGTGTATGACATGAGGTTCATTTATTAAATACCCCTCAACAATCAAGAATGAACCATAGAACAAGAGTGCAGTCATCGGGAAATTTGAAATTTGTGCAATAGAAATATAGATCATGAAGCATAGAGCGTGAACAGTGAATGTGGTGATGTTCATTTCATATTTAGTACCCTTAGTACAGTCGATTATGAACCATGGAACTAGAGTATGTCATATTAATGAAGATACAAGTTTGTATCAATTGATGTATAAGATTATATGAGAATCATAGATGCCAAGTGTGAAGTCTCCCAATGTGATGCATAGATATTATAGAATAATTGATAAGGATAGAAAAGTGAGGAGAGAAAGCATGATGCCCCCCAAGTCTGAAGATGATAGAAGAAAATCTAATGATAGTGAAGGGAAAGGTCCCTCCACCCAATGTCCTAGGAGGTAAAGGCATGTGGTGATGTGCTAATATTGTTGAAATATGGGAGTAATTATGTGCATGTTAAGGAGACATATGTGGTGAAGGAGGTGATGAATACCTATGTGAAGAGGCTACCCGGGTAGGGGAGTTATGATGACAAGATGAAATAGTGGACCTATGAGGATGAAATTGTTGTGAAGTAGGACATGTGTGAATAGGATAACTAGATGTTGAATGTGCCTTAGATTTGAGGGGCATTGGAGGCCTAGATACTGTATTTAGTGGAATTATATCATCAAGACTAGGTTTAGGCAATGGTGTGTATGGTGGAACACCTTTAATAGTGATAACTTGTTTATTGTGAATGACTTTGAGACACAAATGATTCATGGAGGGGATAACTTAAGCGATGTGGAGCTAAGTGAAACCTAAGAGCATGTCATAGCCTTTGATTGAAGACGCCATAGTGAATGACATAAGCATGGTAAGAGGCTCAACTGTAATGGGCAGCCTAATGTAGCCAAAATTATTAGGAATTGGATAGGTGATAGTAGATATTGGACATTTGTTAGCCATAATAAGTGCAATAGAGCATACACTGATATGATCCACTGGATAGATCATAGTGTTATTGACAGTATATGAACCGATAAAAGCATTGATGTGTAATGAATATGAAGTAAATGTAGCATGATAACCATGGTCTAAAAATGCAATGACCGGTGGCAATGCATCAATAGAAGTGATAAGGAAATCAAGGGGGGGCGATGAAGGAGGGGGAACAACTTGATATGTATGATTAGAAAAATAATCGGGAGCTTGCATGTCATGCTTAGGCAAAGGGTCATTAAATTTTTTTACCTTTTTTTTATGGTTGACAAGTTTTGAAGAAGATGGCTCAATGGAGCTCAATTATTTTCAATAAGATCCTAAATGAGATTCTTGATTTTTAAACAATGATCATTGGAATGCCCCATGCATTGATGTTAGTCACATTTAGAATTTTCATCATAATTACGGCCATGAGAGTGAGATGGATCAAGATTGAGTGGTGGTGTAAGAGTGATTAGATTATTTTTGAGGAGTTGAGGTAATATAATTCGAGGTGCATATGGTAGCTTGGTGAAAATATGCTTTAGAGGTTTCCATTAAAGATTTTTAGGAGGAGATATGGCATTGACAGTTTCCTTTTCTTCAGTGGGCTTAGGAGATGGCTTAAATGTTTATTTATCTTGAAACCTATTAGAAGAGGATGAAGGAGAATCATGATACTTGAGTTTTCCTATAAATAAAAGCTTGAATTCATGCATTTTAAGTGTATGGCATAGTTGATCAAATGGAGAGGTCTCAAAGATAACACTTTCCTGAAGTGGTGGTAATAGGCTTTAAACAAAAAGATCTTGTAATTCCGAAACAACAAGCACATTGGTCATCTTAGCTAGGTTGTTCTTATAATGTAACACATAGTCCGCTAGATGGTCGTTAGATCTTTGTTTGATTTGAGAAAGTTGTACATAAGAGATCTTGGTGCTGATATTGATTGAAAATTGAGCAAGAAAAGCATCAAAAAGATGTGTGAAATAAGTTACTGAATGAACAGGTATATCATAAAACCAACGCATGGCATAATATTAAAGACTTCAAGGAAATAATTTAGCTAGCAATGTATGATCATCCACATAATATAGACATGCCACATGAAAAACTCAAATATGCTCTTGAGGGTCACCATGGCCATTGAAAGTGAACAACTTAGGGGTGATAAAATTGAGAGGAAGTGAATAAGTATAAATGACGGGTGCAAAAGGAGTGTGAAGAAGTAATGAAGAATCAAAAGATGGAGAGGAGCGTGAAGTAGCCTGATTTAATTGACAGATTTTAACTTGTAGGTCCTGACATAATAAAGCTAGGTCTTGAGTGCAAGAAGAATAGACTTGTTGAGTGTGAGAAATAAGAGGTGGAGTGAAATGGTTGGTAGGAGTAGGAACGGACATGGGAATAGTAGAAGTAGGTGGAATTGTAGAAGAAGGAGGTTTTTTTGTAATAGGAATGGAAGTAACATTAGAGGTGGGAGCGTTAAGCTCAACTAGATTGGTGTCCTCCTCACGAACAATGAATAAAAGCATATCTAGGTCTTGTGGATTTTCAACAAGATGAGCTTGGAGATCATGAAGGTGTTCATCAGTAAAGGGTGTATAAATTTTAGCCATGTTAAGAAGATGATAAGATTCCTATAGAAAAGGTTGGGTTCGAGCGATGGGTTCACCAAATGATTTAATTTAATTTGAATTAAATCTAAATATTTCAGAGTCACTACTGAACCAAATGATGTATAAATATTGAAATGAATAAATGACACAAGAAATCTAAGATGTAATATTTGAAACCCTAAGAAAAGAAGAAGGAAAGAGGACTTAGCTAATTTACTCACAACTTGGAAACGATCTGAGAAGGGAAGAGTGGTGAACAGATTAGGCAGAGTGTTACATATGTTGTCTGTAAATTTTGGACTGCAGGAATGAGGCTAGACACGCGTGCCCACGGAAAGACAGGGGCACTTGGGCACTAAAGAGCGCTTATGGGCACCTGTGATTGTGCAAATGCTCAAAACCTAATTTTTGTATTATCACAAGATCTTCATTATTGCTTCCTATTAATCACCTAATAGTAACATAATGAATTTTGAAGGTACTTATAACTTGCAAAATGGAATTTCAGCTACATGATCCCACAGACTACATCAAACCTAAAAATAAATATGCAATATGGGGAGTCAGAATGACCCCAGTGGTGACCCTGAGAGTAAACTTATGACTAATCATTGCACTACATCTTAAACTTCATGTAGTTTTGGTGTGTGTGTAGAAATAATGCCCTAAGATGCCCTTGTGTAAGTTGCACTTGATAACATGATATAGTTAAATGTAGCAATGTAGCAGAATGTGTGGATGAAATATTATGAACTTCCCCTTCCTATGTTGTGTATGCAGATATATTAGAGCCCTTGTCCCTTAAATGGGCGTTAGATGGATGCCTTTGAAGTGCTTTAATGCCTTCGGAATGCAATATTAGGTGATGGTAGTAATTATTAGTGTTTGTTCCTTTATTTTGAACACATAACTATGTATTTATATGATTCCTTTGTTTTAATTCTATAATTGAAAACTAGAATGTCGACCCATAAGTGAAAAATATTCCCAAAAGATAAAGGATACCCAAAAGGAGCGAGTAAGGTGAAAAAGGGTCAAGGGCACCCAGAGGGGACAAGAGCGCTTGGGCGCTGCTATCTTGGCTAGGAACTGGTGTCTAAAGCCATAAAAGATAAATCAAGTAAAGTTTTGACTGGGATGTAGGGTGTATAAGACCAAATAGAAAACAAGAAACACATAAAAGAGGCCAGATATAGTCATTTATTACTAGTTTTCTTTCTTATGAATCATATGAATGCTAGTATGCTTTTCGGACCTAGAAATGTACCCAAGTACGTGATTTTGTGTCTACATAAGGAACTTGTAATCTATAACAGAACATGAGCTTCAACGGAGGATTATGGCAGCTACATAAGGAGTTAGAGTTCAAAGAAGATTTAATCATAAATATGGTTCAATGATCTACATGATGGAATTTTCACATTCTTCACAAGACCCAAGTGCTTTGCAAGGCAGCTCAATTTTAGCTGACTCACCTTGTTTTCCAAATTAAAAATATCTTGAAATTATTTTGGGAGTCAAAATGATATAAAATTTTGCATGAAAAGAGTTCCTGGAGCTCTGGGAAAAGTGATTTCAAGATGCAGGAACTTAGTCATTTTCTAAGTTGGATAGGTGGCAAGTTTTACTTTCCCGAATGTCCTATAGATAGTGGGAATAATGGTGATAGTAGGGAAAATAAAATGCACCCCTCCCCTTCTTCATCCTATTTTTGAATTCATCCTCACAAGGCCCAATGACTTTTCAAGGCAGCTAGATTTTCACAGATATACCTTGCGGTCCCGAATGAAAAATGGTCATTTTTTGGAGGAGGAATAATCAGGTCTTGGAAACCATCCCATTTATCTTTGAAATATCTTGGTATTTAAAATTATATAAAAAAATTCATGAAAATACACCTTGGAGCTCTGAGAAATGTGTTCTCAATAGCCATTTTCTCAATAAGATGGGTGGCAGGTTTTATTGTCCCTTAGATAGTGGAGATAATGGGGACAATAAAATGCACCCCACTTTTCAGCCCCTCTTCAATATTCTTCATGTGACCAAATTTTTATCCCCCAATCCATTGAAACCCTATTCCATTCCCTAGTTTTTGTCGCTTCAAATTTGACTGCCAGATGACCGTCAAAGCATGAAAATGCATTACTGTCAAGTTTTTTTCATGGTAAACTTCATGCCAAGTTGTTAAAAGCTTCAAACCACCATTAATGGCTTCCATGATGCATAAATGGAAGGAAAAATAGGTACCTCTTCACTTCTTGAGGATCCAATAGGCGGAATCATCCAAAAATTGGAGGAAACAATCCCTGCAAAATCTAGTTTCACATGAACTAGTTTCTGTGCAATGAAAAACCTATTTTTTAGGGATATGGAGGACTATGTTATTCATCATTATTATCCCCTCCTTGAATAAATTTTCAAATTCATGAAGATCCAGTAGGTAAAATCATCTAAAAATCTGAGGGTAGGGTCTTCGAAATATCTAGTTTCATTAAAACTAGTTTTTGCACAATGAAGATGTTGATTTTTCGAGATATGGAGGACTGATTTTTTCTTAATATTCTCCCCCCTGATGAAAAATTAATTTTCCAACTTTTTCAAATGAAGGAATCATCCAAAATTTGGAGTGGGGATTCCTAGAATAAAACCCATAATTTCAAGACCCTTTTCATCGTAGTCTGACACTTGTAGTGCACTTACTAAAAATAGCATGTGTCTGTGGTAGGGAATGTCTAAAAATACCAAGTGGTCAAATAATGTAAATTATTGACATTTGTGGTCATCTAGATAGGAAAGAAGCATCAGGGAATGTAAACAGGGTAAAAATGTCAAAAATAATAGACCTGACTCTAACTTGCCAAAAATAGAAAGTCTCTATTTTTTATGCACAAAGTTGTAGTTGGCTCTATTTTCACTCATTTTAATGCTTTTTGACATCTTCACAGGGTTTTAAGGTGTTTTCATGTCTCAAATAAGGAAATTCACTCTTCACATAAGTCTTGAAAGCATCATTTTGATTGTAATTATGACCAGAAGCAAAACAAAAGATCTCAAGGCACAGCAGGTAAAATCCAGAGACATTGTGTATGTGTCACAGATTCGAAAAGTGTCAAGAACCCTATTTAAACCCATGATTCATCATAGGAGTTCACTATCATCTCGCATGTGGTTGAATTGAGTTAATCTTAGTGTGTTGAGTTGAGGTGAGCTCATTGAGCTAGCTGCGGTGAGTTGGGTGAGCTAGGTTAAGTGAGCTAGTTAAGAGCTCGTCCTTTTGCATGAGGAGCATATGAAAGTTAACCAAGTTAAGTGAGTTGGGTGTGTTATTTTAAATGAGCCATCCAAGCCGAGAAAGCTAAGAAAATTAGAGAAGTTGATTAGAGTGAGCTCAGTGAGCTAAGTGAGCTGATCAAACCAACCAATCATCAAGAGGAACATCAAGAAAATTGAGTTTTATGAGCTATCAAGGGATAGTTCTGAAAACCTAAGGAGTGAAAGAGTGATCACTCACTCTCACTTTGGATCAAAGAGGTATCATCATGCATAATTCTTGTGGTCACCTTAAGCTCACATCAAAAAAATATCTCAACAATGTTTCTAACACTCTTTCAGTAGCCTGAGGTGTGTGTATCATGGATAAGGAGGATATTATGATCATCATTGGAAATTTCTTCATCGATTATTCATTAGCTATGTCAAATCCCAATCCTTCCTTCTTCCCTCTTCCCCCCTCTTTCTTATCTCCCTCTTTCTAATTCTTCATTGTGCATAATCATGGTAATTCGTCTCATTTAATTAAGTGACTTCCTAAAGTTGAATTGTAAAAGTCCCTTTGATTTATAAAAAGGGAGCTTGTTTCTAACTTCCTTTTAAGATGTAAAGTCAAAATTTGAATGCATGCATGAAGAGTCATGTGGGGGGTAGATTAAGATTTAATTCATAATGCCATAAATTTGGGATGACTTCTCCATTCCAAGGGATCCTGAATTTTAGTTATTTGGTAGCAATTGTAGGTTTTGTTGTTGAACTTTACATCATCAATGCACAAGAAATAAAAGCTCCATTTCTTCAATTTCCCTCTTCCTACATGTTCCTGTATTTTCTCTCATTTATGCACTTTGTAAGCATAGTGGTCAAGAAAGAGCTTTGTATCTTTGATGAATGAATCCAAATAAATATGTGTTTGGGTTTGTTAGTCTCAATAGATGCTTGATTGTTCCTTTCATCTAATTGAATGTTGAACTACTCTGGTTATTGGGTGTGAACTATGTTTGTGCCTAATCATAGCAATAACCTTCCCTTGCCTAATTTCTCTCCTTCACCCCTCATCATTGAAAATTCCTCCCTTGTACCCCATATAAACACTTTTTCATAGGTTTGGTGAAGTGTTCCTGTGTGATCCCTGGCCTATTTGGTCAACCCACAACAATAGATAGGATTAGGATAGTTTACATTCAATAATGGGATCCTCCCCATACACAATAAGAAGCAATGTAGCCCATGAGCATTGGTGGAAATCAACTAATTTTCCATACGATAAATTATTTCACTAAAAAAATTTGGTGACTCCATTGGGGAGAGATTTTCCCACATGCACCCCCAAATATCTCCACAAAATACAGAAATAAATATATATTCCAAAAACAAAAAAAATAGATTTCAAAGAAAATCACTTTTTGAAGGTGACTCCATCAAGGAACTAATCCATATCACATTCGTTACCTACATCACAATGTCAAAGTTTCAAGATTGGAGTTTGGTACCAATGAGTGACAGTGAAGAATAAGAAAAAGATGAATGCCTAGAAATGCAAATGTCTGATCAACCATCATTCTAGACTAGTTCTTACAAGGATGAGAATTTGAGAACAACAAAAAGGTCTCTTGCTTTAAGTAAAAATATATAATTAGTCAAGGGAAAGAAGGCTAGTGGCATGTCTCCAAAAATCAAGGAAAGACTTTGTAGAATGAAGAAAATTATTGTTTGTGAAGAACCTATCATCAAATCCTGGTGGCCTAAATTCAAGAAGACTACTACTAAAGGAAAGAAAATGGGACTTGTTGATGAGGAAGAAGGTAAGAACCCGATGAAAAAGATGCAAAGGAGGTACAAGATGTTGTATGAAGTCAAAAAAGATGAAGAATCTCTTGAGGGTAATATTTTCAACCTCATATAGCTGAACAAAAAACTCGAAGCCACGTCTTTTATCTCTTTTCCTTGGGATGATTTCCTTGCATATGGAAATGAAGAAGTGACATCCCAGAAAATTAAGTATGTGCAAATAATTTTGAGTATTTCACAAAGAAACTCAAATCCCTAAATTTATCTTGAAATTTTGTAGTCATTTTTGTACCCTTCAAAGAACAGGAAAATACCATGTGCGTCATTCTATCAGCCAGCGGGCGCATTGGGTGCTCACCCAAGGCACTCACAAGTGCACCGATCCCCTCCTTTATTTGAGTTGTGTGAGAATGCATCATGTATGATAGATACTTAAATGCAGAGAATGGAAAATAACAATGCATTTCATATTGAGAGCGTATGATGAGTTTCTAGACTAATGCATCCATTCAGGCAAGGAAAGAATTAATAGAATACATATCTGGACCATAATAGAAAGAAAATTCACAAGGGTTTACATCCATTCACAAATGAATACACATAACATATCCATATAGATATAAGTATAAACCAGGAACCACATATATTCATATTCAGCATGTTTGATAATCACATTGCATTCATTGAAGCCATCATAGATCAATATAATAGTTCAGACCAGAGTCATACATTAGAACTGAACTTAGGTCCCTCATATTACATAGAAAACACAGGTCCATCCCTTGATATTCCATTATTCCTATAGATCTCCTAAACCCATCCAATAGAACTCTCCATGATATTCCTGCAGAGCTTTGCCTCTCCTCTCCATCCTCTACTCTGCTTCTTTCTCACCAACGTCTCTTCTCTTTTCTTCTATAAGGCACTTGAATATATAGCCTTAGCAACCACTGCCATGCCTTTTAGAAGTTACAAATAGGTTGTCAAGTGTCGAAGTGGTCCTCAATGGGAGCATGCCTTATCTGATCCGAGCTCTCCACTTCTTGCAATGATGTCTTCTGGAACCTTCTATCGCATACCTGGAATATTCCCTTTTTGATCCACAGTCGCCAAGTTAGCACCTTATCCATAAGGGTCATGCTTTTCTCGTGTGCTTCTTGGGATGCCGAATGCGGCTAAGTACAAAACCTATTTTTCCTTGCATGCACACGTCACCGTGTGTTCTATAAAACCCTGTCCAGAACCCTTTCCCTGCACATGCCTTCAACCCATGTCACCCTTCTTCAACTAGGTCACGCGTGCCCATGCACCTTCTTGTACTTAGCTGATATTTTGGGGCCCAACATCACCCCACACAATGCATGTTCTTAGTCCCCAGAAACACTCTTCAATAAAGAATTAAAGAATGGTGGATCCTTACAAATGGTTGGAATAGAATAAATAAGGAATGAAGAATTGGGGAAAATAATGAAATAATGGGGAACTTTATTTACTTCTGGAGGAGGAGAGGGAAATCCTTCCTTAAATCAGCTTCTAATTTCCCCCAAGTGTCAACCTCATTCTGCGCTTACTGACAGAGGTCACCCACCAGGGCACTCACTTCTTCAAAACTAAGCTCTTCTCCCTTAGCGCTCATTATCTCCACAATCCCCTCCAGCTTGCTTTGCCCAAATCCTCGAGTGCATCCATCCTTCGAGTGATTTGAGGGTACAATTCCTTTAGCTGGTTCTTGATTGAGCCCCGCAAGGTCTCAATGGCCTCTGATTTATTTTCTACCTCAGCTAGGATCTTGTCTCACTTTTCCCTGTTCCCTTTGTTCTTTTCCTAGAACTCCTTGAGTTCTGATTCATGGGTGGCAACTGGGATACTTGCCCCTCTATCTCTATCTATACAATTATCATAGGCAGGCTCAGAAACTTGCGCGGCAGCTTTTACATTGGTGAGGATCTTGTTGTACTGAGAAATAATATCCACCACCTTCATCTTATTTTATTTCTCTTGGCACATGCCAATGCCTCCTCTACTTGATTCTAGGGCAAGTGGTCACCTCTCCATGGTGAGTATGCGGGTCAAGTCCTCTAGGCATTACAAGGATGATCCATACTTTTACGCGGGTGGCATTAAGTCTAGATGATTCTTTAGGACAATGGCATCCGTGATCATCTCTATCTTCTTGTATGCATTCAGGCACACTCTTGCCTTCTCATCTTTTAGGGTCATGCCTTAACTGAGTGGTGATTAGTTCTTCCTCGCTTTAGGTCCTTGGTCTTTGGCCTCTAATGAGCTCTTCTTCCCTTTTCTCCAAATATTTGCCTCTAGGAAAGGGTTTACCCTGTCATTTCTCATCAAAGATCCTGGCTTAAACCTCAACTACAGAATTTGTTGAGCACATTACAGATTCTTCTCATCTGACAGTCACTGAGCATTCTACTCAAGGATCCTCCACTTATCCCTTTTGTTTCGCGCAGTTTTATACAATTCCCCTTGGCTTACCTTCAAATTTCTGGCTCATCAATGTGGGACTCAAAGTGCCCATGACAAACATTTTCCGTGTCTGAGGGTATGCACCTTCATCATCAAATGAAGTCATGGCTAAAATTTGTTCCATTGGCACAGTGCTCTAGAAGCATGTGCACAACACCTTGTTCAAATCATAAATGTAGCCCATTCCTTGAACTTGTTATGCTTATGTACGCTCTTCCTCCCTGTGCATGTGGCCTTTAGAAATCTACGATAAAAGTGGAAAGTTGTAGATCTCCTCCCATGCTGCCATATTTTTTTGGCAATACTTTCCTCCTCATCTTCCTTCCATCACCACATCATTGCGCTTGTTCCACCAAGTGTGCGGCCATTAGGTCACTGAGTATGATTTTTTCCAAGTTCGTTTCTTATACATATTCGTCTACATATTCCTTCATGAGGCTTAGGGTCCTTTGACTCTTTTGTAACTTCTTCCCCACCTACCCCCTTGCCTTGGGTCTCAGCTTCTTCTTCATCCTCCTTGCATCCTCATCTCCTTCGTTATACTCATCTCCTTCTTCAGAATCATGTATCAACATAGATACAATCATGGTCTTACCTCCTAAGGTAACTCATATTCATCATCATCCCTACCTCACCGATGTAGGCATTTACGTCTTTTGTATCTTTTGAATTGACCTCATCTGGCACCTTTTTCTTCTTGGTTGGGATTCCAGTACATGGGATTCTTCTCTTTCTTTTTCTTCGATAGGTGATGTTTTCCTTGGTGATTCCTCTTAGGTGAGAGGATCTTCCACTGTTCCTAGCACCTCTTCTTCTAGGGTATTTACTTTGACTACCATTACTTCTTCCTCCAACGCGTAAGTACTAGGCTTAGCACTTGTCTCTTTTCGCGCTTACCGCTTGTGTAGTTTGAACATTTGGTGCCTTGGTTGCACCTCTTCTCTTTCTATTTTTCTAGGTCGGTGTTAACCTTCTTCCTTCCTACTAGGGTCTTCCAGGGATGGAGACATCATTCTATAAGTACAGGAACCTTTTTGAAATTTTTGCCTTATGTCGTAGATACACCCTTGCTACGGTCCTTCCTGCAATTAGCAGCGTTAAAGCTTTCATCATTTGTCATCTCGTGGGAGACATATCTCTCCATCTATGTGCACGCTTATTTGGTCTAGAATAGCTTTTGACATAGCTTGCGGTGGTCTATATCTACCTCAGCTAACATCAAACCTTAGTGTCTTGGCCTCTAGTTCGAACCTGATTAACTCTAGCTTGGAATTATAAATGCATGGTGAAGAAGAAGGGTAGTTTCCACCACGGACTCATGTTCTCATCTTTCATCATAAATGTTATGCCAATACAGAGGTGTTGGTAACACTAAAATTCTACCTATCCACTCCACTCTTAAGCTCCTCCACTCAACCCTGAATCATACATGCATTCAACCTTCTGGCATATAAACCATTTCTCCAGGTGCGTCTTGTGAGCGGCCGTCATGGTTTCACAAGTATACTTTGTCAAACCTCATTTTTGGGCAAGGGATCCTCTTCTAGATATTCCCAAAAAAATTTTACTGGCTTTTCGGGCACTCCAATCTCTGCGAACCAACAATTGTGAGGAGGATGTTTCCAAATGAGTATCTTCTCTCCCTCTTGTGTCCTTTATAATTTCATTTACTGCTAGATCAAAGTGTGACAAGTTGTAGATGGTTACTTCCGATATCTTCCAACATAAATTCAACCATGCCTTGTTTACTTGTGTCCAACCTTGTTTCTAAGTCATTGAGTTTACCATGCACACAAGTGCACGGCCATCCTCATAACATGGTCTGGAATATCTGTGATATCAAAGTATCACAAACCCTTATTGTAGTCATATATTGCTACTATTTTCTTGATGGCTTCTTTTTCACTCAGATTGTCATCAATGATATCTCCTTCACAATTGAGGCATGCGAACTTAGATATCAGTAGTGGTGTGATGCACATCTTGCGCCCCGTTAAGTAAAAGTGATCTTCATGAACGCACAACATCAACCATTGATATAGTTGCTCAGGCTTACCAAAGTAAGATAACTCCTAAAGATGCAACAACCTGGCCTTCTCCAATTTGACCTTTACATTGCCATTGTATATTGTCATGCCTTTTGGCATCCTATTTTTGGTTGGTCGAACCAACTCCAAATCAATCTCCTTCTCTGTTGTTCTTGTGTGATGATTATAATCACTCACGGCCATCTTTCATAGGTGTGACTCCCATTAGTTTCCTAGCAATACCCCATCTGGGTACTATATTTCTATGTACCATTCTTCGTTGGTGCTCGTGATGGCAGCAGTTTGTTTTCCTTTGCCCTTTCCCTTTCCCTTTCCCTTACCATTGCCCTTTGTTTTCTTTGGTGAAATAGTTGGTTTCCTTGGTGGTCATTCTTCTGGTCGGCTTAACTTAAATCCTATTCCCCTTGCTCTACTCTACCACTATGTATAATCCCAAAGCTCAACCTTACGAAGAAACCATTCTAACTCCGTGCCCTAGCCACCAAATCCTAACTAGAAAAATCCTTCCACAAGACAACACTTCTTTAAAAAAATTTCCCACACTCGTGTACTCCTTCCACATTAGTTTACGAATTTACCCTAGTCACGCACTCTTAGATTTCTTTGGATTCTCCTTTCTTTGCAAAAATCACTTTTGGATGCCCTAGTTCACAAGAGCTTCTATACTTCTTTGTAAATCACAAGGTAAAAATAATGAAGTTTCCAACCTCATATTTATAGTTTTTCCTTCTTTTCATCATTAAGTTTTATATCACCTACCAACGTACTTTAACATTAAATGCAGATTTTTCCACTAAGCCGATTTTAAGCGCCCTTACCTACTTGCCACATCTTACATGAAAACCCTTTTTTAACCTTCTAGCATGCAAAAATTCAAACAGAATGAAGACTCTTATGCACATGTCAATAGCACCGAAGGCACTTCTTCTGTCCTTTACCCAATTTTTTCCCTCACCTACCTCATGTTAGTTCATGCACTCTTCATCCTTTATACATGGTTTTCACAAAGCCTTTTTGACACCAACCATTCTTGTCCACCTTCTCTTCTATGTGCTTCTTAACCTTACACGCTTTTTATCCTTCAATTGGTCCATTCACCACAACTTCTACTCCCACCTCAAACTTGTATTATGGGCCTACTTCATATCACTCCACCCCACAATAAAATAGATGTGCGGTCCTCTATGTATACACAACTTTAGAAAAATAATGTGGTTACCAGCGCACAAGGTACAAAACTAAATAAAATGAAATAAACAAGCAACGGGAAAGGGAAACACAAGAAAAGAAAAATCATTAAGGGAAATAATAAGCTAAATGGAAATACTGCCTTATTTACAAACACCAAGAAGACATATTTATAGTAGGGATTCAGCCTACTCCCATTGAAGTGACCCAGTAACCTCATCCCATCTAGCACTTATAAATGGAAAGCACCCGAATCAAGAATATATGAGATGATGTAAGGTCCCAACCAATGGAATTTCAATTTCCCAGGATGGCACAGATACTTGGAATCATACAATAATACCAACTGCCCAACCTCAAACTTCTTGTTCTTGATATGATGATCATGCCATGCCTTTTGTCTTGCTTTTTCTATCTTCTGACTCCATCTAGCAAGTGATCACCTTTCGTATAACTAAATCAACTTATCAATTATTTCTTCCAGAACTTGTCTCATCAGCTAACCATCCATTGCAGACTATACATAGTGAAGGTAACATGAATTCCACTGGTAAAATAGCCTCCGCACCAAACACCAATTGAATTAGTGTGGCCTTGTTTAACCTTTTGTAGGTTTTCCTGTATGCCCATAGAATGGTTGATACCTTATCATCCCAATCATTTCTTCCAACGTCACTAGATATTAGTTAATGTATGACTTATTATCTTGTTAAATGCCTCAATAGTCCCATTTGCTTGAGGGTGATATGGGATAATCTTATGATGGGCCACCATAAATTTTGCTAACAGAATCCTAACTGTTTCATTGAGAAAGTGTGTATGCATATCACTTGATAAACTTAAAGGGAAACTATACCTTCTGATTATGTTTTCCTATAAAAATATAGTAGTTGTTGCTATGGTGTAATCCTTTATAGGTGCTTCCTCAATCCAGCATGTTAATTAATCAGTGCTAAGTGATGATATACCGTGAACCAGTCCTTCGCGCGACTGGCGCAATTGGTCCTACAAAGTCGATTACCCATTTTTCAAATAGTTCAACGCTGGCTATTGGTCGCAAGGGCATTTCATACCTCTTTCCACATTTTCCAAGGCAGCTGTCAATGGTCACAAGCCTTGCAAAACTCAATACAATATTTGTAGATGGTTTCCCACCAAATCCCAGCTAATAAAATATTCAATGCGGTAGAATTTCCTGCATAGTGTCCTCCTTGTAATCCCACCATGTGCTTCTTCCATAATGGATGCATGCTCATGTTCTAATATGCATTGGCACAGAACCTCATCACTAACCCAACTTATATAAATCTCCACTAATCAACATGTAAGGTGCGATGTGTATTACTACCTGCTTTCTCTCTAGAGCCTTCATCCCTTCCAGTGTCCACACCTATTTTTAAGAAACACTACGTGATATCTTCCAATTCTAAGGGAATGCACCGTAACCTAAATAGTTACATGTCTGGAATGGTATCCTCAATGCTTTGCACATCCTCCCTTGAGTTAATCCTTGATAAGTGGTCAGGTCCTGAATTGCTTTTTCTGGGATTCACCACCATTGTGAACTTCAAACTCCTTGAAATAGATAGGACCCAACGACATATGTACCCTTACACAGTGGGTTTGTTGACTAAGTATTTCAATTCCATGTGATATTTGTAGAATATAAAGGGTGTCACCAATAGATACTACCTAAACTTATGCAGCACATAGATGATTGACAATGCTTCACGTTCAGTAGTTTTGTAATTCTGTTCTGCTTCTGTCAACTTTCTACTTGCAAAGCACAAGGGATGATCAACAATTCCCTCACTAGGTTGTACTAGCACTACTCCCATAGCTATTCCTGAGGCATCAAAATGCACATGGAAAGGCTTATCCCAAGAAGAAAAATGTAGAATTGGTGCCGTGACAAGCTTATCCTTCAAAGTGTCAAATGCCTTTTGTTGCGCCTCTCCCCAACGAAAGGCACTTTTGTGTTTCAATAATTCTTCTAAGGGCAGTTATGATCTTGGCATATCCCTTGATGAACTTCCTGTAATACCACATATGTCCAAGGAATCTACACACACTGCATGCTTTGAATAGTAGGCTCCCCTAATCCTACAATAACTACAACTTTAGTGGGATCCACTAGTAAGTTTCTTTACATATAATGTGTCCTAACAGGTTTCCAAATGGAGTAGCAAAGACACATTTCTTAATGTTGAGGGATATCCTCAATTATTAACATCTCTCAAACATCAGCCTTAAGTTGTCACAATGGTCTTTCACCAATCCATACACAGTCCAGTCATCCAGGTAAACTTGAAGAAACTTATGGATGAAGTCCTAAAATGCTTGTACCATAATGTGCGAGAACACAACATGCGCATTCTTTAATCCAAAAGGCATAACTGTGTAGGAAAAACTTCCCCATTTAGTGGAGAAATTTGTCTTTCTCTGGTCTTCCTTTGCAATCCTGACTTGGTGGTACCCTAAGAACCCATCCGTGAAAGAGTAGACTTCGTGCACCTGGCTACTCCCTCCAGAATTTCTTCAGTAAAGGGGGTTGGGAAGGGATCAATGACACATACCGCATTCAGATCCCTTAGTCAACACAATTCAATCCTACCATCCTTCTTGATACTGATGACCATTGGCCTTATCCATTCTGATTCTTCTATTACCTCAATGATACCAGATGTTATCATTTTAATCTATTTCTTCCTTAACTCGTACATGCACAAGTTTGGATTCATCTGATAAGGCCTCTTCTGAATCAGGTGCACACCTTCCTTTAACTTGATCTTCATCTCCCCCAAGGAATGGTGAATGCCTTTGAGTTCATGGTACCCACAAGGGAAAAAATCTTGGAACTCACGTAACAGATCAATGATCTTTGAAACCTCCTTTTCTGACCAATAGTCACTGATGATAGCTTCCTTAGGTTCTGCCTCCATCCCAATGTTAACCTTCTTTATTTTCAAGGGCTCATGGTAGGCACGTGCTCACTCATCAATGTTATCTATGACTTTGCAAGTACCCTCCAAATGGTTAACATCCAAAGTCTCCATCTCTTCTATATCTATTACATAGACCATTTTTCCTTTTTCTTTTTCCATACATGCACACTCAAGTTGTACCTCCTCTGATTCTTCTTCAGTGAGGTACGTCTCCAAATAAGGCTCTCCTAGTAATTCTAGTAGCCAATCTTCTACCATAGCACTATCCCCCATCATAAGGAGCTTGATCACTTATAATCCCTTATCCACTGATGGTTTGGGACTCCAAGAATTGAAATCTTGAATGAGATCAGCTACCATCTCTTTCCAGTTACCCATATGACAATGCATCTCCGAATGAATGTACCAAGTGCACACACAACCTTGTAAGGTGGAATACAACTTATGTACCCATAATGAAGGTGGAAACACTTCTGTGCTTCCCATCCAGGCCTTCTCACATGCTTGGATATGAAATGAAGTGGCCTCTTTACCATGGTAGTCTTGTATAGACCATGGGCGCGTTGCTCCTAGAAAACCTTACAGAGAATGTGATCCTCACCTCATGCCATTCTAGGAGGTTTTCCCAATGTGTATCCCACCAGCGTGCTACATTTATGAGTAGGTTATAACTGAGCATTCCTCTTCTCTCATCCTCATTTTTCCACTGAGCTTCCATGTCCCGTAAGAAAATTTCAGGATATGCCCCTCCAGAGTAACTTGGAAACTTCTTTCCTCCTAGGCACTTGACTGAGCATGCCTTTGTCACCCTTGTTACAGATCCTCTTAATTGTCACCCAATTAACTCATAAGTCCCATGCACCCAATTGTCACATGCTACACTAGTGGTATCACTCACGGACTAAGCATCTTCAAATTGGATAACTCCCTCCATGGGGTGAATTATCTCAGGATCTCTGATGGAGCACACATAGATTCTATCAAGGACTTCTTCTCCTAAGGGCTCAGTATAGGGTGCTGACTTCCCATCTATTAAAGGAATGACCACCCTTTCCTCCTTGTTCTCAAAACTGATATACCCTTTGTTAAACCACAGGTCAGCATTGTTCTTATAACACCATGGGCACCCAAGCAATGCTAGAAAGTTGTCTGCCTCAGCGAGCGCCAAGAATTCAAAGTCTCCAGTGAACTTGGCCCCTTGAATGGTGATAACTACATCCTTTAGGACTCCAATGGGAATTTCCTTAGTCTTGTTTTCCATATACAACACATTCAAAGATGGCTGTAATGCAGGCCTTCCCATTTGATGCTAGACATCTAAGGTAAGAACATTGACCTCTTCTCTTGTGTCGATGAGAATATTACTCAGAAGCCACCCATCAACAACTGCATTCAAAGTAATCTCCTTGTCATATTCAAGGCTATGAGGAGGAAGGTTTGCATGCAAAACCTTCCTTTCACTCTACTCTTACACATGGTACCTTCTCTCTCAGCCACTCTCCTAGCAAGGGAATAATATTCTCTTGCCTTAACATTTTACACATTTCTTTGACTTCATCCAGGTCCTTCTGTAGAGCCTCAACATTCCTTCTTTGATCCTACTGCCTGGACTGCTCCTTTAGACACTGGATATCTCCTTGTAAACTCTGAATGACATCCATAGTCTCTTAATATACTTCTTTCTAATGAGAAGGGTCTAGATACTTTCCATGTACTACTTCCTCTCTTAAAACTAGTGACCTTTGTCTTGGCATCTCCCTAGCACACGCGGCCTCTGTCTGCATTGTCACTAACATAGGTTCTATCCCTGACTCACATGCCACTCATGGCATCCACTGTGAATCAACCTTCTTGATGCTTACCATCCCAGTGCCTTTTTCCTTCCAGTGCTACTGGTTCATATGCTCATAAAGTTCTAGACACTCTTCGTACTTATGTTTCTTTCTACACCATGAGCATTGTAACAGATCATGACACTCACATTTGTAATGCTTTGTAGATCCAAAATTATAACAGGTTCCTCATGAGAACTCACTTCATCCTCTGCCATGGTTACTACGACCACGAAATCCTCTGCAAAAACCTCTTCCACGTGTTCCTCCATCTGTGCACCCTTCATAATGTCGGTCATCATCCTTTGAACTACTTGCAAGGCTAGTCTAGCACACACCTAGATCAATAGCATCATGGATTTGATCAATCAATCTATAATCCTTGGTATCATGGGTTGTAGAGGTATAAATCTTGCAATAGCAAGAAAAATTCTTTTGGATTACGTGTGCTGGAGTAAAGGACATCTACTTGCATCATGATTCCCATGGAAAATCTCACTCTACCGCCATAGCACGCACCGACTTCCGAGGGCAAATATCCTTTGTATGCCCCTCCACTTCACAGTTTGTACACCAAATCCCACTATGAACCTCATGCATTGAGTTTGTAGATAGCTTCTCCAACTGCTTGGCCATTACAGCAATTTGAGCCTCTAGAAAAGGGCTAACACTAGTGTCAACTCTCCCAACAGCTTTGGCATGTAGGGTAGCTTCTAATGCCATGTGCGGGTCTGTGAAAGTCTTGTGTGATAAATCCCTTCTAAATGGTGTTATCAATCCTCCAAAAAAACCATTGAGCATGTTGAGAAGGATGAATGTCATAGGATAGTTTTGACAAGAGAGTCTTGAAACATGTGTCATACTCCCAGCACACTCTCTGTCATTCCCTGTTAGATCTCCTTCAGAGCATTGATGCTCTTCTGCTCAAACTCTGGGATATGGAACTCTACTAAGAAGGAATTATTCAACACGGTGTATTCTACCACCTTCTGATGGGGGTCATACTTCCTATACCAACTATGTGCACAACCTTGTAACATTGTTGCAAACTAACTTTCCTTCCACTCTAGGGTAGTGATCCCCTTTGTGTGCCATATCAACTCACACTTGTGCACATGCTCTGCAACATCTTCAATACCCTTATAGTCTAGTAAGTGTAAAGACATCTCAAAAAACACTTGGGGAGGTGGCTGGGGTCCTTGTCCTCCTGATCTAGAACCTTGGTTCCCTCTGGTGTTTCCTCCTGACCCACCAGATCCACTGGATCCACCAGGTCATGTTCCTCCTGACCCACCAGATCCACCTCCTGTAGTCAGAAAAGGACCAGAAGTGGTTGCACCTAGTGTTCCCAGGATCCCACTGAACTGTGCACCGATGGTTTGTGATATTTTCCCACTACCAGTTGTATGTCCCACACCACTCCCAGATGTGATATCCAAATCTTGCATACTTGTACCTTATCCAAATATTCCTCCAAATATAGGAATGGCTTATATAGCCATGGATGTTCCAAATGAAAAATTATATCTCCTGGGTGTAGATCGGTCACTCCCACCAATACCAACTAGGTTAACAATACTTCTCCCTTGATCTGGAAAACCAAGTGCCAGGGGTTGGTCACCAGGTGGGTTCAGATGTGCACTGATGGATCTTCTTTCTCCATGTGACAAAATCTCATCAGAAGCTGAAGGGGCCTCTCTCCCGTGCTTGCCAAGATGGGGTAGCACAGACTGCTCAGGCTCCACATCCTCTGCGTGAACCTCAACTCCTTCCCGCAATGTCTACCTCCATAGATCCATCACACTTGCAACCTCACATTGTCTAGTCATCTCCCTTTCATGAGCTTCGCTATACTTGAGTCATCTCTCCTCCCTTTCCTTTTCAGCCACAATGTCTGCCATCTTCCTCCACCCTAGCTTCCTCTCCTAGTGCTCAGAGAAGCTTTAGCTGGCCATGGGGAATGCTTCTAAACTCAAAGTAATGACCAAGATCTTCATATCCAAAGGAATAACACGAAAAATGATCCTCTAGGCTCCCTCAAAAACTCAAACTCAACAACTTATGGGAAAGAATACATCAAAATGGCATATTCTAAAGTATAACTGGCCAAAACTCCCTTCCACCAGTGATCAATAGCATGCGTCCAAGTCAGATCTACATCATGCAGCCTCTGATAGTCATCTTGGGTCCACACACAATCTATAGTACCAGCTTGATCTGGATGCATATGTTGAAATCCATTCATATAGTTCTACTGGGAAGCAACAAAAGAATGTCTCATACAACTCATGGTATAGGTTCTCTTCTACCCATCTACATGCATTGAACTCAGGTCCAGTGCTGAATCTTTGAGAAAACTCATCCTTTGTGCTCTTGAACCATGTTTCAACACTTTCTAAGGTCAGGCACTTTGTCATCACACATCACAGGGACAAAGATGCATGTCATTTCTCATAACAACTTCAAAAAGAGGTCCCGGAAATGGAACCAAGATGTAGTAATTTTTGTACCCTTCACAGAACATGAAAATCCCATGCACGCCGGCCTATCACCCAACAGGCACTGGGCACTCACCCAAGGCACGCATGGGTGTTCCGAGTCTCTCCTTTATGTGAGTTTTGTGAGAATGCATCATCTATAGACAGATACTTAAATGCAGGACAAAAGAAAAAACCATGCATTCTTATGAGAGCTTATGAAAGAGTTTTAGGACTAATGCATCCATTCAAATAAGGAAAGATTAACTAACAAGTAGACCATAATAGAAAGGTTCACAAGGTTTACATCCATTCACAAAGAATGATACACATCCATATAGATATAAGTATAAAAAAACCACATATATTCATATCAACATGTTTGATAACCACATTATATTCCCTAGAGGTCATAACAGATCATATAATAATGCAAAGCCAAGTCATGCATCAGAACTATACTTATGTTCATCACATTACAAAGAAAAATAGGCCCATCCCCTTAAATTATTCCATTACTCCTATAGATCTTCTAAACCCAACCCATAGAATATCTCCATGATATTTCTACAGAGCTTCACCTCTCTCTCAACCTCTGCTCTACTTCTTTCTCTTATCAACTATCTCTTTTCTTCTACCAGGCTTGAATTTATAGCCTTAGCAACCACCACCAAGCCTTCCAAAAGTTACAGATCAGTTGCCAAGTGTCGAAGTGGTCCTCCATGGGAGCATGCCTTCTCCAAATTTGAGCTCTCCACTTCCTTGCAATGATGTCTTCTGGAACCTTCTATCGCATGCCTGGAATATTCATTTTTTGATCCACATTCGCCAGGCTGGCACCTTATCCATAAGGGTCATGCTTTTCTTGTGTGATTCCTGGGATGCCGAATGTGGCTAAGTACAAAACCCATTTTTCCTTATGTGCACATGCACTCCCTGTGTGTTCTACAAAACCCTTCCAGAACCCTTTCCTATGCATGCCTTCAACCCAACAATGCCCTTCTTCATTTAACTAGGTCTCGTGTGCCCACGTGCCTTCTTGTACTTAGCTGATATTTTGGGGAATTCCTTCAGTCTGAAAAAAAATAAAATTCAAAGGTTTCTTAGACCATTAATGGAAGACAAATCAAAATTTGTTTCGTAGCTTACTTTTCCTCAATTTTTCGTTGATCTAGAAAGTGGGTGAAGATAATATTTTGAATGAAGCATCTAGAGAAAAAACCCATCAAATAGAAGCTAATTTTTCATAAATCAGAGGTTAAGAAGAAAAAATACAAAAAATATCAGGGATTCCATTAATGGCTTCCATGGTAGCTACATGCCTTAAGTTCTCACCAGGCGAAAATTTTGTTTTCTATTTCTGAGCTTTCTAGTGAGCGAATCACAACAAAAATTGAAGCAAAAGATCGAGACAAAGAAATGAACAAATCCAAAATTTTTATTTCTGTTAGAAACTGAGGTCATTTTCACCACTTACTAGAAATAACATATTCTATGTTTCCCCACATGCTAAAAATAGTAAGTCCCTCGAATTACAAGTTTGATGAGACTATCATCCGAAGATGCTATCAGGAAATGAGTTCAAAATAAGAAGTAAGACAAAAACACCAATTTTTCAAAAATAGAAGGTTCCCAAAAAAACAACCTACTAAAAATAGAAGTGTGCTAAAAATAGAAATTTATCAACAAAAAAAGAGGATGGAATGTGCCCAAAGGTTCAAAAAGTGAAATTGGGGAAAACATGTGATATGTCTTAAAATAGTAGGTCATGGTCCTACCTGCTAAAAATAGGAAGTCATCATTTTGGTAGCATAAAGTTGCATATAACTTTATTTTCACTCATATTTCCAATTTTTGTAATTTTAATGGGATAATGTGATGATTTCATGTCTTAAAAAGATAATTTTGAACTTCATATGGGTCTTGGAAACTTCACATTGAGTTCAACAATGTTTGAAAGCAAGGCGGGGAATTGTAAGGCACAGGGGGTGGATCCACCACCATCTCTTAGTGAGCTAGGTATTTTGAAATAAGTTGTTCAGATTGAGCTCAATGAGCTAAGGGAGTTCATTAATCAAGTGTCAAGGAGGTGATCATCATGAGAATTTCTTATGTTCATCCCGAGCTCACATTGGGAAGTTTTGAAACAATGTTTATTAACACTCATTTCTTGGTCAGGGTGTTTGTGCATCATGTAAAAGGATTTATCTTGTGATCATAATCTATGATGGAAAATGGTTTACAATTCATTGAAGCTTCACATCAGTGTAGAAGAGTTGCAGGGGTCATCAGAAGTTAGGATTTTTGTCTTCATGTTCTTCAGGGTGGATCTACATCAATGATGGTATCTTCATTATTTGAAGCATATCTTCTTCCCCCTCCTTCCTCTTTATTCTTCCTCTTCTCTAATCCATTTTTAATTCTTCATTGTGAGAAATCATGACACTTTTCCTATTCATTAATGTGACTATAATCTAAAATGTAATAAGTTTCCCTATTTTAATAAAAGGGTAATGTCAGGGTTCATTTTAAGACCCCACTCTGAAAAATTATTATAAAATAGGTGACAAGTCTCTTGAATGGAATTTAAAAATGATGGTGAATTTGTGAAAAACCATTTCATGGTAAAGGAAAAATTTTAGGCCATTTTTCCCAATGGTTTTATACACGTAGACGGATGTTGGATGATTGTCTCTTTGTTACGGAATAAAGCCTCTATAGATTTGGATGGTGCATCCATGTTGGACGAATAGTTGCAAGGTTGGATGACCATGTCCTTGTTAGTCGATCATTTAAAGAATGTTGGACAACCATCCCTTCTTGGTTAGATGGAATATACCAGTCTTTGGGGTTTTTGGTTGTCGCTTTTGGTTGGTCATCCATCTCTTTGAGTTTGTTGGCTATCTCTTTCGGTTGATTTTTTTTTTAAGTTGATTTTAAAATTCATATTCATGCACTACAAATCAAGCTTTCACCGTTGTTTTATTTTTCCAATTTCTATATATTATTTTAAATCCTTTATCCTTTTCCTTTGTTATATAACATCCATTGTGGGGGTTTCACAAATCCAATAATTTTGGGTGTTAGTCCCATGTCACTACATAACTGAAAAATATCAGTGTAGTCCCATACCACTACATAACTACAAAATATCTTTGCACTCAAAAATGGTGGGGAAACTAAAAGGAATGATAACCAAATTATACCAAGCCAAGAACTCAGATGCTAATCAAACACCACGATGAATAAGATGAAATAAATTTTCCATAATAACTTTTCATATAAACCTTTACAAACAAATGAGAAGCAATATCATATATTATTATGGAACTCCATGAAATACAATGAGAATGGGCTTTGTTTATATGGGAAAGGAATAAAAATCTAAGAACCAGTTAAGGTCGTAGATCAAACCATAAATCAAGGAAAGAACTAGTCATCAAAGAACTAGTCAAAACCATATATTTATGAGAGAACTAGACATAAAGGATCTAGTCAATACCATAGATCAAGGAAAGAACTATTCAATACCATAGATCAAGGAAATAGCTATACCTAACAACTAGATAATATTCCCCTAATATTTAAATAAGATAAAAAGAAATATCCACACACATAAGTGGGTGAGGATAAATATAATAAAGGTAAATAAAGTACTTAGGTGAACATGAGATAAGGTAAATACCTACTCTAACACCCCCCTCAAGTGAAGCTAGGGGCCAAAATAGAAGTGGCATGTCCATAGTATGAGTCTCGGCAACTAGGCCTGATGAGGTACTCATGTACAATAACTAGGAAAAAGGGACACCGCAAGGTACCCAAAACCAGTAACAACAAAGTAAAAGAGAGTAAAAAATCACTCCAAGGCATCCCAAGAAGCTCGGCTCAAAGAACTCATATAATGCTGAAGAAATTTGGTGTACACTATGGTTTGAATCCACTACTCGATCATAGAACTCAAAAACAACTGACACTGGACTTCACCAGGATAGCTCCATATAAGGAGACTGTCAACGAAGTGATGTCGAAAGTGCAAAAAAACACCAAACATAATTTGATCAACTGCTACAAATAGGTGTGCCACGATCCAAGAACAAAAACCAAAGAAACAAGGTAAGGACACAAAATCTAGAGTGTCACGATCCAAGAAATGCATGGGTAACAAGACAAGGACACAAAACCTAAAGAAGCAGGATCAACACCACACCCTCCCATACTACTGAATGGGTGGAGGGACACTACAAATCTATATGAGTTGTCAAAAAAACTACTTGAACACTGACAAACTAACACTGGAATGCACCAGAATAGATCCCCCATAAGAGATACTGTCAACATGCCAAAAGTATCAAAAATACAGATACAAAATCTCTCAATAAACAAGAGAGATACACTATACCTGCTAAATAAAAATGCTCAAAACAAGAAGCATAACAATGCATAAGGTATAGAAAGTGGTGCAAGAGGCTTAATGGTGGAGGAGCCACACCTGTAGAGTCCTCTCAACGAATGCCTCTGTCGCCACCACGAGTGATCAGATATCCACCCCAAATCAACACCGATAGATGAAGAAGATGCCTGCATATGACTTGGTGCAAAATGCACAATGGGTGCATGTAAAAGAACATTAGAATGTGTGTCAGGTTGATCATGTCTGACAGCTAAAATCTTAGGTTTCTCAAGCCTGAGTGAAGGTGTAGAACTCGTGTGTTGCTCATGATCCTCAGAAAGAGTCGAGCAAACAAAAAAAGGAGCTCTGTCAATGTGTGATCCCAATGAAGTATCTGCTCGAAAACTAATGTCATGATGAGAATTCCACTTAACATGTGGAATAGAGGAAACAATACCTTGTGAATGTCTACTAATGACTCCTCTAGTGAGACCCATAAAACAGAGCATGCGAGAACTGAATGCAGTGGTATGCTTCTTAAAAAAGCCATGCAGCTAAGCAGAAGTAGGATACACAACATGTGGTACTGTAATAGGCACAAGATGTGGAAGAGCATGCAGTAACAAACCTCATAGGTTTAGAAGCATCAAAAGTAGGTTCAGGCTCAATGACTGGCAGATCAATGTTAGTGGGTATAAGAGCAACAGATGCAACTGGACTAAAAGCATGGATAAGGTTTTCCACAATATGATAGTGATGGTGTAGGCTAGCAAGTTTGTTCTGCAGGGAGTGTATTATTGTATCCTTATCGTGAATGAGTGATTGTAGAAGATAATTTTTCTTCTTGAGTGATCTATTTTCTTCCACAAATTTAGAGAAAAGCATATCATTCTCAAAATCCATGATAGATACACAACTGTAACTCCCAAAAATTTAGGACATTAGGCTCAGCTGAAATTACATCCACAATTGATTACAACACTCCTCCATATTTGACACTTTATAATTATAGTGAAAGTCTCAAAATAAATATTTCCAATGGAAATAGCATGAAAAAACAAGCACTTTCACAAAAAACGGCACTCAAAACCGAGTTACCAATCAAAAGTTACAAGATTTTTAATATTTTGCTCTGTTATTTATTTTAGTTGCTACTAAAACAAAATAAATTGTTATTTCCTTCACCACACAAATAAGATTAAAGGGGGCGGAAGTTAAGCACCTACTAGTAGGAATCACAATCTTTAAGCCCTCATATGACCATTCTATATGACCATAGATCCTTTCTAGTCAAGACCATAGATTTAGGAGAGAATTAGACATCAAGGATCTAGTCAATACCATAGATCAAGGAAAGAACTAGTCAATACCATGGATCAAGGAAAGAATTATACCTAACGACTAGATAATATCTCCTAATATCTAAATAAGATAAAAGAAATATCCACACACATAAGTGGGTGAGGATAAATACAATAAAGGTAAATAAAGTACCTAGGTGAACATGAGCTAAGGTAAATACCTACTCAAACAGTCCTCACTGTTCTTGATCCATAACATGGCCCCAAGCTAGATCTAGTTGTTTTCATGTGTTTTTACAAAGGCAAAATTTAAGCTTGAATAATGACAACTTAACCCTAGTGTCAAAAAATTTTCTTGAAAACACTACCGAACCCTCTCCAGATCAATTTTCCCTCTTCGTTATGCCAATAATAATAATTGAAAGTCCTCATATGTGTTGTGTATATTTTTCTTGGTGTTTTAAATGTTGAGACAACATGATTCTTTCCATTCAATACAATGTTTCTAAAGAAAAATTCTTCAGTAGGCCTAGAAAGGCTATTTTTATCCTTTTCGAGATAGGTGTGCATCCTCCAAGAAATATGTGAAATATAAAAACCATATGAGATTGGTTTCAAGGATTTAATAATGCAATGGAACTTGTTTAGGAAAATTTAGGAAGGCTTCAGAGGTTTAGGAACAAGAACAGTGAAAGCAGGTTTTTGATGGTGAAGGAGCTTGTAGTCTATAATGACACCTGAGATTTAATATGGGATTCCAAGAATTCCATAAGGAGTTAGGGGTAAAACAAGATGTTATCAAAAATCTAGTTTAATGATCTACATGATGGAATTTTCACATTCTTCACAAGACCCAAGCATGTCTCAGGAAATCTCAATTTTAATAGATTCACCTTGTTCTCTCGAATGAAAAAGTATATTTTTGGATAAAGAGGTAGAAATCAGGTCTTTAAAACCATCTCATTAATCTTGAAATGATCTTGGGAGTAAAAATTAAATAAAAATTTGAATGAAAAGATTTCCTGGAGCTCTAAGAAAAGTGATTTCAAGATTCAGGAACTTAGTCATTTTCTTAGTTGGATAGGTGGCGGGTTTTACCATCCCAACTGTCCCAAATGTCCTAACTATCCCAACTATCCCAATTGTCCCAACTATCCCAACTATCCCAGAGATAGTGGGGATAGTAGGGACAATAAAATTGGCCCCTTCCCTTCCTTAGCTTATTTTTGAAGTCATCCTCACAAGGCACAATGACTTTTCAAGGCAGCTTGATTTTAACATATACACCTTGCGGTCCCGAATGCAAAATGGACATTTTTTGGAGGATAAATTAGAATCAGGTATTTTAAACTATACCATTTATCTTTTAATTATATTGGTATTCAAAATTATATAAAAAAAATTCAAGAAAATACCTCTTGGAGCTTTGGGAAATGTGTTCGCAACTTGGTCATTTTCTTAGTTGGATGGGTAGTAAGTTTTATCATCCCAACTGTCACTGGGATAGTGGGGAAAATAAAATGATCCCCACTCTTCATCAAATCTTCAATATTCTTTATGTGACCAAATTTTTAGCCCCCAATCCATTGAAACCCTACTCTGTGCCCTAGTTGTTACCACTTCAAATTTGACCGTCGGATGACCGTCAAAACATGAAAACGCATAACTATCAAGTGTTTTTCATGGCAGACTTCATGCCAAAATTTTCAAATCTTCAAGCCACCATTAATGGCTGCCATGATGTAGCATCTAAAGGACAGCAAGGTACCTCTTCACTTCTCGAGGATCCAACAGGCAGAATCATCTGAAAATGGAAGAAACAATCCCTGTAAAATCTAGATTCGTGTGAACTAGTTTTCGTGCCATGAAGACCCTATTTTAAAGGGATATGGAGGAATGTGATGTTAATTAGTATTTTTCCCTTATTTAATAAATTTTCAATTTCCCAAGGATCTAACAGGTGAAATCATCTAAAAATCAGAGGAAGGGTCTTTGAAAAATCTAGTTTCATTGAAACTAGTTCTTACACGATGAAGATGTTGATTTTTTGAGATATAGAGGACTTATCTTTTCTTATTATTATACCCCCTCTAATGAAAAATTAATTTTCCCACTTGTTTGGATTAATGAATCATCCAAAATTTGGAGTGGGAAATCCTACAATAAAAACTAGAATTTTAAGACCTTTTTCATCATAGTTTGACACCCACAGTACACTTACTAAAAATAACATGTGTTTGTGGTAGGGAATGTATAAAAAAATGGTAAAATAATGTAAATTATTGACATTCTTCATCCTATAAACAAGAAATAAACATCAAGAAATGTAAACAACGCAAAATTTCAAAAAATAACAGTCCTGGCTCCGACCTACCGAAAATAAAAAAATATCCATTTTGGATGCAAAAAGTTGCATTTGGCTTCTCTTTCACTTATCTCTCTAATTTTTGACATCTTCATAGGGTTTTAAGGTGGTTGTATGGCTCAAAAAATTAAATTCACCCTTTGAAGAAGTCTTGAAAGCATCATTCTGATTGCAGTTTTGTCTAAAAGTAAGATAGAACATCTTAATGCATAATAGGTGAAATCTAGAGACATTGTACAGGTGTCACATACTCTACAAGTTTTAAGAACCTCATTGAAACCCATGATTCATTAGAGGAGGTCACTACAATCTCTCTAGTTGTTCATTTTAGTTAAGCTTGGTGAGTTGAGTTGAGGTGAGCTCATTGAGTCGGTTGTGGTGAGCTGGGTGAGCCAGGTCAGGTGAGCTAGTTAAGAGCTCACCATTTCCTACAAGGAGCATATGAAAGTGAACCAGGTCAAGTGAGTTGGGTGGGCTACTTGAAATGATCTAGCCAAGCTGAACAAACTAAGCAAGTTAGATGAGTCAGCTGGAGTGAGCTTGGTGATCTTAGTGAGCTAAATGAGTTGATCAAACCAACCAAATATTAAGAGGAACATCAAGCAACTTGAGTACTATGAGACTATCAAGGGATAATTATGAAAACATAATTAGTGAAAGAGTGATCCTCAATCTCATTGGGGAACAAAGAGGGATCATCATGAGCAATTATTGTGTTCACCTTGAGCTCACATAAAAAAAAAATCTATAGTGTTTATAAACACTCTTTCAACAACCCGAGGTGTATGTGAATCATGGAGAAGGAGGAGATTGTGATCATCATCAAAAAGTTCTTCATCAGGAGAATCTTCTTCATCAGATTTTTCAAATCCCACTCCTTCCTTATTCTCTCTTCTTACCTCTTTCTTCTCTCCCTCTTTCTAATTCTTCATTGTGCGTAATCATTGTAATTCATCCCATTCACCTCAAGTGACTTCCTAAAGTTAAATTGTAAAATTCCCTTTGATTTATAAAAAGGGAACTTGTTTCTCATTTCCTAGGAAGATGTAAAGTCACAAGTTGAATGGAGACATGGAGAGTCATGTGGGGGGTAGATTAAGAGGCAATTCATAATGCTATAAATTTAGGATGGCTTCTCCATTCCAAGGCGTCCTAAATTTTAGTTCTTTGTTAGCAATTGTGGATTGTTGTTGTTGAATTTTGTATCATCAATGCACAAGAAATAAAAGCTACGTGTATTCCATTTTCATCTTCCAATGTGTTCCTCTATTTTCTCTCTTTTATGCACTTTGTAAGCAGAGTGATCAAGAAAGAGCTTGGTATATTTGATGAATGAATCCAAAGAACTATGTGTTTGGGTTTTTTATTCTTGCTAGATACTTCATTTTTACTTTCGTCTAATTGAATTTTGAACTACTTCGGTTAATGAGTGTGAACTCTGCTTGTGCCTACTCACATCAATAACCTTTCCTTGCCTAATTTCTCTCCTTCACCCCTCATCGCTACAAATTCCTTGTTTGTACCCCTTACAAGCACTTTCCTACAAGTTCAGTGAATTGTTCCTATGTGTTCACCGATCTATTTGGCCACAAACATCAATATGTAGGATTAGGATAGTTTACATTCAATAATAGGATCCTCCCCATATACAAAAAGGGGCATAGCCACGTGAGCATTGTTGGAAATAAATTAATTTTCCATACGAGATATTATTTCATCAATAGGCCTTATATAAAGGAGAGTTGTGAGCTAGATTAAAGGGATAATAGATACTACTGAGGCAAGGACGAGGACCCTTGAACATGTAATATAAATTTTGATAATGATCCGTGAGATTTGGAACCACGATGTATCAAAATCAATGGGGAGACAACACAAAGGTTTTGGATCAGTGAATTTGATTCAAGAGTTGGGTTCACCAAATTTTAATACCATAGTTAGATTTTATAATGTTATTATATAGCTAAAAATTATGTAAAGGTTTGTAATAAGTAGACTATTCTGATCTAACTAACTTCTAACATTAACCTTAAGCAATAAGAATAATACATTTATAATTGAATTGATTGAAACAACAAGTTCTTGCTCAAATACACAAGAAGAGAGATATACTTAGTTGTTCATAGCAACACGGAAAGGATCTAGATGTGTTGTATGGTGGAGCATGTTGATCTAGGAATATAATTGCTTCAATGAAAGTGTAGACACTAAATCATGCACTTTGGGTAATTATATAGTCTTGATTACATACTACTATTCATGTGATTCCTAACTAGGAAAATTACTAACTAACCCATGTATTTTTCCACCTTTCTTTGCTTTATGTTGCTACTTTCAGTCTTGCACCATTACTTTCTCAGTCTACCTTTTTACACTTATGCATTTATCATCTTGGACACCAACACCTAGCTAGGATGCCAGTGGCGAGCGCCCTTGTCCCCTCTAGGTGCCCTTGTCCCTTTTATACTTTGTTCTCCCTTTTTGGGTCATTTCCAGTCGTTTGATCATCTTATCTTTTTGGTAGTTAGCCTTTTCGGGGTTAATTACAAAATTCAAGAAAGGGAATCATATAAATATAAAGTTATGTGATCATAATAAGGGACTAAGCACTAAGCATTAGCTATCACCACCTAAGGTTGTATCCATCAAGGCATCTAAGAGCTCCATTGCATCCATCTAGCACTATCACAAATTTCACAAGGGTTGGGTCTTCTACATACACTTCATAGGAGAAAATTTCATTCTATTCCATGCACACATCTATTACATCTCTTTACATCTAACTATTTTTTCGCTATCAAGTGCGACACACACAAGAGGAACCTAAGGCACGATTCCACACACACATACAAAACTACATTGTGTTTGAGATGTACTGCAATGCTCAGTCATAAGTTTTCCATTGTGACAGCTGACAATAGTCTGGCCCCTCATTCTACATCTTTCTTTTTTAGGATTTGATGTTTATTTGAGGGTTTTACAGGTTCATTCTTCATTACAGGTTTCCAGTGACCTTGGTGATCTTGGTGCGACCTCAGAGAGATCAAAGGAAATTCAAGGCAAACAACTTATAACACCTCAAAGGAGGTTTTCTAAGCATTTCCATAGACCCAGGAACCCAAAAACATGTCCAGGGTGCCTACAGGCACCTCTGTCCCTCTCCAGGTGCCCCAATCTAGCATATCTCTCCATATATGCATTTTTCTGAGCTCTAGTGCGATGGTCAATGTTTCACATTTTCCTATTTTCCATCTCTATTTATCTTCTAGATCTCTTTGAATTAGCTAAGGCTTCTTACCCTCCCTTCGCACTTAGGGTTTTCACTTTATTGCTTATTTTTCTTGGCTTACTTTATATACTTAACGGTATATTCATTTTACTACTACAATAGCATATATATTAGACTCTTATTTACATTTTATTTTAATCAAAAAGTTCTATAGCTGTAAACCCAACATGGGTAGGATCGTACAAATTTTATACGGTCTTGACCTAGCATGTACGGTCTTAACTTAGAGTCATATGATTTTAGACACTTTGTCTGTCTAGATATGTAGCTTTTTGTGTGTTTTTCTTATCTAGAAATGACCTTAGTTATATGTTACTCTTTCTTGCACAAATTTGGGATGACCTGTAATCGCTTACACTAAATTATAAACCCTAAAAACATGCATAACCGTTCAACAAAACATTATAAAACTAAAAATAGAAAACATGTGTGTGTGGTGAGGTTAGACTACATTTGGCACTTAGACTCCTAGATGTTTAACCAATCCAAGTGTTACACTACATGCCCTCATTATGGGATTAAGCCTCATGTATTTCTTTTAAGTGCTTGTGTAAGTGTGAATAGTTAACAAAACCTTATAGGGGTGCCCTTGCCTCTCTTAACACCAAGATAGTGGGCCAACTACATAGTATAAAATGTACCCATCACAATGTTGATATGTGGTGTGCCTCGACTATGTGACTCAATCCTTTGTTTATTGAAATCATTTTTCAATGCTTGGAGTTACATTGCTCTTTTTTAAGATATGGCTCCATGACCTTTGCATGCTTGGAAATAGAGGAATCTAGACTCTTTGACCTGGTTGAGTGCTTCAGACTTGTAGTACATATTACTTTAGATGATGTGTAGTTGATTTGGAAAAATTTAGGAACCCTTTAAGTTCTTTTAGAAATATATTTGCAATAAGAGCTCGTAAGAGTGTCAGATGATTTATAAAGAGATAATGACTTGGTTATATAACCTTCTATAGGTGAAATATTCTAATAATGTCAACCCTGGGAAGGTGAAATGATCCAAATGAAAATTTGAAATTGAAATTAGATATAATGAATGTGAATAGTGAGACCATACAAGTCGTCCCTGATGATATCTCCATATTTTTGAATTCTTGAACTATCAATTTGAGGGTAATGAATGAACCTCACATCCCACCCTTCCATATGTTTTCAATCCAAAAATATGAAAATGAGAACTAAAATTTGTGTTTGTTTTCACTCTTTTTTAGATTAAGAAATAAATATGGCTTGTTTAATCTAAATTAGATTTAGTGAGGTCATATTTACACTAAATGGATGTAGGTTAGATACAAGTGGCTATTTTGATTAATTAACTTCCAACATTAATTACACAATATAAAAATTATATTTTAAAGAATGTAATACAATATACGAACTTGAAAACATAAGGGAATGAATGTACTGAGCTTGTTATATAGAGGATTTTGGGGATTTATGGGGTTGTACAATGCTAGAACATGGAGATATGAACCTAGATGTGATTCAAAATTGAGACTGCAATTGTAAACTATCTTAGGGTAGGACCATACCAATATTCTAAGAATGTACCATATGGTCTTGATCCTTTTTTACAATCTTGGACCTATTTTTTCTCTACTCATGCAACTTTTTGTGGTGGTTTCCTGCCTAGATTTTTTATCACTATCAAACCCTATTTGTCAATCATTAAGTGAGGCTCTTTGAATATACTGGAAATCATCTCAAACCTAGCCATAGATGAGGATTCCTACAAAATAAACATTAGTTTGGTTGTGATCACCCCCATGTATTACTAATGTTGGCACTACTCTGAAGATTCCTCAAACCAAATTCCATTCTCCACTCAGCACATGATATATAGATAGATAAAATAGATTTGGAAACTTCTTTGACAATTCTTTCTTTGACTTTGGCTCTTGCTAAAATACTTGAAGGAGGGATATTTAAGTTATTACAAATGAGATATGTCGTCTTGACCTAGTAAGAAGCTTCATACATGATGTGATTGTTTCCTTAATGACTATAGATTTGTTATTATGATATTTAGGGAGCCATGAGTTCCTTTTGCAAGTGTAGGAAGTGAATGTATCAGTACATTGCCAACGGATTTCCAGGTTAGTAAATGAGGTATTGTTTACTTGCTTGTATAAGGCTCTATAGATGATTTATCTAAGAAATTAAAACCCATATGAAGTAAAATACCCAAAAATAATGTGAACTTAAAAGTAAAGTTAGAAGACGTGTCGGTCCAAAATTATACAAGTCGGCTAGGACTGGATATAAAATCCTGACCAAATTCTATGGCCCTACCCTGGGGTAGAAAATTTTTCTCATTATATTACTATGGATTTTATGCATTGTGCTCTCAAAATTTGTCAACACATTAGTGTTTAAGGATAAACAAGCTAAACAAGAATTGGCATTTATCATAATAAGAGTGTATTGTCACATCAAGTATTGCCAAAGTGCAAATTGTCAAATTTGAGTATCTAAATTTCCCCCCCTTTACATATGAAATGAAAATTTCACGCTTAAAGGAAAATACAATTGAGTGTGTAAACACACCTTGCCTTTTCCCAAATGTTTTTTTGTAGTTCTCATGTTGTGTTTGGTGTTGGCATGCTCCACGATGAAACCTGTAACATAGAGTGTATTCATGTAGTTAATGTCCATGATAAAGAATTGAAGTTTAACTCAAATATAACTTGTAATGTGAAATATTTGCATTTATATATAGGTGAAATGAAAATATGTAAACAATGAAGGAATACACATGTTTTCTTTATGGAAGAAGAGAACATTATGTTTTGTTTATGCTTGGAGATTTGTATTGTTGCATTTGCTGAACTTTGACAAAGGATTAGGGGTGATCAGTCCCCAATTATACCGAGGAGAAAATAGAGTGTTAAGTGCATGTAACCCAACATGAAGATATAAGAGAGAGAGAGAGAAGAAGAAAGAGGTATAAATGTGCCCTTGTAAAGGAAGAAGACTAAGTATCAAAGTTATTCAACAACTTTGATATCTCCCCCTTTGAATGTGAGAGGAAAGCAAGGAATGCCTACAAATACTTTATCATATTTGATACCTTCCATAATCCCAAGTATCACACCACTGTAGATGGATCTAGACCCAATTTTACAAATAAGTATATATAGTACAAGGGAGGATAAGTGCCCCAAAATCTCCTCATATGTCACATAATTGATAACAATTGAATAAAAGCTTAATAGAAACTAAAAATGTGCTAAAATATTGATGGAGAAAGGAGAATCATGCCCCCAAGATCATTCAAATCGTAGTATAAATTGAATTCCATAACGAAGGATTGAAGTACTTCATGCCCCTTGTACTGAATTAAATTGAGTGAAATGAGTCTGAAATTGTGTCAAAAACTTGAGAATGTAGATAAAACCTGAAGCTATTGATAAAATTGATGTTTCTACCTCATTGGGAAAATATATGGGAAGGTCATGACCATTCCATATGGTCTTGACCAATCTATATGATTATGAACATGTGAATTTTGTTTTAATTTTTGTGCTTGACTATGTTTTTGAGTGCATGTACCCTATTTGTACTTGTGTGTATCCCCATAACTCTTTATGTGTATGTTGGCTAGATTTTCGGCATAGCTAAAAACCTAGGTAGTCATGAGATAAATCTCCCTCATTTACCGGTGAGGCTCCCGTGTAAGATTTTTCAGTTAAATATGCTAGTATCTATTTGTGGGTATTACTTTAACCATGCAACTCATGAACCATAGATGTATAGTTTTGTAGCAAGTAAGCAGCTGTGAAAGAAAGGAAAAATATAAAGAAGGGGAAAATAATAAAAAAACACATGAATGAAAGGGGGAAGATGTGCAACCCAATCAATAGATTACAGATTTGATTGCATGCACATAGGTAAAACAAATAGATATTAACATACATAATTATAAGCAAAGGAAACTTTCAGATCTAGATCTAGAATAACACAAAGTTTAAGAATAGATCTAAGACAAAAAGTTAGAAACAAAATGCACTGTTGACACAAAGTTCTCTGAAAATATGCTCCTTTCTATTCATCTACTTCAAATAGCTATCAGGGGTTTCAGCGCAAAGTCTGGAACACAAGAATGTTGCTTACCAATTTTTATCCTTAACCCGAAATTTCTTCCTCTACTTATAGAATGTAGAAGGGAAATTACAAATGGGAAACTTAACTGAACTAGAACATAAAAAAGAAGTAAAGATAACATTTGGCAATCATCTTCCTTTAATTCCTCTCTAAGTGACATGCATCGGGAGTTCTAGTCAAAATTATGCACATTTGTCACTTAGCTTATAGAATCATTCCACACAACTTAAAGTAATGGTTTTCATACTAATAACTTTAAAGTTTTACAATTACATCTAGGAACGTAGAAATAGAAGAAGAAAGATCTGCCAACTGTAACCCCTACATCTTCTTTTTGCTTTGATACTGAATATACTTGTCGAACATGTAATTCAGCAACTTCCCATCTGTTTTAGCCACAACTTCTTTTTCTATCATGAATTGCAACAATCCTTTGTTCAAAACCTCGATGCACACTTCCACATCCTTCAAGTTAGGCCCAAACTTCTTAATGTCTGACTGCAACATTACCAGCTTGCTGATGGAATCCATCATGAAAGGCCTAACAGCTCCATCAATCCTCTCTTGCACCATCAGAATAGATCCTTCCAAGGAATCAGGAACTTTGTTAGGAATGGTCCTTTTGTATGAAGAAACATTCCTGACCACTTCCTCATTAGTGAAAGCAATGACATTGTCTGATAGTGATGATGCTATACTTTGGAGCGCCCACATCCTTTTCAGCATGATTCTCAAGATCTTCAAGCGGAAAGAAACTACAAACTCAAGCTGCTTCCCCTTTTTCAACCGACCCATCGAGCACAATTCGTTCTGCAGTCAAAACCTCCCTTGGCAGCTTATCTATCTCAACCAAAGTACTCAGGTTACTTTCAGCTAATGTGTTCATGTCCATCGTGTTCATCACTAGTTGTTTTAGCTAAACCAATGCATCCTTCATAACCTTTAGATGGGTTGGCACCTCCCTGAGTTGTACAAAAGCTTAACAAATGATTAGATTCTTCCATTCATCAATAGCTTTAACTTGGTTACCTGCATCTTCCACTTCCTGCATCAGATGATCACTCACCTGCTTATGTGTTGAAATTTGCTGAGTGGAAGATTTGGCAACTTGGGTAATAATCTCACACAACTGAGACATCTGCTTTTGAATTTCAACTTTTTTCACCTTTTCTTTTTCAAGCCTATGGAATAAAACATTTATCAATGTCTATGTGTCTTGCTTCAATCCTTCAGTAGTGGTTTGACCTATCAATACTTTGGTCACTGTTATATCCACTGCCGTGAGCTCGCCCTTCTTCTTTCCTTCTACTGGAACTGATACCTCAACAAACTTCTACCCTGACTCCTCAATAATCAACCTCAAAGTCACCTTAGCAACTTTAGGTCTTCAGTCTTTTCCGTCCAAACTCAGGAGCAGCTGCAAGTCATGTTCCTCCAAGTTGATCTCCTCTCTAGCTTTCGGGACTGTCTGTGAGGCCAACCACTTTGATAAATTACTTCTCGGAGAATGAGAAGTCATTGAATGCACCACCATCTCGTGCTCTGGTTCCTCTCCATCCGAAATTGCTTCATTGTCATGGCTATTGTCCTTTGTATTGTCCAAAGGCAAAGCTCTTTCAAATTATGTCATCTGTAACTTTAGTGTTTCTTCAGGGAGAGGTGAAGATCAAAGTGGTCGAGGAGAGAAAATATCTTGCTGAGGTTTAAAGGCAGGTGAAGTGACGTGAGTTGATGCTGGAGAAGTCGGAACTAGCACCATATCCGTAGGAGTGACCTTTTCCCTCGAATGAGACTTATTGTGCACTTTTAGCTTTTTAGGCCTTTTGCTGCTTTCTCCCTTGTGCTTCCTTTTGATGGAATCTCCTGTGCTGAGGCTACTTGTGATCTAATTCAACAAAGATTCATCATGGTAATACCCCTTTATCAGCAACCAGTTTGAAGTGTTGACCGCAACAGCGGCAAACCTCTCCTCAATTGTGTGGTTGCCACCAATGTTCTCTTGAAGTGCAGCTCTATTCCCTTCCATCCGATGATATGTGTCAAGTAACATAGTCCTATCCTCTATAAGATCCGCAGGTATCCATGCTAATCTATAATCAAACACTTATCACGCTGATAACCTACTGAAGTCTTTCTTCCTAACTTTGTACTCGCTTCTGCACTTCATCCAGAAATCTTCTAACGAAGGCACATGTGTGTATTCCTGGGAGACTGTCTTTCTTACTACCCCATATGTATCAAAGTTCAGCCATGCCTGGAAGAACTCATGCTCATACTCAGAGAACATATCCACTTCAATTCCTCTGGCTCTGTGAATGCTCTGGCAGCTATAATAGCCCACTATGGTCAGAAAGAAGCCTGTAGACTTGTGTCATTTCGACTGTAGGTCATGCATCTCCACCAGCTATCTGCATAATTCCATGATGATCAATCTATCACTTGGATATCTGGGTAGTTTAACTGGTTCCCCTGAAAATTTTCTTTCCCTGATGTATGTGAAGTCAGCGAACTGGATGAAGATATAGCCATGTTGGGATAAAGCTTCCCAAGCTTCCTTGCTTATCCTGCTGGTCTTTAGATCACCGTTTAGCCTGTAAATGAATCCATAGAAGAATCCATTGTTGACCACCTTGTAATCTTTATTGCATTTAGGCATAGTAAGTTATGGATAGCACTCAAAAATAGGATCCTTCGAGAGAACGCCCCGTCTATCCATCTTGGAGAAGATACCCTGTGATATTACTACATATACCAAATATGAATTCATTTTGAACTTGTAAGTTTGCCTCACACTCCGGAGCTGCTTGCCGATGTTGTCACTAATGATCTCCAACCAATTGATTATAGAATTTGTTTTGTTGATCTCAATGGTCCTGATGAAGGCATACATCCATGAGCGAAAGTAATGAGCATTAGCTTTGTCATTTATCGTACATATCAATTTAGTAATGTCATCCACCTCTTGCACTAGATTTGATCGTGGAAGATTCCTCGAGAACTTTGATGGAGATATGGGCTTCTTCATATACTTGTTCATTATGCCCACACAGTCGACTTTATGCTTCTCTCATTTGTTGCCAGCATCCATCATGCTTATGGTAGTCACCACCTGTCATGTTGGAATCTTTAGAAAATAATTGATAAACTATGTGTCTAGCCAGATTATTGTCTTCCCTGCAGCCTCCCAGATTGATCTGTATATTAGATGGTATGACCTTGCACACTCCATGATGAATTATGGCAACTGAGCTGTGAATGGGAATGCTGAAGCTCGAATGATTCCGCTACTCTTGACTGCTCGCATGAGAGATGTCTTTCCAACTTTGGATTTGTCAATCAACTTGGAAAGAGGTTCTGGGCCTAGATTTGTATCACCGATATCGACAAATCTAGAAGTAATGCATGATTCCATTGAGCCTTCTCGTTCATCCTGATTTTCCATAGTTGGAGCAATCTTTGTCTGAGTAATTCTTTTTCTTTTTATTCAGCTGGAATTCTTACAGCTGGTGCAGATCTAGGAATTTCTTCAGATTCAGAGGATATATTCAATGTATCTGACATTGATTTAAGCTCCCTTTCAATTATATAAGCACCTGTAATGAATACCTGCAATTAATTCAGACAAAGATGACAACTGGAACATGAACAATTGATTTTTATCATAAAAATATGCATATATAGCCCGCTGCCCTAAAATTTGAGGCTTTGCTTGCATGCAAAGCAAGCATAAATATTTTCAACTTCACCTTGGGCACCTGTAACAATATGTAGATAATTACATAGGCATAAAATAAGCTCCTCTAATCCTAGGCGCCAAACTTTGAAGCTTTCCGGCAGTGAAAAACATTTCTTTATGCAAAAATCCTCCTCCTTTTGGGCACCAAAATTGTCTGGGCTGCACTCCTTTGCTAAAAGAATTAATTAATCCATCATTGTGGCAGCCCCTACTTATATAACCTTCAACATTCTATTTTTAATAATTGCTCCTCCTATTCCTGGCAATTAATTAATAAATAAACATGCTTTTTCTTTCAAATCGGGTGCCTAAACTTGCATGCTCATGACAACCATTAAATAAATAAATTTAATTTACTTTTAACCTTCTACTTTCACTTCACATCATGCTTTGACCTTCTATTTCTCCATGGCGCCAAAATTAGGAATAAAAACTATTAATAAATGCTTCAAAAAGCATTATTTATTCACCAAATGGGTCGCACTTTTTAGCATGCTTTAAGGTTGCATTAAATAAATAAATTTAATTTATTTTTAGCCTTCTTCCTTCAGTCTTCTTTGACCTCTTATCATGCATTGACTTTCCATCATCCTTGGGCGCCAAAATTAGGAAGGAAGACTATTAATAAATGCAATTAAAGTTATTCTTTAATTTCAAAAGGGGCCGCATTTTTTGAATAAGGCTGATTTCTATATTTAAAAGTCATCTTTGATGGGATTATTCACCTTGCAAGGCAGGTAAGAAATTCCCCCCTGCCTGCTGCCTCTAATTTTCTCATCGTAACTTAAGTGACTTTGCCTTCATGGAAAAAGTACCCTCCAAGGAAGGTACAAAAATCCCACCTACTTGCTGCAACCAAAAATCCCACTGTAGCTTAAATCTATCCATTCCCAAAAATGTGACTTGTTCAGAAGAGGCTTTTTTGTGCATGACTTCGTCTTTTTAAAGAGAAGTTGACTTCCTGAAGCCGATTCCTTCTGGCATGGCTGCCGTAGATGATCTCCAGCTACTATAGGCAAGAAAACAGACAGTATCGGTGAAGGAATTGACCTAGGGGAATTTCACAGAGAAACAAAGAAGAAAAATGGAGAAAAATGAAAAAGAAATAAATAAAAACAAAAATGTTGCTAGAAGTCACAGACAAAGCCCATGATTCATTCATAATGAAAACCCTACTGATATATGTGAATATTGACATGCAAAACCTCAACAGGGTTCAACTGGAGCACAATTTACTTCAAACGAGGCACTATTTATTTAATAAATAATTAAATAAAAGATTATCACAAAAAAAAATTGGCGGAGAGATAAAACGAGTTTCAACATCTGGGTTTTTGTCGAAATTGGCTCATATGATTCACTGGGAATACCTTAACGCAATACATACATCTTCTGGTAATAAACACACAAAACGACCCGTTATTTTGAAAGTATGAAATTTTTAACGTGGGGGTAGTCCCAGATTTTAGGGTGAAATCTAGGGTCACCAGTGTCTAATATAATCTTAGAAATAAACCTAGATGGATTCTCCCTCTTGAGGAATGTGTGAAAAAAATGTTGAAAGTGTAGCTCACAAGAAATATATGTGTTAATGAAGGAGATGTTTTATAAGATGTACTAAAGTGTAGAGTGTTAAAGCAGTGGTCACTTGGAATAATGTGTGCGTATGAAAAGGAAGGCTTTTGCACATGGTGAAAACTATGGTGTGTAAGAAAATTAATGATAACAATATATATAAACCAATTAGATGATAACAAAATTACTTCAAATGTGTTTAAATATAGCAATCAGATGTAAGAAATATGAAAATAATGTCACACAAAAGGCACAAACATGGGACACCCACAATGTCGCAAGATAATCTTGGCCCATAAGCCTACAAGAAAGATCAAGAAATAACAAATAATATAGGCATGATGCCACAAACATGGGACACTCAGGGTGTCACAAGACAATAAAGACACATAGGCCACATGAAATGAAAAAAAACAAATAATTATATGCAACCATAAGAAAGTATGCATGAAACAAGAATGTCAAAACATTATAACATGATATAGTAGTTAATATAGGTGAAATATGTGAAACAAAAGATATCAACACTGCACAAAACACATGTGTTGGTCTTGTTAGTATGAAAATTAGCAAATACACAATGTATGTAATCGCACATTAATGAGGAAGTAGAAACGAACTATAAGTGAACCATAACACCTAGATGTAATGTAAAAATAGAACCCCCAGATAAAAAGGAAGTCTGGGTAAATGAGCAGGTCAATACCTATCATCGTGTAACACTCCGTGTTTGTTCTGCATCTTGCTCAAACTACCGTGTGAATGCACGTGTAAAGAGTAAAGAAGCATGTTATCTATCAAGCCAAAGTAACAAACATGTATAATATAAAGTGCTAACCACTCAAGCGAAGTGTACATGTTCTGATTTTGTATTTTTGCAAATATATGTCTGTTTTTATACTTTCAGTGTGCTTAACCTTGTACATGGAAGAGGGGTAAACATGAAGCTATCCAATGAGGACCTCATGAAGAGGTTGGGCAGTTGCTGGAGAAGATGGGGGCTTAGGCATCAATTGTGATCCAAATGCCAGTGGTACCGTAGTAATAATATGTGCCAAAGAAGACCTATGAGATAAAACAGGTGGCAAAGAAGCATTTGAAGAATGGTTTCGGTGCGGTGGACTAGAAGAACGAGTGTGTTGAGTACTAGGCTGCAGTTGAGAAGTTGTTTAAGTAGTATGTTCACTAGAGGACTGATAGAGGAGTCTAGGGGGATGAGGATGGTAAAGAGTAGTGTGTGGGGCTATGAGCCAATGAAGAGACCTAGATTCGTGAGATGTAATGTGTGCAATCAAAAGCTTGTTAGAAAACCTAGGCGAACTAGAGTCACTAGGGATATAATAAAGGAGTACGAGCCTAGGAAGGAACCTAGGAGTGCTAGAGCCATGAGAGGAAATGTGTAGAACCAAAGACCTATCCATAGATGCACTAGAACTAGGCAAGTTAGGAGGGGCGACCTCAAGGGGAACACCTCTAATTGTGATGAACTGTTGATTATGAATGAAATTGACACGTTGGAGCATCGAGGGAGTAGCCCTAAGAGCATGTAGCCAAATGAGAGCTAACTGCAAGGTACCAAAATTAAGAGTAGAAGCAACCAAGAATGAAGTTGATGTAGTGATAACACCAACGATAGGTAAAGTGATGCGCCAGTAGTGGGGATTAGTATCAAGTGCAAGATTTTGTGTGTAGATGCCAAGAGATTGGAGCAGCGTGAGAGAGCATACATTATCCTTATTATGTGAATCAACCAAAACACTGCTTATAGGGACATGATTAATAGAGACAGGGATGAATAACATGTTTGAAACAAATGTAGTATCTATATCAGAGTCATCAAACGTAATAAACGGTGTAGAAGATTGTGTGTGAGTGATAGTACCAATCATTGCGTCCAAAGGGTTATCATAAGAGGGTGGTGGAGGGATTGCATGATAAGTGTTGTGCACTTCAGAAGTAGATCGGTCAATGTCATGCTTAGGAAGTGAAACATTGAAGATTTTTAACTTAGCATTATCATTGATTGGCTTGGAAGATTTAGTGGGCTCATCCCACTCAATAGCTTTAGAATCGATAAGATCTTGGATAATTTGAAAGCCCGAGACATTTATCAGTGGGGTGACTAGTACATCGATGATAATCGCGATAGCCATTGGCATCAAAATGCTTATTTTGAGGCTTATTCATATCAACCTCAAACGGTGGAGGGAGAGAGATGAGATTGCATTCAAACAATTGTTTCAATACAATGTGAGGAGGGCTTGATAAATGAGTAAACTTGTGTCTTACGGACTGAAGTTGCAACTTAATAGGTTGAGAAACAACATTGACGGTGTCCCTAGAAGCAATATTAACATCATTAGTTTGCCTTTGAATGTTGGTTTGCTTGAAAACTTGGCATTAGATGCGGGGGAACGTTAGCAATGTACTTGAGTTTTTTCATATGTAATAACTTAGCTTCATGCTCTTTCAAAGTGTGACATAGATGGTCAAAAGATCGAAACTTATAAAAAAGGACCGAGTCTTGCAAAGGTAAAGCAAACTCTGCGTAAATAAGTCTCACAACTCACTATCAGCTAAAACATTGTTCATTTTAGTGAACACAATCTTGTAGAGCAACACATAATCGTTGATAGGTTCATTGGACCCTTGTCGTAGTTAATCCAATCGTGCATAAGATATTTTTTCCCAAATGTTGATATAAATTTGAGCTAAAAATATATTTTCCAAATTAGTAAATGAGTAGGGAGAGCATATATTCATTGCAATTTGAAGTCTTGAAGGATTTGAGGGGAAATATTGGTGAGCAATATGTCATTAGAAGAATAATCAAACCAAACCATATGAAATAAGTAGAGATTCTAAGTGGGATCCCCTTTTCCATCATAGATAGGAAAATTAGGGGAAACAAAACCAATAGGGAGATGATAAGAAACCACTCCAAGTGCGAGTTGATTATGAAGCAACTGTGTATAATTCATGGTGTGAGAAGAAGCGAATACACCTTGTTGTAATTGTAAGATTTGTGCTTGTAAAGTATGAACAAGGGATTCAAGGGCTTGCATGCTAAAAGAGGATACATGTGAACCATGGGGAGTATATGAGAGTTGCATGGTGACCATTGTGGTTACAGGGATAGGCATAAAGACATTGGGTATTGATAGATGAGGTTTCCTCAAAGAGGTAGACACCATAGATGTAGGAACAATATGTGTCTTTGTATGTGATAATGAAACATGCTGAAGTTAATCTCGAATAATATATAGTAAATGATTGATATTAGTAGGGTTATTTTACAAGAATTGGTGAAGTTTTTGGGCATTATCATTAGGAAGACCATGTTCATGGTGGTCAGGGTGAGAATTAGAACCTTTTCCTTGGACATGGTTGGTGTGGAAAGTGAAAACAACATTGGAGAGTACATCAGCAACAATAATAGATGGAGGAGTGAGAGCCATAACAATGATAGGTTGGGGTGAAGGTGTGATAGGAGGATCAATGAGATTGGGATTAGTTTTTGAGAGGAAAAATTGAAGATATTTAAGGGATGTGTTAGGATTAACATGAAGAAGATCAATGAAAGCAACTTCACATTCAAGGTGACACTCAAGATATTCAAGGAAGGATATGGGTTTATCATGAGGAGAAGTAATTATGAAAATAATATCAGCAGACCTAATACACAAGGATCTAAGGAGATACTAGATTAGACTAAGAGTTTTATCAAAAACAGATTCACCAAAATGTTTGGACCTTTTCTTAGATTAAGCAAAAAATATGAGTTGTTTAATCTAACTTAGATTTAGTGAGGTTTGATTTAAACTAAATGGATATATGTTAGATACAAGTGGCTATTTTGATTAATTAATGTCCAACATTAATTACACTATATCAATATAACATTCTAAAGCATGAAATACAAGATATCAACTTGAAAACACAAGGGAATTAGCATACTTAGCTTGTTAAATATGATTATGGGAAGTTATGGGACTGTGCAATGTTGAAACAAGGATATATGAACCTGTAAGTGCTTCAGAACTGAGACTGTAACAACAAACTATCTTAAACCAAGACCGTACCAATCTTCTAGGAATGTACCATATGGTCTTGACCCTTATGTACGGTCTTAGGCTTACTATGTTCCTGCTCATGTAACTTTCTGTGGTGGTTTCCTACTTGGATTTGTCTATTGTTTTCATACCCTAGTTGTCAATCATGCAATGAGGCTCTCCAAATAAACTAGGCTCTCCGAATAAACTAAACAAAATCATCTAAAACTATATCCATGGATCAAGATTCCTACAAAATAAACATTAATTGGGTTATGGGAAACCCTGTGCACCATTGACATTGGCAATACTTTGGGGAGGACTTAAACTTCATGTCGTTCTCCACCTAGCATGTGATATCCAGATAGATCATACAAATTAGGCCAACTCTTTCTAAAATATTTGGAGGAGGGACATTTAAGTGCCTGCAAATGAGAGAGGATGATGTCTTAACTTGTTAAGAAGCTTCAAACCTAACATGGGTGTTTCCCTGATGACAGTAGATGTGTTATTATGAGATTTAGGGAGATGTAAGTGCCTTTGTAAGTGTAAGAAGTGAGTGTATCAATACATTACCATCAGATTTCCAGGTTAGAAAATTAGGTAGTGTTTACTTGCTTATATGGGTCTCCATATGTGCTTTATCTAAGAGAGGTTGACCTATATGAAGTAAAATACCAGACAAAGAATGTGAAACTGAAATAAAATTTGGAAGACATGTTCAAGACTGGATATAAAATTGTAACCAAACTGTACGACCCTACTATGGGTAGAAAACATGCTAAATGAAGTTTGGAACTTGTTGCTTAGTGTCTTATTATGGATTTTATGCATTGTGCTCTTAGAATTTATTATAACAAGAGTGCATTGTCAAATTAAGTGTTGTTAATGTGTAAATCACCAAATTTGAGTGTCTGTAGTGTCATGAATTTCATAGGTTTAATGATACTTTGATTAAATAATATTCTTGAAATTGACGACAGAGTAGACTGTAAGGATAATATCTTTGTAGAAGAGTTAGAAAGATGAGGAGATTGGATTCTCAATGTGAGGATTTTCTTAGCAAGGGAATATGGTAAAAAATTTCATTGCACAAGGAAAAGTTACCAGAATTAAGTGTCTACAACTAGAATAATTATATACTTGCTTATGTAATTTTTTACTACTATACATGATTGCTTGTGTGATTATTTATTGTTACTTTGTTACTGTCTTTTTACGTCATGGTTTCCACTACACACACCTTCTTGCAAGAATAATATCCTAATGGTGGCCACCCAAGATAACCCTCCATACAATTCAACACAAATTATTAGACTTATCTAACATGGGTATACATCCTTTATTTTGAGCCATGCACTTTAGTACCATATCTCATGTGCCTCAAAAGAGAGGGCATTTGCTAAATTATATTATACATAATTAATGGTACAAATAAAGTACATGACTTAGACATAGATTTATATAGGGCATAAATCGATTCAGGAAAAAACACATAACATGGAAATAACTCACACTAGTAGAGAACCATCCACAATGGATGAGACCATAGTACATTATGGCTCATGTTGGATGTTTCCATCCTAGGAAAAATTCACAAAAATTTCAGCATTATAATATTCTTACAGGAATTTATAGACTCCTAGTATGAATTTAGATACAAATAACATAATTTAGAGCATAATATAGGGGGAATAAATATTTCATTCCCCCTTCACTACATCACTTGGATACATTACAAACACATGGTTTAGGGGAATGGGCATTCTTATCCTTTGCATTGATCAACAATTGCATAACTAAAATCAACTATTACAACACATGATGGGAGTATGAGCCAACCATTCCTTTTTCACTTTATACTATTACAAAATTAGGCCTAGATCCATATACAATGGTTTGGTCTGTGGTGTTGAAAGATATTAGAGTGGATAGATAATTTATAGGTTGTTCTTCCTCTCTCTCTCTCTATGTGGGAAGATATAAGAGTGGTTAGTTACAGTATGGACTATTCTTACCTCTTTGTGGGGTTATTTGGGACAAATGTCCTATGATACCTCTTCTCAGTGTTGGTTCATGTACACTCAACTCTTCTTCTGCTTTGGCTTCTCCTTTAGCAAAACTAGGGATTAATCACCCTCATTCCTTTGGTAGCTCAACGTAAGTCATAATTTCTGAGCACAAGAAGAATGATAGATCCTCCCTTGGCAAAGAGAACATGTGTATTCCTTCCATGTTTTGTCTCTCTTTACTTTACTATGCAAAGTTCAAATTTCAAAAGTTACATATGATTTTTACATTTGAGTTACTGTTCAATTTCTTCTACGAGCATTGAATACACTCTATGTTATAGGTTTCATCATGGAACATGCCAATGCCAACACATGAACAACAACAATCAAGCAAAGAAAAAGTGTGTGTGCACTCTAAGGTTTTTTTTTTCCTTTAATTATGCCATTTTCAATTCCACACTTAAACGAGGGTAAATTTAGACACTCAAATTTGGTAACTTATCCTTTGGAAATGATAATATTGGATTTGTTCTTATACTCTGACTTATGTTCACATTCTAAGCTTAATCAACACATCCTTCTCTATCTCATATTGATTTTTAATATCTACATGCTTCTTTGTTGTTCAACTTGTTAATCTCTACTCAATTCTCTGGCTTTTTAATATCCATAGGGAACATTTATGTAATCTGACTATTGCCATTAAATCCCTATATGGGACTGTATATAATATGGCCAGACATACTACTATCTGGTTTGACCTGTATGATACCATCCCCCACTTTCTAATGAATATTTTCTTAAGTTGGATATCTTCTATATATCATTTCTTCTTCACTAGGTTGGCATTATTGTGATGTCTAGCCTAGGGAAGCCTGTATAAGAAATTCAAATGCACCTTCATAACTCACTCAACATTCTTAAGCACTCTCATTTCAAAACATCAATATTAAATAACTCAAGGCTCTCCTAGATTTTCCTAAAGAAGATGCACATCATTTAGAGAAACCACCACATGGGTGTGAAACACTCAAACCAAATTCAAGAGTCTAACTTCCTCCATTATTAAGCATTCAAAGGTCCTAAAGATATGTCTTAGCAAGAACAAGTCACTCCAAGCATTTCCAAATGTCTCAAAGGAAAAATGGAATTAGTTTAGCATTTAAATTACATCACACCATATCATTACCATACTAAGTACATCGATATTCTATCTACATTTACACCGATTATTCTTTTTGTTAAGAGATATAAGTGAAATATAGGGGGTTGACTTAAATCACATACACTTTTTACACCAATATTAGGATAACTACACAAGGCTTGCTCCTACTCAATGGTATGTAGTACAACACTTGGTTTGGTTCAATAGGGGTTAACCACTAGGGTTAGTCCAACCTCACCCACACAATTTTTTTTGCTTCTGTTATCTAATCATTTCATGAAGTTTAGTACGATTCATTAGAGGTGGTGCCAACGTTATGTGAACCATAATGACATAGAACAAAGAGCAGTTCTATACCAACGAAAAGGGCCTGTAGTTACAAATCTCCACTATCTGTAGGTGCGAAATTGTATGAAGGACCAAAACATACTACACCATAACTAGATATGTATAGTTCCATACAAGGGCAGTTACTAGCTATAGTCTTAGTAATGAAACATTTCTATATTTAGATCACCACTTTTAGCCAATCTACACACCCAAATCACTTATACACCTATATGCGCATCTAAGCATTCATATCTTCTTTTGTTATATGTTGTCATTCAATCATTTTATCATCGTTAACTGTGTTAATATCTATAATATGGATTATATGGTTAATATGAATTAATTTATTTATAATATTCTACATGTAACATTCTTACACCTAATAATAATAAAGCAATGAAAGAATGTTTATCAAACCCTTACACACATTTTTTTTAATTTTAGGGTGTAAATAGACACTATCGCGTCCCTTATATGCGGTCCTTGGCCTTTTATATGGCATTATGTGCGACATTGATCGTTATATTTGTACGATTATGTGTTCCTATATTTGTATACTTATATGATTATTCTCCTTATGTCATTATTTCTGTCATGAGCTCTCTTATAGGCCAAGTTCTACATGGTGGTCATCTACAATTACCTTCTATGTGTTCCAATAATGATTATATGTTATATATGACATGGACACACTTCAATTCTTTTGATTCGATTTCTCTATAATCTATCTCACTCATCTCAAAATAGGGGACATTAAAGGGATTATTATAAGAATATCAAATTAATTCAAACACATAGGCATGATTACAAACTTCAATATGCAACAAGACATGTTACAGGGACACAATTATATGTACAAATAAAAATATAGTAGAGAGCTTCAATTTGGATAAAACCATTCAAAAGAGGATGAAACCATAAAACATCACCACCCCAATGGATGATACCATCTCATGAAACTTTTGACATTCAATTTTGGAAATTTCAACCAAATATATGCTTTCAAAGGTCTCTTATATTAGTTTAGGGACATATACACTGTTTCTAGTACAAATTTCACTGCATCTTATGATAAAACAAAGGGGGCACGGTGATAATCACAATTTAAATCTCCAATGTTAAGTTACAAATTTTCTATTTGACATGTATTTACATTTATCATATTGGAATATTAGGGGCATGAACACAAGCATCATTATTTATGCATTTTCAAAGTTTCGAAAGAAATAATATAATGTATGATGGGGGCATATGTGTACTTCATTCCCCTTTGAATTTGCACATTTGGAATCCAGATCCATCTGTAGCGTTGTGATTATGTGTGTTGATGGTTTTACTATGAATCTAGTGACACCCTTAGTACATATGGGCCTACTGACACTATGGGACACCATTCCTCTCACTCTCTTTTGAGGATACTTGGGTTGAGTGACACCTAATTTTTTTTTTCTTCTTTGCATAGGCTTAAGTGACACTCAAACTCCTTTTGTTACTTCTATGTTGGGTCAAGTGGCACCCAACCCCCTTTTGGTTCACATTACTTCTAGAAATCAGGGGCTAATCACCCCCATTCCTCAATTGATGCAATTTTAATCCGTCTCTCCAAATGCTTCATCAAGAAGCTCCTATATTAACATGGAAAACATGTGTACTACTTCCATGCTTTGTTCAATTTTAAGTTTCAAGTGTCAAGTTCAACTGTAATTTAGAGTTAAAGTTCAATTCTAATTTAGAGTTGAAGTTCAATTCTTTCTATATGGACATTGAATACACTTTATATTATATGTTTCGTTTTGGGGATCTTTTAAACACTCAAGTAATCAAGCATCTCAAGTAGAGACAACGTGTTTACAAATTCAAGTATATATTTCCTTTAAGAAAGTAAATTTCAAACATTGTGTTTACAAATTCAAGTATATATTTCCTTCAAGCAATTAAATTTCATCTCCCAACTTAATGTGGGGTAAAATATAAAAGACCTAATTCTGGTAATTCATCACTTGATAATGTCAATATTGGATTAATCCCTTTAATTGTGATGTATACACCTTTTATGAGCTTAATTTCTATATTCTAGTACATCCATGGTGTTAGTGCAAGACTTTCTTTCCTCATTACATTGCATGCCCACTTACATAAATACTCATATAAGCCATAATCAATCCATTAACCTTGATTATCATCCATAAAGCTTCACCACACCACTCATCACTACTGGAACAAACTGTCTAACAATTCAGTTCTAGGTAGAATGGTCTCGTCCTAGATCACCCAAGGGTCAATTCTCCAATTTATATATCTTTTATGGGTTCATATCTCCACAATGGGTCGACCTTAATGCAAAATTATATCAATGAAACCCTATATAAATAAGCCTAAGAAACTCATTTACTCACCTTAGACTTTCATGAGCTCCTTAAGTACAAATCATCAAAAGGAAAGAAAGATTCTCCTATACTTCCCTAAATTAGAAGCACACGCTAGGGGAAACCCCTACATAAGTCTAAAACACTCTAAACTATGTCTAATAATAAATATTCACAAATCAAAAGCCCATAAAGCCAAGTTAACCACAAACAAGCCAAGTCACTACAAAGCAATTATCAAGTGCTCAAGTTATCAAATATACTTACATCCATACAACATTATGTCTTATTTATAGTTGGAAAACTACATGCAGTTTAAGATCTCTTAGAAGTAGTGCTAACGTAAATAGCGTATGAATTGCACTTCAACCCAACCACTAATATTTTTGTATGGTTTTTACCAAATATTAGGGTTTTGGGTCAAGGTGGTTGATTTTAGAGGGTTTAACACATAATCAAGACCTACTGATTCATAACAAGCCATATATCAATCATTCACATAAGTCTTAGAAGTTACAGAGTCCCATTTGCAATCTAGACTAGACCATCCAACCAGAGGAAACTACTAAATAGTTTGGTCTTGTGCAAAACAATTTTGTCCTTGAGCATAATACATTTCCGCAATTACAAACAAAGCATCTATATAATATTTTCAACTAGTTCATCCCTATGTCACACCTATATTAGTTTCCAAACCATTTAAAAAGCTAAGTGCGCTTATATTCCCATGTTTTACTATATTTAGTATGTGCTTTGATTGAATGCAACTTCTCAATATACTTTTACTTGTATTGCTGTATTTAAATGTTGGAGCATTTATCAATTAATTTTCTTGCACATTAGTGTCATTAGATCTCTATCCTAATTAGGGTTTATAAACTCTAAATTTAGGGTTGAATCATCAACACCATTCAAATTCTGTCTTGTTTTCACTCTCCCACAAATGTTTATCACTGTCCTCATATATGACATCCTTGATACAATGAGTAGAAGAAACCCTTATCTCTAACTTGGTTGGATCTTCAGCAACAACATGGTCTCCAAAACCTAGATATGGGGAAAACTTGAATCTAGGGCTAGGGGAAGAAGTCCCCAACACTGATGGTTGCACTGAGTCTCCACTAAAACCATATCTAAGTTCCATATCACTCTTAGACTCAAATCTAGGGTTGGGGAGAGAACCTTAACCATAGTAGTTATTGTATTTTTATTTAATTTTTACTTTTATCACATTTTGTTTAGAAAACCTTTTTTTTATAATGAACATATATTCTTTGTATGTTTGTATGTCAATTTTATCATCCCGTAGAAATAAAATGAAATCACAAAGTTCCCTTTGAAAAGTTTTCAATTCCATTGTTGGAGATAAAGTTCTGTAGATGTAAAGAGTATAAACACATTTGAATGTTTTTTGATTGAGTGGTTATCCCAAGAAGGTTTTCATACATAACTGAAATATTTGGATATTCTCTTCATGTCTATATGTAAATTTTATCATTCCATATACATAAAATAAAATTGCAAAGCTCCCTTTCAAAAATTTCAATACCATTGTTTGAGACAAAAGTCCAAATCTAGATGTAAACTGTATAGACATATTTCTCAAGAAGGTTTTACCACATACTTGAATGATTTGGTTGTTATGTGTGATATCTCTCATAGAAATGAATTTATGGGGAAGATGAAGAGCATATTAGACGGAATTTCTTAGCTAATTAAGCACTTTAGAAGAGCGCAAGAGATTGCCATACTCTTATAATGAAAAATCATTTAAATAATGTGCAAGAAACAATTATAAAGGCCATTTCATGTATAAATACATATGTTTTGGTGGTTGGAGGTGGAAATGATTGAGCTATAAGTAGTTCAACACCTATGATTTTTTAGGCTTCATTTGTTTTTAGGAAGACCACCTTTATCCTAGTGAATGATGCTACATGTTTTTTCACATCTTCAATTTAGGAGTTCTCACTCTTATAATTGTGATGGAAATAAAACTATCTTTTGTATATGGTTTGAATAAGTCATTATTTGTTTATGGATTAAAATCTTGTGAGACATTTACACATTGTTCCTCTCAAAATGGCTTGGGATATGACAATCCACATATCCCTAAGTCTAATGTGCAAAAAGTAATAATCGATATTCAATCTATATATATATATATCGACAATGTGTTACTCTTATTCAATCCCCAAAGTCTATTCCCCCCATGATTTTTTTTATTCTTGTCAAAGCAAGAAGAGCAATGAGCAAATTTAATAGTTCTCTTTTCATAGCCATAATTTATTCCGTCTTCTATGACCCCCTATGTTTATAAAATTAGTTTTCACACGTACGTCACCTTCCATATCGATTTCTCCATTGCATGTGTGTAGTGTGATTGCATGATATGCTCAATGAAAAGTTGATAGCTAAAATGAGGGACTTCATCATCAAGACTAACAAACGAAGAAAATAAAATAAACCGATTTTACTGTCTCATAGACTATTTTAAGCCTTGCGGACGTTAATAAATTTTCATTTCATGATCAACGACGAGGAAAACACCCACGCGGAAAGATCTAGGTTGGACATACAATATATTTGACGCTACCCTTGTACCACAACACTGGTGTACACGTCCCCATAAATAACACTCGTACAAGTCCCTAAACAAAACTCTCTCTTTTCCTAGGTATCAGGCACACTAAAATTTCCTTGTGAAGGCCAGGGCTATGGCTAGCATGAGAAGAGTACTAAGTCAGTGGCAACGTGCAGCAGCATTGTTATGCAACGCGAATCGAACCGCCAACCCTTCTCAAATGAGCAATATTTCCTTGTGGGACAGGTAAGCCTATGTATATACACACACATGCGGGGAGTATTCTTCCTGTTCAATTTTAACCAGGTATTGATTTTTTTTTTTGTGTATGCAATGCTTTTCACAGTATCTATAGAAACCCAACTGCAGGGTTATCTCTGTGGTTCTCAACTGACAGAGAGGTAGGCAGTTCAAGTCCCACAAGTAACGTTCTCGATGAAAACAAACGCCGGATTTTAAATAGGTATATGTCCGTTTAATTGTTGAGTGATCATTAATGGCGATTGTTTTGTTTTTGTTTTATGTTAAATTGTAATCGGATGTCCTGCATGGTTGAGTTGAGCATGCAGGTTGTTGTATAGAAGCAAGCAAAGGGGATTTCTCGAATTGGATTTAGTGCTGGGGAAGTGGGTGCAGGAGAACGTTCAGGATCTAGATGAAACCAATTTACAGGCCCTTGTGGATGTTCTGGACCTGGTAAGCATATAACGTTTTTAATTTTTATTTTTTTGTTGAATTTATGAGACCTAAAAGAAAGTTTCTCCAGTTGGGCAACACGGTTGGCTGGTGCAGTTTTCTTAACTGCTATACAGCCTGTGAAGGTTCCTAGCCTACAGGACGCTATGCTGTAGAATGCATGGTATAGGGTGCAAGTCCCATTTAATTTTTGGCAGAATGGAATGGATGATTTTAATGAGGTGCACCAGACTGAGCAGTCTATGGGATCACAAGCAGAAGTAAAATATGCCGCAACAGCAATCTGACAGGGGTGTCCCGTTATTCCTGCAGTCTTTTTTTCTTTTACGATGTTAGTTCTTCTACTATGGATCTTGAGCAAAAAAATTACTTTTTTATGAAGTCTCTTGTCCTGGAACAACTCGGTTAGGCTGTCAACTTTTAGTTTGTCTTTGTAATTGATCCGCGTGTCATAGACTGCAGACTCCATGACGTAGTTCCATTTTGTTTCCACCACGCCTTGACTACAAAATATGCATATTCTCCTTTCCCATTCTTGTTTTGGCGTCATACATTTTTTGGTTTCACATCTAAGTTGATGCGAGCTAGTCCTTAATTGAGCCATTAGCATCTTTGCTTTCCATTTGATGTTTGCTCCTATGTAAGACTTTTCGTTATGGTCCATGCGGGTTTAATTTTTTTGATACAATATTCTGTTTTCCGCACAAGTTTCTGTCCATATTGCTGTCCTGAATTTCCCTTACACATATTTCTTTATTTCTTCATTAGTGTTTGGGCATTCCAGCATGCTAATATTCCATTTGCTCATCCATTGGTTGTTCTGTTTCATCCATGTGTTTTTCTTCCTATTTAGCTTTTCCTCTACCACAATTTTAGGCCACTGATGCCATGCCATGTTTTGTGTTTTCTTAAGGGAACTCAACAACTGAGTTATCACTGCTGGCATCAATGGGAAACTACCCGTTTTAGCTAAGAGGTTTTCATATGGAACCAAAGTTTTAAGTTTAAGGCTGCTTGTGATTAGAAGCTTCTAAATTCTCTCAATCTGTCTTCATTTTGTATCAGACTCACTGCTGCCCTAAATTTCATACCCGTACAAGACCACTAGCGTGACGGGCAAGTTGAGCAAGGTTCTTTTGTTTTTCCAATCACATAGTTCTGCATTCCTGCACGTATTGCAACGGATATAAAGCCTTCCAATCCCCTTGTATTCTCTTTGCTCTACAAGTCTCCCAACTAAGCTTGTTGCGAAAATCAAGTCCTAGGTACTTGTATTCTTCAACTACCTCCAATGGGCTCTGTTCGAGGAAAAAAGTGAGTTGATTCTTTTTCTGCCATAAAGAGAAGATCATGACTTTGGTTTGCTAGCATTTAATTGCATTCCAACCTCTTGACTAAAGAGCTCTAGGGACTTCAAGCGTTCTTTCCAACTATTCATTGTTTTTGCGATTAGGACAAGATTGTCCGCATGTAACAGAAGCTTTACCATGTAGTTGGCTAGGTGAACACTCTCTCCACCAACTTTATTTATCCACTCTAGCTTATCGATGTATAACCCAAACAAAGTGGGGGATAGTGGACATCCTTGTATGACCCCAGTGTTACTTCTAAAGCATACTGACATTCCTTCGCGTGTTCTGATTTTAGCTCTGACTTGCTCCTAAAATCTCTATGTTGCCAGGAAACGGAAACAGATACGGGTACGGGTTCGAAATGTGGAAACACCGATTTTCAAAAATCCTTGGGTACGAAACGTTACAGGAAACATTCGTACAATATATTATTAAAAAATATACAAATATATATTTATATATGTGCATAGTACTCATTTTCAAAATTTTAGTCCATGGACCATAAGAGATAAAGCACTCAAAATATTTTGTATTCATTGAAGTTCTAAAGATTCATCATTCAACATGGTTACAATTTCAATGTTTCATATATACATGATTATAATTTAGATTCTAGAGTATATCATCTAGATTTTCTTCATAATCATTTGTCATGCATCCATGTTTCAAAAATTATTGTTGTAACCCACTTCATTGTATTCATTTGATTGAGGATTCCAATCGAAAATTCTATTCTAAGGAACAATAATACACTGAGTCAAAACCTGCTTTCTAGCCTGGCATTTCTTGGTTTCTGCTAGATTCTTCCTACTTTCTTTGGATTACTATTCTGACCCAAACTATCTTTAGGCTTGTTTAATGTGCCTCCTTGTTAGTATAGTTTTAATGTTAGAAGAATTTACAGCTGAGCACACTGTAACTTAAACCTGGGTTTGGAAAATTCTCTGAGCAGAAATATAGGCTATATTTAAAAAGATCAAGTGGAGTGACACAACAACAAACTGGAATAAACTCTTTCTTATAATATATAAGCCGCGAAACGTCCCGAAAACTTCTTGGAAACGCTGGAAACTTCCCAGAAAGGCCGGAAACGTTTTCGGAAATGTTCAGGACGTTTCCGGAAACTTCCCAGGCGTTTCCTAGACGTTTCCAAGGCGTTTCGTACCCGTTTCCATACCAGAAACGTTTTAGGGTGGATACGGGAAGGTGGGGGCATTTCCTGGCAATAGACTAAAATTTGTGCCCTGCCTCTCTATACTCACTTGGGACCCCAAGTTCCTTCACCATGCTCCAAAGTTTACCTCTCCGGAAAGCGTCAAATGCTTTGTTGAAGTCAACAAAGCAGCAAAAAGCTTCTCCTTAAGTATTCCAAACTCTTTCAACCAAATGCCTAAGGGTGATATAATGGTCGATAGTGAAATGTTTCGGTGTAAAGCCTGCCCGTCTTTTTGCTTTTTTCCCCTCTTTTTCTGCCCAACTGCTAATTCTGCGTTCTACCATACTACCAAAGAGTTTTCAAGTAGAGGACTGACCATGATGGTGCAATTGTTTGATGGATTGTTGATATCACCACTATTATAGAGAGAAATGATGATGCTTGTCGTCCAATCAATTGGGAAGCCTTCTTGAATGATTCCATTAAGTATACTTTTGATGTGTGGAGTGCCCGCTTTAGATACTCTGCTTGCAGCCTATCTATGCCTTGCACTTTACCCATTGCAAGTCTTTTTATACCTTGAGTAATATCCCTCGTAGAAAAGAGCTTAGTTGTGGTGCTGATTATGGGGTGATGTATTTGTCTTGATCTCGTTCATAGAGTACTTTTTCATATTCTAACAATCGAGTATCAATAATCTTATTCTCTATCTGTTTTTTCTTGTGTTGTAATTCAATCCAGAAGCCTTTGGGGTTGTATTTCCCAAGAGAGATTATCTCTTCCCTCTTCTTGTTCATATAACTTTTTCTTTTGAACTGTATCATCTTTTCATAATTCCTATTTTCTTTTCTCATCCCAAGCTCCCTCAAAGTTCTTTTTGCTGCCTTGCACTCTTCATCATACCGCAGATTCGTCGGGAAACTACTTGTATTCTTTCTGTTGGATCTGGGTCTTTTGCATGTGTTTAGTGCTTTATGAATTAGAGGAATCAACATTTTACCGTTGATTGAACAACTTGTCTTACATAGTATATTATTCGTTGCTTCTTGGAAGTGCTATTCAAGAGCTGCTTTGAAAAATTCTTGGTTCTCATGTGACATGAGGATTTTACCCTGAGGAAGTATCTTCCTTTGATTGTGTTGGGCTTGTTCTTCCTGTGGACTGTTAATGTGTACGTCATACATCGCATATATTGGATTATGACCCAAAGTCAGCCCTGTAGGGCAGTGCCTGACGTCTAACTCTCTTAATTTCAAGTTAAAGTTCTGTGAGCAAATAAAGTCGTCTATCACACTTTGGCTGTAATATGTTTTACAGGTGATGTTGCCTGATCTTGTCCATGCTCTCATGCCATTGCATATTATCAAATCATAGAGGCTACATACTCCCAATGATTGTGCTCCATAGTAACACCTCCATTTCCATCTTGTGACCTCCTCTTTCGAAGCTAGTCTTCTTTCTCTTCAAGCCAAAGTGGATTGTTATAGGCTCTGCCCTTGTTACTCAAATTAAGTGCTTGGTTGTTTGCTGTCCTTGCATTGACGTCCCCTACTAGCATGACTTTCGCCAATTTGCTACACATTGGCATGTCATTCTTCAGTGAATGGTTACACCTTATAACTTGTTATTTAAGCTGAAAAGAAATACAACTAAATGTCATTTAAATTGTATTAATGGATGAGACTGGATGTGAGTCCTGAGTGAATGATGGCAGATTAATTACTTGGTAGACGCTATCATTAAGCCAAATAGAAATACACTAGAGTGTCTTTTTAGCTGAAAGCCAATACAATGATGCTTCAAAGAAGTCTAGTAATTTTTGCAGTCCCTTATAAGCTTGTTTCTCTGTCGGGTTGTAACAAGAAATGGGTCTGAATGTATTTGTTGTAAGATTTTAGGCGCTTGCTCACCTGATCTTGCAAGTAAAAGAAATCTTAGATGACATTGCAAATAACAAGGGCGTATCACACGGCTTTAAGGATTTCAAGGGAATCTGTCAAATAAATAGAAGATATACAAAAAATGTGTATTTTGATTAGATTGACACCGCATTCCCAGATTGTGCCATCTTATGCATTTTTATTTCGAAATAAACTATCAACATGTCTGTCAAGTGTGAGAATTTGGTGGATACCAGTGAAGTTTTTCAACATGAAAGGAGGAGACAATGTGTCATGCAATGCGATTGTTGCAGCTTGTCGAAGACACAGGTAACCTCACGAGGCATTGAGACTGTTTCACCAAATGCAAGGATCAGTTCATCTTTTCCAGCATATTCCCCACATGTTCCAAAATAAGAGCTTTCGAACAGGGTATACATAGTTTACTTACACTACTCAAAAGTACCCTGCAATAAATTTCATGTAGTAGTTACACATTAGAATTCAGTGAAGCTGCAGAGAATTTCTATATCAAAATCATATCAAGGTGCTCCAATCAATAAGCCTTGATTTGAAAAAGACCTACCTCTTGATTTTCCCAAGCATTCTGTTGCCAATAACAAGACAATCAAGAGGAACATCTTTAACTGCCACACACATTTTCTCTCTAGCATCTCCCCGTGTTTACTTCCAAAAGAATCTATTTCTTGCTCCTCCCCCTATTAACAAATGCTTTGAGCTGCTTATGTGCTAAGTGCCCCCCTCCCCCCCCCCCTTATGATGATTACGAACAATCATGAAGAAAAATGATGCAGTCAGGGAAGGGGGAATGGGTGCTCTTAGCCCTGCAGCCTTACCCTCTTTTGCTCAGCCTTCATACATCCATACACTTGCAGCTAAACATACACCACTAGGAAACAAGTAAAGACACTTACAGTCCACTCTCCAGAAAAAACACACTAGATATATTCAGCTTAAACCCATAAGTCAGATCACGTATTCTGTGGACCGAATATCTAGCTATTACAATACAGCCTCTGCAGGCTTTCTTCTTTAGCTACTTGCAGCTATATTCTGTTTGCAGCCAGCAGGTTCTTATTAGAGAGTCTTTCTCTTCCTATCGACTTGAACTCTCAGCAGTGAAAACCTCTATCTCTAGCTGATTCTTTCAATCAAAGCTTTCTCTCTCCCCACCAACTAACTTATCTTCTCCCAGGCTTAGTAGTTCTATATTCTCCAGTTGGATTCTGTAGAAAATTCCTTTTCTTGGTGTGTACACCTTCAGCTGACAGTTCTTTTAATGTGGCACGGCATCCTGTTTTGGATTCCCAGCTAAAATCTCAACTACCAGCTAGATAGACAGATTTGCATTCCATTTCACCAGCTTCATATTCCCTGTCCAGCAAACGTGTATTTTATATTATTTGTGGAGATCAGTAGTGTATAAAGCTCTTGGATTTTTGGCTGAGAGTAGCGTAGCTTGTGGTTTCAAGCTTTAAAAGAAAAAATTAGTTCATTCTCATTTTAGCTGGAAAAGGTGCTAAGCCTGCATAAGGAGCTTAAGGCCACATGGCCGCATTAAAAGATAAGATATCTGCAAAGCAGCTGGGAATTGAGTTCGCATATAAAGCTTAAGTCAGGCTTAGCTTGAATAACCAAGCCCGGGCTATTTGAAAAGGCACGGTAGCTAAGATGCATCTGCACAAAACAATGCCATTAGTGTCCTGACTACTCTACAAGCAAAATGGCTAGTATCATGCCCCATCCTAGTCTAACTGATTGCATCATTCAAAAATCTTGATATCTCTGAACTGTTTAAAGTGCTTTTAGTTCTGATAATTGTTATCAAAATCCCCCCTCCCCCTTGGGGGGACGCCAATTTTGGTGTTCTTGACAGGTTTTGGTGTTGTCATTTGGGAAAATTCAAGATTCTTACAGGTCAGGGGCAAAAATTTGGGTGTTTTGGTCATTCCCCCATCTAGTCAGGCCTTTACTGCCTTTATTGCCAAGGAGTTGGTCAAAACTGCTCAAATTTGGGGCAATTTCGGAGAAATCGGGCTTTGGAGGAACAAGAGGAAATGTTCCTAAGTTCCTCCTATTCCCCGCATTACCGTTTGGGTCGCAAAGCAAAGTGAATTGGCAAAACCCGGTTTATAGGGCATTGTTGGAAAGGTTCTAATGATCCTTTGTTCTTCTACTTCGCCATAACCAATGCAAAGGATATAGGGGCACAATATTGGTTATGCCGGGGCTTAACGGAACAGTCGAAATGTTCAAGAGTTCCTAAGGTTCCTTGCATTGCCGAAATTACCTACCAAAGAGGTAGAGTTCAAGTGGGCAAAGCATCAGATGGATTGGACACTCCAAGCACCCCGGGAACAGTTCCCGTGTTCCCTTGGTACCCTGCAAACCTGTCATCTCCGCACAAAGCAGTGTAATCGCTTAAGGTGAGGGTGAATAGCACTAACGGAATAGTGACGAGGTACCTTGAGTTCCCCGGTTACCCGCAATAACCGTAGACAACGAAGGGAAAACAATTAAGTCGGTTAAGGCCTGGGCGAAAGGCACCAAAGGAACAGTTCATGAGTTCCAATAGTGCCCTGATCATTTGGAAAAGCCGACATACAAGGAAAACAATGGAAATCGGTAAAGGTAGTCGTTGAGGGCACTATTCGAATAGTTCTATGGTATTGTTTGTTCCCCAAAACCTCTCCAGCCCCGCATGCATGCAATTAATCGTTCAAATCGGCCGATGAAGGAACGCAGGGAACTTTCCTCCGTTCCATGAGTTCTCTGGGAAGTCGAAAGGACCAACCAAAGCTAGAAACAACCCAAAAAGCGTCCAAATTTGCTATTTTTAGCAAATTTCTTCGCCCAAAATCCAAATTTGGATCATACAGAAGCTAAAATTGATAAGATCATGCAACAAGATTCCATTTTTTATCACTCATAAGGGCTAAAATTAGCAAGGCTATAAGGAAAAAAGAGCTTTTAGATCATGCATAGGAGTCCAGAATACAATAGGAACATGCAAGGGACAATATACCTCTATTATGGGAATGTACCCATCACATTCTTGAGCATGGGAATGGCTATTATTGGAGCATGTAAGGAGCTAGTATCTGGAGCAGAGGAGACTAGATCCACACATATCTTGCATTGTCCATCTGTTTTTAGCTTTAGACTTGCATGTCCGTGCCTATTTTCCCCTTTCTTCTCTTCCCCATTCTCTATATAACTCCATGAATTTATTGTAAAATCTATCTTGACACCTTCTATTTGTCATTTGGGAGCAATTCTAAGTTCTGAGTGGAAGAGCAGGGGTCATGAGGGATCTATTGTACTTGTTCACCTCTTGAATCAATAAAGGAATCTTTTGTTACCTTCCTACAACCCATGTATTGTGCAATATCGTGTCTTTAAGCCAATTTCATCTCGTGATACTGTTCTATCCTCTGATTTAGAATTTATTTTCCACGCCTTTATGTAGTTATATGTGATTTATAGGTCATTGATTGTGTTTTAACCGAGTTTTGTGTAGGATATCCTAGTTGTGGAGCTCACCAAATTACCTTACAAAACCATTTGTTGTACCTTCTCTATGTTTTCATAGCTTCAAACCATTCTCTAAAGCAATTTTGCATTGACATATCCATCATAGGTTGTGTATGGTTTGTGTGGTTCCTGTGGTCCATCTATGTGGTTCAAACAAGTCTGAGATCCCCAAATTTTCTGGTGTATCACCATATTTTCAGTTTCTTCCTCATTTCCTTCTCCCTGTTTCCTTGTTGATTCAATAGAGTAGAGTAGTCTTAGGAGTAGAAACTAGCCTTGGGTGTTACACTAGGGAAACCAACCCTCTCTGGAGACTCACTCCAACATACAGGTTACCCATAGCCTAGGAGTGTTTCCATTTTGTCAGTTGGAAGGGGAGTTATCACACCACTCTCCAAAGGGTGCATTCCTTCGTGACAATAGTTTATGGCACGCCTGATGGGAAAGGAAAGAAGAGTTCATTAAGGATTTGATGTTGATATCTTGTAACTATCAGTGTTTCAGACACTTTCATTTAACATATGGTGAAAGCTCCATAAAGTTCACATCATCTAGCAGCAGATTAGTGCAAATTTCATGCCACAAGTTACAACTAGATCATCTTAAAAAGGTATTCCATTTGATTTCGTTGAGTAACCTTTAATTTCAATAAAGAAAAATATGTTTTTGTGTTCCAAACCATATACTAAATCTCCCTCCATCCCACAAAATCTGAGTTTACCTCCCAATTTCCCTCATATCCAATCCGAATCTCAATATGTCCATCCCAAGAAATTTGGTTTTTGTTCCCTTCAATGATGGCAATCCACTACAACTTGCTCAACATGATGACATCCCTGTGTCTTCCCTTAAGAGCATTCCATTTTTCACTGGAGAAAATCAAGTTACACCCGTAGAACACGTTAAAGATGTGGCCAATATATGCTCTATTTATCATGTTACTCAAGAGAATGTTGCAGTCAGGTTATTAGCAGCCTCTTTCAAAGGCAAAACATTTCAATGGTACATGGGATTGACAATAAAATCCATCAGTACATGGGATCAGCTGGGAGAAGTTTTTTGTAGAAAATTTGAAGACAAGTTAGATCATCTTTCGCAAGTGGAAAAATTAACTACCATCAAGAGATCACCACAAGAGTTCATGTTTGATTTCAACATTAGATTTCAAAGGACTTGGGACAAAGTTCCATGACTGATAAGTCCTACTCCCGAGTATGTTTTCTTGTATTATCTAAGTGCTTTGAATGTTGATATTTCAGTGATGATACAATAAATGGGTGGAAGGACACTTCCTAATGCTTATGCCATAGAAATTGGAGCTGAAAAAGTCTTATACAAGTTGGAAAGATTGCACCAAGGCCCTATATGCCTATATTCCCGAAAGTACAACCCTCTATACCACTTCAAATACATGCAATAACATCTATTCTAGCACTGATTCCTATTACTCAGCCCTTACACCAGACTAATGCAACCATGAGCCAATCAAATGACTTACAAGAGTTGAGGAGCATGATAAAAGATATTGGGAATGGGATGAAATATTTTGCGAATGAGATAGTTTCCCTTAAAAGATAAAAAAATCAGAGTCATAGACCCTACTATCTAGCCAATTAGTAGAATATGCCTCCATTCCAACCAAATTTGTAAGGCCAAAAATAATTTTCCAATGCTAAACCTTTCGAACCATTCAATCCCAACACTGCTAGTTCACCTCCAAAATAATCAATTGTACCTGTTCCAAAACAACTCTGATACAAGACTAATGAGTGGTGTTATCCTTGTAATTTATCCCATAATCAAAACTCTTTCCCCAATGGTGTTCTAAATCAAGATCTTATGGTAAAATACTTCTATGTCTCAAAATTCATCGTTGAGACTCCACCACAATAGGAGGTTTCTCAAGAATTTATGCACAATGATGCTACTATTCTAAATTGGAAAGAGGATGATTTATGTGGGGTAAATCAGCTGGATCAATCCTCTACTTCTGTGGCAGCGAACACAAAATTTAAGAAAAGAGCAATACAAGTGGATCAACCAATTGGTAAGACTAATTCTCACACTTTCCCAACATTGCAAGGTGTTTATTTAGTTTCTAATCAGCAAGGTACTCAGAAAAATAAGTCTATAAAAGTCCAAAATCAGCAAGAGAGTCCAATTATTACGCCACCAATGCAAGAAGGTATTGCTGTTAAATAAAGTACATCAGAAGGTTAGTACTTCCATCTTTCAATATTCTTGATCATATGAAGCAAACTAAGGTCAATATGACAATGTGGGATTCTTTGTCTCTTCCTAGAAAAAAAGATCTTTTAAGAAGCTTTGTCTAATCTTAGTCTCTCTAGCCAACCATCCAAAGAACCATCTAAAGTTGTGCTTACTCATTTGATCCAAAGGAAGCCCAAAAAGCAAAAGTGTAAAACCACCTCCTTTCTATGTTTCCTTGATCATAGGCCAAAATCTAGTCCATAATTGCATGATTGATTAAGGAGCTTCCCGTTTAGTTATGCCCAAACAAATTGTTGACAAACTTGGTCTGAAATATGAGCCTCTTTCTAAAGGAGTAGTTTAGTTAGATGGCACACTTGTAGAAACTCTTGGAGTCATTAGAGGACTAAGCCTAACCTTGCATGCATGCCGAAATTTATACATCCCTTGAGATGTCTTCATTATTGATATCCCCCTTATTTTTCCTTGTATCTTTCTAGATATTTCATTGCTAAATTGGGAGGTTATTTGTTATTAGATTGATCTCACATGTTGTTTAGAACAAGGTATGACACCAAATCTACAATAAGGTTTGAACCCATCTCAGTGAGTCATATAGAGCCTTATATTCCTAGTGCCATCAATTCTAATTGTATGATCATAGATGAAGAAGACCAGCTAGTTGACCAAGAACTAAACACACTTCTTGAGGGGATTCCAGACTTATTACTTGATGAATGGGATACTCAAAGTCATGTTATTGATCCATATAGTCATATTGAAGAGGCAGGTCTTGGAACATATTGTTTACATGAAGAAAATTCTATTATTCCTAACCTTGTCAAGTCAGGACATGATGAAGGTTTATAGCAATTATACTTTGATGGATCAAGAAGCAGGAATGGAACAGGTGGGGGAATCATGCTGATTTCTCCAACAAAAGAGAAGTATTTTTCAGCTTTAAGGTTTCAATTCAGTTGCACTAATAATACAATTGAGTATGAAGCTCTTGTGCATGGCATGCAGTGGGTAAGGAAAAGAGGAGTAAGATAATTACAGGTGTTTGGAGACAATGAGTTAGCTGTCAATCAAATAATAGGACATGCTACAACCAAGAACAATTTGCTAAGATCTTACAAAAATAGAGTATGGGATTTGATGGAGGATTTTGATGCTTTCAATGTTCAATCTATTCCTAGAGAAAAGAATAAATATGCAGGAATACTAGATGCAATTGGTGCTCAGGTTGAAATTCAAGATAAGATCAACAAGTACAAAAATCAACAACATATCAAGATAGTTGTAAGGCCTTCTATCCCTGATAACAATGTTAACTGGAAAGTATTTGAATCAAATCAACAAATAGTTAATTTTTTGTAAGAAGAAGCTGAGTTTTTAGTAAAAAATTAGGAAAAATTACAACAATATGAAAACTAGATTATCCAATTGATATCTAACAAGATACCTCAGGGATTAGTCACTCTTGAGTCCATATTTAATATAGATGATCAGGTCAGAGGTGAGAAATCTAACATGTTGATTAAGCAAGAAGATTACGAGCAAATCATATTGGAAATGACAAAACACCCAAGTTGGGAAAGGTATGTAATCTAGATGAAAATCTTGATTTCGTTTAACTTTCCAAGAATTTGATGATGTTTTTGCGTGGGGATATGGTGATCTTAAGTGTTTTAATTTAGATTTAGCACAACATACTATAAAATTGGATCCAAATGCCAAACTTATTAGGAAAAAGCAAAGGCCTATAAACCCAAAGATAGAGCCTCTCATGAAGCAAGAATTGGATAAATTGATCAAAGATAACATCATTTTACTTGTAAAACATTCATCATGGGTTGCCAATTTGGTTCCCGTGAGAAATAAAAATGGAGAAATACACTTGTGTGTGGATTTTAGATATTTGGACATGGCATCTTTAAAAGATCATTACCCATTACCTTCCATGGAACAAATCTTGTAAATGGTAAGTGGCTCAGAACGTTTTTCACTCTTGGATGGTTATTATGGGTATAATAAGATTATGGTGTAGGAATCAGACCAATTCAAAATTACATTTACCACAAAATGGGGCATGTATGCATACAAGAAAATACCATTTGGATTATCTAATGAAAGAGCTACTTTTCAGAGAGCCATGGACTTGGCATTTCAAGGATTGATTGATAATTGTGTTCTTGTTTATTTGGATGAAATAAATTTATTTTCCAAGCATGTTGTAGATCATCTAGTTCATCTCAGACACATTTTTACAAGGTGCAGGCAGTATGGAGTTTCACTCAATCCCAAGAAGTGCATTTTTTCAGTCCATGAAGGTAAAATTGTTGGGTCATGTTGTTTCTAAGAAAGGTTTTGCCATTGATCTAGAAAGGGTAAGTGCAATTTTGTCATTATCTTTGCCAAATCATAAGAAGACATTACAAAGTTTTCTTGGTAAAGTTAACTTTGTTAGAAGATTCATTCTAGATTTTACAAATTTAATGAAGCCACTAACTTCAATGTTGAAGAAGAACATGGTTTTCAGTTGAAAAACAAAGGGGAAGAATGATTTTGAAGCAATCAAACATGTTATTTCACAAAATCCAATGCTTACTAATCCTTATTTTAGTAAAGATTTCATTTTATATGATTTTAGATCAATTGACATAATCTTAGCCATGTTGGTACAACAAAATGATGAAAATTTTGAGCATACAATTACTTTTTTCAGTCAAGGGTTAGAGGATTATGAGGTAAGATATTCTTTTATTGAAAAACATGTCGTTTCAGTAATTAAGAGTCTAAAAAATTTAGACATTTGGTTTCTAAAAGCAAGATTTATTTAATGGTTTCTCACCCAAGTGTTAAAGAGTTTCTTTTGAGCAAGGATTTAAATGAGAAAAGGGAAGGTTGGATTACAAAATTTATGGAGTATGATGTTGACATTAAAGTTACTAAACTGGTAAGAGGAAGAGGGTTGTGTGAACAACTAGCTTCATATTTGCACAATGACAAAAATCAAGTTTTAGTAATCCAGAATGATCAAGGGACAACTGCTCCTCAATTGCCTCAAAATTGGACTCATGACATGATCCATTTTCTTCATATTGGATAGTGCCCACAAGGTTTGGATAAGAAAAAAAAGAGGTATTTCAGATTACATTCCATTCCTTACGTTCTTGTTGATAATATTTTTTAGAAAGGATGTAAATAACATTCTTTTGAGATGTGTTGATTCATGTCAGATTGATCATGTTTTAGAAGAGTTTCATAGAGGATTATCTAGTGGTCACTTTGCACCTTGAGCTACAACCTCGAAGATCATGAGAGCAGGCTATTATTGGCCAAATTTATTTAGATATGCTCATGCATGGGTAAGAAAGTATTCAAAGTGTGTTGTTTTTTCAGGAAAAGAGAAGTCAACAACTCTTCCTCTTCAACCCATTCAGGTAGACCAACCCTTCACGCAATGGGGTTTAGATTTTATTGGCATGATTAACCCACCTTCTAGTGTAGGCCACAAAATGGATTCTCACAGCTATAGATTATTTCACATGGTGGACAGAAGCAGTGGCTATGAAAGAAGCAAATGAAACTTCAGTATTAGACTTCTATGAAAGTCTTGTCACAAGGTTTGATGTTCTTGCTACAATCATCTTAGACAATGCATTAGCTTTCCTTGGCATAATAATCAACACATAGGAAGTCAAGCTTGGAATCCATCTGTCAACATCTTCCAATTATTATCCTTGAGGGAATGGCTTAGTAGATTCAACTAACAAATATTCTCAGTATTATCAAAAGAACTATGGAGGAAAATCATAAATCATAGTACAAAAAACTGAAATCAGCCTTATGGGATGATAGGAATTACTCCTAAGAAGGTCAATTAGAAACTCACCTTTCATGTTTGTCTATGGTAGAGAGAAAAGTTTCATATTTCTTATGAATTACCAGCTCTAGATCTCATAAAATAGATGGAAATGATGGAGGGGGACTCAATGGCAATCAAATTTGTAGAGTTAATGGAGCTGGAAGAAGTTTGAAACAATGTGATGACCACCATGGAACTTCATCAAGCTTAGGTGAAGAGATATTTTGACAAGAAATCGATTGCAAGAACATTTAGGGAAGGAGACAATGCTCAAATGGGATGGAGAACCAACCAAGCTTAGAAGACACTAAATTTGACTCCTTATGGAGTGGGCCATATTTGATTACAAGTTGCAAACAACACAATGATTTTCTGCTCTCCAAGATGAATGGTGATGAGTTACCGATCCCAGTGAATGGGATATACCTCAAACTCTGTTATTGAGTTCATGTTTCACCTCTGTACATACTAGGTTGTGGTTTTTTATTTTCCTCCAAGTGCTTCGTGTATATTGTTGTCTTAGTTTCCTTTTCTTTTTGTGCCTTGTGCACCTCACTGGTGTGTTTGTTTTCTAATAAGTTACTCTAGCACTGTTTTGTTGTTATCTAGGAATGTATTTTCAATGTTTCACATGGTTTCAAGAGGTTGTAGTGGGTTGTTATGACTTTGTTGCCTAATGGATCCTTCAAGGCAACTAGAATCTACATCTAGTAGGAATATGTTCCCTGGAGGTTGCCAAATTGTTATCAAAACCCAACCCTATGTCCATTTTTGAAGTTTTCTTGACAAGTTTGGGTGTTTTCATGTTCTAGGGAAAATTCAAGATTTTTATAGGTTAGGGGCAAAAATTTGGGTATTCATGGTCATTCCTCCATCTTGTCTAGGCCTTTTAGTGCCAAGGATTGGTCAAAACTAGGTTGGGAAAATTTGGGGCAATTGTAAAAAACTTGGGCATATTGGATGGAACTCTCCCCAATCAGGAACAATTTTATTGATTATGTCAAGGTCAAATTTTATAAGAAATTGAATTGGGGAAAATAGGTAATCATTCAAGTTGGTTGTTGGAAGTCAAAGGGAATAATGCTTCCTAAGTTCTCCCGCTATCGCCTTACATCAACCATACATAAGGCCAAAAAATGACAACAATTAGTGATTGGGTCGGGAGTTAACGGAACACTAGTTTGGTTCAACTAGTTCCAAGGTTCCCCACATTAGCCGACCATGTACATGACCCGCCTAAGTAAACAAAATGGTTTAAGTGGGAAAAGCATCAAATGGATATCAGACATTGCAGGGACACTATCAGAACAGTTCCCATGTTCCCTTGTTACCCCGCAAACCCGTCATCTTTGCACAAGGGAAAATGTCGGTTAAAGTCAATTGGTAGGTGAAAGGAAACAGTGGGAATAGTTCCATGAGTTCCCTGAGTTCCCCAGTCCACATAGCAATACCATAGACAACAAAGGCCAAGTAGTTAAGTCAGATTAAGGCTAAACCTTTGAAATAGTGCACCAAAATGGTGTCAATTCCATTAGCTCCCCAATTGTACTTCTCATGACTGAATATTGGAAAGAGTGATAGACAAGGGAAACAATGCAACTTAGAGTAAAGGGGCATATTGGGAGGGTAACTTATTCAATTCCATTCTCCTTAGTATTCCTCAAAACCTTGATCAGACCTACATAGACACATAATTAATCTGGTCAAACCGGCTGATGGAGGAACACAAGAAAATGTTCCTCCTACCATGAGTTCTCTGAAAAGCTGACAGGACCCAACCAAAGGTAAAAACAACTCCAGAAAACGTGATCTAGAAACACTATTTTTAGCTAGATTTCTTTGTCCAAAATCCAAATTTGGATCATGTAAAGGTAAAATTGGGAAAGATCATGCAAAAGATACTCCATTTTTATCATTCAGGGGATAAAATTAGTAGTTTTTCATGCAAGAAGGAAGCTTTCAAACCATGTCAGGCAAAATCATGCAAGAGGATTCAAGAGAAACATCACTCTATTTTTTGAAAGAAGTTTCTATTTTGGGAATGCAAAATCACTTATTTCTGAGTGCATTGTATATGTTTTGACATGGATTCTCATGCTGAGCATATGTTTCAAGAATGATATTTTTTGGAGAAGAGGACCAGTATTTCACACACTATCTTCACATGCTTCATCTATTTTTAGCTTCAGACTTGCATGTTTGCGCTTATTTCCCCCTTTTTCTCTTCCCCATTCTTTATATAACTCCATGAATTTATTATAAAAAATATCTTGACACTTTTATTCATCATTCTAGAGTTTATTTTGAGTTCTGAGTGGAAGAGCAGGGGTCAGGAGTGATTTATTGTACTTGTTTCACCTCTTGAATCAATAAAGGGACTGTTTTTACCTTCCTACAACATGTGTATTGTGCAATATCGTGTCTTTAAGCTGATTTCATCTCGTGATACTGTTCTATCCTTGATTTGCAGTTTAAATTCCATGCCTTTATGTAGTTATTTGTTAATTTGCTGGTCATAGATTGTCTTTAATCGATTTTTGTGTAGGATTTAGTTGTGGAGCTCACCAAATTGCCTTACAAAGTTATTTGCTGCCCCTTCTCTATGTTGTCATAGATTCAAACCCTTATGTGAAACACTTTTGCATTGACATATCAATTGTAGGTTGTGTATGGTGTGTACGGTTCCCGTGGTCCATCTGTGTGGTTCAAACAAGTCTAGATCCTCAAAATTTCTGGTGTATCACCATCTTTTCAGTGTTCCCTTAATTCCTTCTCCCTTTTCCTTGTTGATTCAGTAGAGTAGAGTAGTCTTAGGAGTAGAAACTAGCCTTAGGTGTTACACTAGGGGAACCAACCCTCTCTAGAGACTCACTCCAACTTACAGGTCACCCACAACCTAGGAGTGTTTCCATTTTGTCAGTTAGAAGGGGAGTTATCATACCACCCTCCAAAGGGTGCATTCCCCCTTGACAACAATAAGCTCACTGGGTATTTGTGTTTTTATTTTTATCTTCTCTTTACATAAGAATTCCGTAGGTGGTCATGAAGACAATCCTATGGACTTAATAACAGTGCTGATTTTTGACTGGTGAGCTAGGGTATCAAGTAACCCAGCAAACTCAGTCTTATATTTGGTTTTTGTTTCGCCTCCGAAATCATATAGAGAACCAAACGTCCAATTATATGATGATATAAACATTTGATGAAAAAGATACGTTAGAAAAAACACATAAGATGAAGGGTACGAATGGTTCCAAATGTTTAATATACTCAGAAGAATATCCTCAAGGCATGATTGCACATACAATATATAATAATTCTTAAGGATGGATTCTAGAATATTTTCTAATATGAAAGCTAAGCCATGTACAATGTCGAACAAGATGTTGAGAAAACGATGTCTGTACCTATGTCTAATCTGTTTGTATGATGGTTGATTGGTTGCAAGATTAGTATGTTTGCTGGCCCAGCCTTCCACTTTCGTCCTTTGTGGCTTCATGATACCAAAAAAAAAAAAAAACCATTTAGTTGCCTCTAAATACAAGCCTTACTACCCCAAGTTAGACATGCCTACTCAGTGCATCTTGTAATTGCTCCTATGAACTCTAAAAAATTCTCATTTAATTAAAAAATAATCTCACATTGGTTGGTTGGCTTGGTCCATGGTAATATATAAACTCCAATATACTATGATCTTTATGCCAATGGGGGTGATGCCACAATCGAAGTGGTCCTCCTACAAACATAATGGTTGATTGGTTGTGAGAAGTATTTCCGCTTGCCCAGCCTTCCCCTCTCCTCCTTTGCGGCTTTATGATACCCCCCAAAAAATTAAAAAAATCTCATTCAATTTCCTCTAAATACAAGCCTTACTACTCCAAGTTGGATATGCCTCTTTAGTGCATCTAGGAGTTGCTTCTATGAGTCTAGAAAATCCTGATTCAATCAAAAAATTAAATCCCACGTTGGTTGGCTGGCTTGGGCTGTGGTAACATATAAACTCCAATATACCGTGATCCTTATGCCAATATTTTTGTATGCCACTCTATGCTTCTGAAGGAAGCTTTGCAATATTTTTGTCCTGTTTATGGGATTGTGATCAGGATTTCAAGCAGGAAACAGTTCTGATTGATGTTGTCATAATTATGACATTTATAATCTAATTATCAATCCAATAAATGAGAAATGATCTACATAAAAAAAAACTAAAAAATCCCATCTTCAACAAATGTCTATAACCTCAATATGTGTCTCGATGTTGCTTGATTGTGTGCTTGGCCTTTCCAAGATAAATCTTAATTAGGCGCAAACCATATACCAACAATTGAACTGCTAATGTGATTCCTACAATTCTTGAATTTTTTTAATTTTTAAAGAAAGAATTAGGTAAGAACCAATAACCAACATGAAGTCTACCTCACAAAGTAGTACCCACAAATTATTACGCCGAGAGGCATTCTACAATGGTAGTGGGGGCAGGATATAATGAACTTCTATTCTTGACCTTAAATTTGACGTCCATTTGATTATGCTGAGAGGTGTTCAACAATGGTAGTGGGGGAGGGATATAATGGCATGAGCATTTTCACTTTTATCCAACCCTCCGCATGGTCTGATTCCGCGGCCAAAAGCCCCACACAAATGGGCTTCCACTCGACTATAGGAGTTCTTAAATTACATATTATCTTGTGAGAAAATCCAAATAATGCCCCCTCCATCTGGTAGTCGTTCTATCTGTGTGGCATGCCTCCAATGGGGGAAGTATGGATCGAATTTGCAGGGGAGACTTTTAATACCTTGACCCACAGAACTAGAACTCGCAGCCATTTTAATTGCATAATGCATTTAAAAAAAAAATTAAAAACAATCAAGTGTTGAGAGAATGATTAAAATCAAAAGTTGAAAAATAAAGTTTAAAACAATATTACAAAAAAAAAAAACAATTACAAAATAGTAAATACAAACTATATAAAAAAACAAAACCACAAAATACTTACCTCAAATCACCAAGCACCTTTGTTGCAAACTCCTTGAACTATATGGCACTTGTAATCAGGCCTAAGCAATTGAAAATTTGAGAAAATATAAAGTTGAGAATCAAGTATGCAAATGTGAGGTTAATGTGTTGTTGTTGAAATAGAGTTTGGGAGCATATTTTAGGGTTTAAAAGACTTTTATAATATTAAAAAATTTGGTTTGACCTTTATTGACTCAAAAACAAAAAACAAAAATGGCCGCTTTTTGTTGTGGGTACAGCCAAGGTACCTCCAACAGTGCTCAGGTACACCCAGGTATGTCTCCGGATGTACCCGGCCATACCTGGGCACTACTGGAGGTACCTTGGCCTTACCCCCAGCATACAGTACCCATCTTGCGTATTGGGTATGGTACGTGCCTGTACCCATGACCTGCATGGTACGTACTGGTAGCATAGTTTTTAATGATACAAACAAAGACTAAAAGTCACATCTGTTTATGATATTTGTCAAGAAAATAAGTATTTAGATTGGAGGATGACCCCAACCATTTTGCATGTGAAATCAGTATTGGTGAAGTTTGTTGCTTCAATAAATAGCTATCCGTTTTTTTGACAGGCCAAGTAAGCTTGCCTGTTTTATGTTCTTACGATATTACACCAGAGCCATCATGCAAGAAACTATGCATTCCATGCTTTGAAAGAGTGAGGGATTTTGGAGCTTCCATGGTTCACACCATCCTGAAGAGGTCTAGAAGAGAGACCCAAAATGTCGATGAAAAACAATGACATGGATTTACCAGAAGATCTCCATACAAGCTTCAAAGATGCCAATTTTTTAGATGAGATCAGAGGAACACGTTGACAAGATGGTAAAAGAGATAGGCAACTCAAAGTGGCCATTGCATGCTTGAAAATGTTAGTCAAGTAGCCAGCAAATGAAGTCTGATATGGTCAGGTGGATTGTTTTACTATTTCACAAAATTTTAGTACAGTATTCCTTCCATCTCTTAGTTATATCATGCTATTTCAAAAACAATATTCCTTTCATCTCTTACTGATATCATGCTATTTCAAATACTAAATAGTTATACTATATTTTTTTTTGGCATATGAAATATTTCACCCAGCCGTATTTAATCTTGTGGCAATAATGATAGCTCCGCAAAATTTGAGGAAGCTCACATCTGTTTTGGACAGGAAGGTGAGGCATAAGGGTCTTGACTCTTTATGGACCTTTCCAATAGATATGTGTCAACTGACTCGTGGTTAAGCTTTTTTAGTGTCTGATTTCTCAGGAGAGAATTAGCTCACATAGGAATAAGCAATGTAGAGGCATTTTGTTGGGGAAGATAGAAATATGATGTTATCTCAATTTATCATGAATTATGGATGGAAATTATGGTCAAGTGCTTTATGCACCAGAGTTTTTAATCTTTTATCACTAAAACGGAAACATTATCCAAAAGAATTTTTTTGGGATTTCATAGCATTATTTTACGGCTTTTTTTGCCTTGGTCTCGGACATTAGGCATTGAGGTGAAAGCATGTGAAGGGGACAAATTTTTAACAAATTTTTGTTATTTTAAAATTTTATTATGCATTAGCATGTACCAAGTGATGGCATTATAATTTGTGGTTTTAAAGCTACCTTAAATTATTTAGTTGAAGATGCATGAACAAATTCATTAGTACCGAAACACATTGACTTTTTGAGATTGCATTTCATCTCTGATATTGAAGACTTGACCATCCTTGGGATTAGTCTCATCTGACGGGAGCTTATTTATTAGGTACCTGAAATATTACCAATGGTATTGTAATTCAGTGTGCTCTGTTTTCTCTTGAAACTCTAAAAGATATATTCAGTTTTACAGTGGTGGCTACCATACATAAAAGATAAGACTTGTTCGAAAAAGGACATTCCTCCTGTAAAATAATACGAATGACAAAGATCACTTGTTCTTTTGGAAGAGACCATTCTCCAAGCTTAATTCTAAGTGGGTAGATCATGCTAAACCTTGAACCAATTATTTATTAAATGCCATGCATCAAAGGAGTCAAGTTCACTTACCATCAATCAACATTGTTTTTTCACAATTGTTAACTAACCTTTTATTTATCCAGGAGGGGGATGATTTTCCATTATGCTTAGTAATCTTTGTCATAGTACAGTGTTGCACATTAGACAAGAAGCCTACTGCCTTGTCATACTTTCCTCAGATCAAGGATTCTTTGAAAGTCAAGTCCTCTTTCATATCCACGTGGCCGCATTGGCACCAAGACCACATAACCTGGGGGGTGTGCACCTTGGATTTAGAACCTGGGTTATTGTTGCGATAAGTTCCCCACCTTACCGCTAGACCACATTATGGCAGATACCAATTAACATTGTGGTTGGCAACACAAACTATAAATACAAAAATAAGGTTCATACATACAACATTGAGTCTTTAAATTTTTGCAGTTGCCTTCATAAAACTATCAAGTGAGCTTTGAAACCTTTCGAAAATGGTAAATACAAATAAAAAAAATACAAATGATTTATCCTGAAATAAAACTAGTTTAATTTTTGGCAACTCCTTTCTAAAACATGAATGATTTGCTAAAAATCATTCATTGCCTATTCAAGGTTTTTACATTTATGCTGAAACTGACATTTATCCAAATATTTTTAGTGATTATAAATCATATTTACTTAACACATTTTGGTAATATTGAAAATAATAAATCTAGATGGAAATCTAGTACATGAGTTGGTGGAAGACGTTTTTCTCCAGCTTCAAAGCTACCGACCTCTGTTTTATTTTTTGGTGCATGTTGGTAATCTCTAGCTTGTGTATACCATATATATATGCAGGAATTTAATCTCTATTTTTTTTCTAGTATTAGACAAATATTTACTTCGGAGTGTTTGAAGATTTTTTATAGCTTTATGTTTCTCTATATTTCATATCAGTATCTCTGTTTAACATAGGTTAGTATATTCGTATCCTTTATTCCTAGCAAAACAAAGCATTTTGAATAGTGCCCGGACCAATCTGCTAAACATTTTGCAAGGAGTATTTACTTCTGCGAAATGATGTCTACATTTTCCATCTCCTGTAGGAAAATGCAGTTTTAATGCTACTGCCCTCTATTCTAATTGTTGGTGTATTTGGTTCATCTCTTGTTTCTGTATACCCCATCTATATGCAAGGATTTCATCTCTTGTTTTTTTCTAGATTTAGATAAATGTTTATTTCCGATTCTGAAGATTTTTTTGCTTTATGTTTCTCTATATATCATAACAGTACCTGTTTAACACGGATTAACATATAATTCTTTCCTTTTTACCTAGCTAAATAAACCATTTCAAACAGTACCAGGACGAGTCTACTAAACATTTTGTAAGGAGTATTTACTTCTGCTTATTGATATGTACTCTCTATCTCCTGCAGGAAAATCCATACTTGTGGAAATGGCTTACTGCTCAGGAGCCTGCACCTGAAGCTGTGATGAAAAATCCGGTATGCATTGTGTTAGGAACGGATTTTACCATCAAGTTCACAAGTTTTCTAGGCTCTCTCTGCATTTGTTATTTGGAAACTTTACTGATATTATCTTCATTAGCCAGGTGTTCATTGCTTTGCACGAAAAGATCACGAACAATCTGAATACTTATGCGTCTCCTGAGACAAGGGCAAAGCTTGGACAGCCATGGGTTAGTGGATGGAATGATAAGCAATCACCGGGAGGTCCCATAGCTGGAAACCAGTGAATTATTTGAAGTTATAATTTAAAACAAATCTGAAATTTGAAGAATGTGGACGAGGTGTTTCCTACATATACTCCAGTTGGATATGTTTCTCAACCAGTCATAAAGATGTTTGTGTTCTCTTTGGCGGTTTAGGATATATATGATACATTCGTAATGTGTTTTATTTCCTCCTTACATCCGCAATTTCTATGCCAATATGAAGCAATTCTAAGAACTTCACACTTCCTTATGCTTCTCCTGAGACAAGGCCAAAGCTTGGACAGCCATGGGTTAGTGGATGGTATAATAAGCGATCAGTAGGAGGTCATGTAGCTGGGAATTGTTGAATTATTTCAAGATATAACTTGAAACAAGTCTGAAATTTGAAGAATGTGGATCAGGTGTTTCCTGCATATTCTCGTACTGATGGTATATATTTCTCAATTATTCATAAATATGTTTGTGTTCTCTTTGGTGGTTTAGGATTTATATGATACTCTCTTATTGTCTTTTATTTCTTCATTACATCTGTAATTTCTTTGACAATATGAAGCAATTCTAAGAACTTCGCACTTCCTTCATGTTAAGCATACAAGTCTTAGTTCACTAAATAATGTCAAGCAAGTAAAGGTTATATTCATCTTTTGGTTTCTTAGTATCGTCACTGAGGACAATCTTCAAAAAAGACGATGGATTGGTCATACCATTTGCTCACTGTGCAAACCAGATGGGGAAACAATTTCACACTTTCAATTGAAATTTTGTAATGCAGATCTGCACACTGTGGCTATTCGATTTGGATGCAGGAATCTCAATATGAATTTTGTGCAAAAGGAAAAAATTGTATGGGAAGTTTAAAAATCTGAGATGGCATTTATTAACTGTCTATACAAAGAAGCTCCCAGTTTTGTCCTGTGGCACTTATGTAAGGAGTGCGACCCTTGTATTTTTGATTATACTGCTCCTATCATGAATCAATTAGTTAGGAAAATCGCCACTAAACCCTGTCAAACAATCTTAATTCTACGCAATCCAACATACGCATACAATTCTGCAAAGATGAACGATTGTGTGCTGGATAAGAGAATGGAATATGCCATATTATTACAGCTATCTCTATTTCTAAGTGACAAGAAAGCCAGCATGGGACTCACCTCTGCTTGGGGTCTATAAATTGAATTTTGACGGAGCAGCTAAACACTAAGGTCAAGCAAGTATTGGAGGAATCAATAGGAGTGCTAGTCATAAGCTACTTACAATAGATCGATAACCATACCAATAATTTTTCTGTGCAATTGGCCCTCTTCTTGGGTATTCAACAAGCAAATAACTGTACAGGCTTATCATCAAAGGAGATACTCGTTACTGAACATCAATGAAATCCATAAGGGGTTTTAATAAAATTACTGAACGAAGTGCTAAAGCATTAACAAAGAATCATTGGAGATTGCCATTGGATATTCTTGTTCATCAAACCCTGTCAACTGTTATTTTGCTTCAGGGGGTACATCTTCAGGATCGGTAAGGATATCATAATACCATTGCTGATATCGTGGCCAATTTAACATATAATTATTTGGGCGATCAAATTTGTCATATCTAGTGGCCTTAGAGAAGAAGTGGGCACATTCCTATTCCAAATGATTTAAAAACTTGATACTAACCCAACAATGGGACTCTCTCATCACTTATCTTAGAGAGGTCTCCACCAATTCGTATACATCTTAACAAGATAAGCCCTCTTTTGAGTCGGGTGTTCATCCTACTATTTGTCTGCACCCCAATATACAAATTCTACAAGTACTTAGAAGTCTTTTCAACCGCACCCTCCCAACTCAAAATGTAGCTAACACATCCAGTCATCCTATCCTTAAATCCACAGTTTAACTTCTACAATCTACAACTACCTAAGTCTTTCCAACCCCACCCTCACAACTCAAGCTAGGTTAAGATGGATTAGTGTTAAATACAATTCTTGTTTCACCTATGCATTCGTCGTCATGTTTTCTGCTATACCCCAACACTTGCTGTCTATGTTTATACCATCCTTCCCACTTGTTTGTTCTTGCTAGATCCTAACACTTGCACGATTATTGCTCTCAACATACTCGCTGTATAGAACCCTTACCATGACTGCAAATCTACCGTCTTGTCAGTCATATTAGACTAGCAATCGCATGTGCACAATGCAATGTGAACGCCAAACGGTATATGTTATTTGAGTTAGAGGGTTAGTTATTACTTTTGAAGTTGACGTTGATAAGGGGTGTGATTGATTTTGTAAGTGTAGAAATATAGATGAAACATTACTTTTATATATTCTATCTCTACATTTCATTTTTTTTTTGAAATTTGTACATATACATTTACAAATTTTATATCATGAGAGGTAGTGATTTGTGGACTATTTTATTTGAACTAAACATAATCACATGAAGACTTCCGTACATTGAGGTGCGCAGAAAAGGCTATGAGAGCTTTGGATTTGAGGGCTACTTTTCAAAGGTCTGCATTGTAGTAATGGAGAAATGGTAAGCGATTCAGTTTGTTATTATGTATTGGGGTCTTTTCTGGTGTTTCTTAGCCCATTATGATGATAGATCTGCTAGGTTTTGTAAGGGCTTGCAATTCTATCCGGCAATCTCTGATATTTGTTTGCCATGCAGAAGCCTTGCCAATTGGGAGCAATCCTCATCTTTTTTTTTTTTCGAGTCTTTAGGCTTCGTTATTTTAGATATATTCATTGTTATTGATGGACAAATTTAATTTTCTCTAATTCCATAAAGGGTCAGGTTCGCTTCTAGGATTCGGGAAGAGTCCAACCCAGTCTGACAGATTGTGTAGGCATCTCCTTCAATTTCTATGCACGTTTTCTCATCTCTTTTATTTCTTCAGTGCTCAGGAGTAATCTTACAAATTTCTCCACCTTCACTTGACAAGGAATCTCTTCTCTGTGAAGGAAATACCTTGGAATCATATTAGATCGTTGGTTACAACTATTGTTGTTATTCATTCGTTAAGTTACAATTCTGGTTCATTTTTCAGTATTCACATATGAATGAATGCCAACTTCTTAACATTTTTAATTGTCTTAAATGACATTTTGAGCCCTTTTTAATGAAAATCAATCTTATTGCTATGCATTATAAGGTATTTTGGTGGCTACATTTTTAGTTATATTTTGTTTAGTTACAAAATTTCTACATTGCGAGCACCAATTAGTTACTTTCTTTTATTTCTTGTAGGTCTCTGACATTCTGGGAGGGGATATGTTTGCAATAACTGTATTGTAACTCCTTTCTGCATAATATAATGACAGACACATATTAAAGTGTGTCGTGCCTTCCCGTATCTCTTCATTTTCTCAAATCTTCTAACAATTTTTTAGTAGTATATATGCATACATAGATGTCTTTGTTGTCTATGGAAGGTTGTAATATAAGGAAACACCATCTTTTGGTTCCTGGTAGAAAAGAACCAAAAGAGGGTGTTTCCTTGAAAATTGGCATAGTGATAGGTGGTGATATAAGAGAATGTACACAGGGACTTGTGTACAAAAATACAATGTAACAATAATTATTTTGCATCATTTTTTATTACTATATAGGCATATGTAGGTGTTTGTGTTGTCTATAGATTGTTTTACATACTGGTATATAAAAATGCATAGATATAATTAGTTCACACCTTCCACAGAAAACAAACCCGCACATCAATCCCCATATTGAAAGAACCAAGAGCACCACATGTTAGTGTTTAAGCTAAAAAAAAGTGATTAAAAGAATCTTCCTTCCACTGAAATGTCACCAAGAACATTAATGGATTCTTGCAAAACCATGAACAATTATTTAGAAAGGAGCTAGCATAAATTAAAAAACACTAAACATAAATACATTTGATACCCCTTGAATGACACTGCCGCTTTGGATTCAAGAAGTGTTCAGTAAAGTAGTAGTAGAGGTGCTATCAAAGTAGAGGGTAGTATTTATGACTAGTTGTTTTGGTTGAGTGATATTAGTCTTGAATCCTCCTTTCTTCTTGCTCCAAGTGTTGATACGTGCGCCCATAACTCCAGAGGACATGTGCAAATGTTTAAGTGTAGCATCTATTAGTGCATTAAAGTATGACCTATTGTTACATATTTTAAGAATGTGATCCGTAAATATTCAAATGTTGCATTAAAAAACAGACTTAAACAAGTTTTCTGTTCATTAAACTTCCACATTATATACATAATTCCAAAGCTTTCCATCAAACTGAGTACAACCAAGTTCCAATATTATCCCTCCCAAAACAATGGAAGAAACAAAGAGAACTACCACTTTCAAATTGAGATATAAACTCAAATAAAATTGAGTAGTACTAAAATAAAAATATACTAATAGAAGAATGACATTCCAAGATTTACTAATGCTCTTGAAGCATTTGGTGACAAAAACTATAACATTCAAATCATCGGATGCCTATGACACATTTGTCACTAATTAATAAACATTACAAAAATTAGCATAAAGGGTGATTGCCTCGATTCACCAATGTCAATGCAAACAAATGAATTGATTTTTGGTGCTGGAAGGGATTTGAATATGCTGAGCCCAATCCAAATAAAAATGAAGGAGCTCAACCTCTCTTATTTTTAATAAAAAATCAACCCCTGAATTCCTTGAATTTTTTTATAGAAAGGAGATAGCATAAATAAAAAAACACTAAACATGAATACATTTGACACCCCTTGAATGGTGCTGCCGCTTTGGATTCAAGAAGTGTTCAGTAAAGTAGTAGTGTAGGTGCTATCAAAGTAGAGGGTAGTATTTATGACTGGTTGTTTTGGTTGAGTGATATTAGTCTTGAATCCTCCTTTCTTCTTGCTCCAAGTGTTGATACGTGCACCCATCACTCCAGAGGACATGTGTAGAGGTTTAAGTGTAACATCTATTAGTGCATTAAAGTATGACCTATTGTTACATATTTTAAGAATGTGATCCGTAAATATTCAAATGTTGCATTAAAAACAGACTTAAACAAGATTTCTGTTCATTAAACTTTCACATTAAATACATAATTCCAAAGCTTTCCATCAAACTGAGTACAACTAGGGTCCAACATTATCCCTCCCAAAATAATGGAAGACAGAGAGAACTACCACTTTCAAAATTGAGATATAAACTCAAATACAATTGAGTAGTACTAAAATAAAAATATACTAATAGAAGAATGACATTCCAAGATTTACTAATGCTCTTGAAGCATTTGGTGACAAAAACTATAACATTCAAATCATCGGATGCCTATGACACATTTGTCACTAATTAATAAACATTACAAAAATTAGCATAAAGGGTGATTGCCTCGATTCACCAATGTCAATGCAAACAAATGAATTGATTTTTGGTGCTGGAAGGGATTTGAATATGCTGAGCCCAATCCAAATAAAAATGAAGGAGCTCAACCTCTCTTATTTTTAATAAAAAATCAACCCCTGAATTCCTTGAATTTTTTTTATAGAAAGGAGATAGCATAAATAAAAAAACACTAAACATGAATACATTTGACACCCCTTGAATGGTGCTGCCGCTTTGGATTCAAGAAGTGTTCAGTAAAGTAGTAGTGTAGGTGCTATCAAAGTAGAGGGTAGTATTTATGACTGGTTGTTTTGGTTGAGTGATATTAGTCTTGAATCCTCCTTTCTTCTTGCTCCAAGTGTTGATACGTGCACCCATCACTCCAGAGGACATGTGTAGAGGTTTAAGTGTAACATCTATTAGTGCATTAAAGTATGACCTATTGTTACATATTTTAAGAATGTGATCCGTAAATATTCAAATGTTGCATTAAAAACAGACTTAAACAAGATTTCTGTTCATTAAACTTTCACATTAAATACATAATTCCAAAGCTTTCCATCAAACTGAGTACAACTAGGGTCCAACATTATCCCTCCCAAAATAATGGAAGACAGAGAGAACTACCACTTTCAAATTGAGATATAAACTCAAATAAAATTGAGTAGTACTAAAATAGAAATATACTGATAGAAGAATGACATTCCAAGATATACTAATGTTCTTGAAGCATTTGGTGGCAAAAACTTTAACATTCAAATCATCGGATGCCTACGACAAATTTGTCACTAATTAATAAACATTACAAAAATTAGCATAAAGGTTGATTGCCCCGATTTGCCAATGTCAATGCAAACAAATGAATTGATTTTTGGTGCTGGAAGGGATTTGAATCTGCTGAGCCCAATCCAAATAAAAACGAAGGAGCTCAACCTCTCTTATTTTTAATAAAAAATCAATCCCTGAATTCCTTGAATTTATTTTTTCAGATTCTACAATCTTTTCTTACTTTTCTTTCTCACAACTGCGTCTCTAAATCTATTTTGATTGTCATGATTACACCCAAACTGAATCAGTGCTTCCTATGGGATAAACACTTTGGGTGTGGCAATACTACTTAGACATGAAGATGAAATTCTTGCTAAAAGTGAACTCCAAGTCACAAGTAACTACAATCACACTGCAAACATAAATAAAAAAGGAGAGTTGTTGCAAGGGCACTTGAGGGTAAACTCCAAGACACAAGTGATCACTACCATAAATCAGACTAAACACGTTTTTATCATATATTATTGCTTATCACAAGAGTACTTAGAGCAAAAAAGGAGAGACGTTGTTAGGAATTTCGATTGTGAACTCCAAGGAGGGCTGTTGTAGGACTTTCAAGGTTATAAACTCCAAGACACAAGTGACTGCAATTATAAGTCACAGTTAAACACTCTATGATTATATAATTTTACTTCAAAAATCTATTTGAGAAACTTGGTAGATATTAAACCCAAAAACACCACACCAAAGAAAATACCTGGGCCAATCTTGTAGAGATAAAACATCAAAATTCCAAGAAACCCAAAAGCCACACATTGTACCCGTTCTATATTTGCTTGTATTCCATAGATGAATCATGTTATATTACTTCTAAAATTTACCAAAAAATAGAGGCCAAATAACCCTTCTCAAAAAAATAGTAGCTAAATAATTCTGAGCAATAAATTCATAAAATTACCAATCAATGCCTTCTGCCGAGTCCAATGGCCTTCTTGACAGCACCTTGAAGTCCAACGAGAACGGATTTTGTTATGTTATTTCCCGTCATAGATACTTTCCAAATAGAAAAATCTGTAAAGTCTTTGGAAACGGGTAACTGAAATATTCCAAAAGATACAACGTATCACCAATTTCAACACAGAAATACTGAAATGTCAAATCCTGGGACCCGGAAACCTTCTCGCTGTGATCCAGCTAAATACTTTCTATGAATGATTTAAGCGACAAACCGAGTATATCTCTGTCTAAAAATAATAAGGGTAAATAATCAATATAGTCCACTGATTACAAGGGAGATCTTAAGTGGAAGACATAAAGGAAAAAGCATGGGACTCTTCTTGACCGCATCATAAAGACAAGTAATGTACTAGAACACTATCACCGCCTTCAACCAACTACTGCACCAAAAATACCGCATTAAAGATACTGATTTAACAAAAATATCCTACCCATGCCTTTCCCCAACCATCTTCTTGCTCTCAGTGCCAAAGATCGCATCCGGAAAGATCAGAACAATGATATTTTTTCACCGCTGAAAGCGTTAATTGAAAGTGAAACCCCGCTGAAGCCATCTTCATCAGGCCATCTTCTTTTGTTGCAATTGTTAAAAATAGCCGGAAAAAGTGAAGATGTCCAGACAACCGTCAAACTGTCAAATTTAACACAGTCGTAGAAACGTCCGTAAGGGCCTTTCCCATAGGGGGAACGCCTTCGGCGTAAAAAGAGTTGTTTTACAACTCGATGCCTTAAATTTTTTAAATGGGGCTATATCAGTTTGTTGTTGGAACAAGTAATGTTTGCGGGGAAGCACTTTGTGTGGCCCACCAAAACAAACTAGTCTCCGTTAATAAGTTTATCATAAACTTATAGATATATAAGTTTGCACTTTGTTGTAAAGTTAAATTAAACAAAATTATTTGATTAAACTCATTAAAGAGTGGACCGGTTCAACCAAAAAGTTGCAAATCAATTCATCCACTCTTTAAATAGGGATTGAAGATTGAGGGATTATTATCATATTGTCATGCTTTCAAATTATTGATGCAACTGTAATTTTGGAGAGGTGAGAAGTTTGTATGCTGGGTTGGCTTGTAATTGTCAAACACTTTTGTGTTCCTCTTTTATTGTTAGTAAAACTAGAAGTGCATTTTATAGTGGGGTCTTTTCTCTGTAGCTAGGTTTTCTCCACTAAAATTTTGTGTTGTGTTTTATGTATTTCATACTTTATGTAATTTGATTTATATGGAATTTTACTTAAACAAATTTGCAATCTATTTGACATCTTATAATCCTTAATGTTAATTTTTTCTATAGTTAAAGAGTTTATCTCTTAGTTTTGACATTTGTTGTGACTAAAACCCTTGTTTAAATGGTATATCGTTGACACATTAAGCTAATATCCTTTGTAATGAATGCATTGACTACCTTTGGCGATTATAGCAACAACAAATTGATGGCAAACAAGAGTGGATCGAGGTTTGATAGTGATTCAATTCTCATTTCTATGGTTGGATACATAGCTTGTACCAACAGACATACATTGTCACTTTTGTAGCCTAATTCCACATTGCTTCAATATGCTTGTATGTATTCCTTCTAGCGTTGCCTATTCCTTCGACTGGACCAAGTTTTGATAATGGTTCAACAATCATTACTATGGTATGATGATAGGTCATACTAGTAGACATGCATTGTCGATTTTGTCCCCTAACTCCATGATTATTCAATATCCTAGTATATGTTCTAAGTAGTGTCACTCATTCCTTAGAGCCACATTACAATTTTGAACCAACGAAACTTTATTGCAAACTCTATAACGACAGTATTTTGGAGGAAACACAAGGCAAGAACAACACTTCTTCCCAATCAATTAGTCATCTCAAATCTCAAAAGAAATCTTTCTCATTGGACAAAGTTTAAGGTTTGCCTCTCAAGATATAGGTTCACAAGAGCCTTAGGCTTGCTCTAAAATCTATAAATAGAGTTGTCACGAGTAAAGAAAGAAAGGGTACAATGTCTTCCATCTCTATCATTTATAAAAGAAAAGATGCAATCATTGAAGCTATTCAAATCACTAGGGTTGATTAAATTCAAAGAAAAAAATCCTAGTACAATGGTGATTAATGAAGAGGAAACTTTTGAAGCAAATTGGGATTCTCACACAAGTCCATTCCTCTGCTAGTAAGACTAAAAATACATCATCTATCCTTGACAATGATTTCCATGGGTATAATGCCAATCATCCTCATAAGCACATCCCCAATCCTCTGTACCAACATCCACTTAGTACATCCCCTGGTTTGTTCATCCATCACCAATGCATGCATTTGATCCCACATCCTTCATGGAGATGATGGTAAGCCCACACTTCAATATGCAAGGCATTATTCACGACAAACTAAACCATGCAGGTTTCAAGAGACACTATTGTAATGTATGGAATTCAAAGACCCAAATTAGATCACACCATTGTAAATATGGATAGATGCACTACGAGAGTTCTACAAATTCAACTACATAAGTGATATTAAGTCTAATGCTTCAAGTCTCTCTTGAAGACCCATCATTAGGGATAATATTGAAGCTAATGCTCTTCTTATCAAATGTCCAACAATTGAACATGGTGCAAGAAGCCACAAAGAAACTTCACTTTGGTGATTTGACAAAGCAAAAATGGAAAAAGAAAGAGCTATTTGACAATATTACCATCCAACACTCAACAAACAAGGTTTTAGTTATGTTGTTATGGGCTCTCACTTTCACGTTAATAACACTCGTGAACGACCTTAAGAAATCACCCTTTGCCATCTTGGTTGGAAATTGCATTGCACATGAGAGGCCTTCACAATAGTGAAGGGCCTGTAGCCCCTTGGGGTGATCGAAGACCTTTTTGATTGCTAAAAAATGAAAAGTTTTCTCCCATAGAAAAATCAATTAAATTTGTCCTCTCACTTTTTGTTTGTATTAAACCACGTTTTTGAAGTTGCATGGGGTAAACTATCTACAAGGCGAACCAAAGCATTTTCATACTTATGATATTGTTTGGCTGTCCATTAGTGGTTATGTTTTGGTTTAGTCATTAGTTGGTTTATTTTGTTGGGTTGTGATAGATACTATAATATTTATTGCTTCTTGTTGCACAAAGAATGCTTTGAAATATTGTTAGTATTGAAAATGACTAAAACTTTGTAGGCACATGTGAGCTCTTTTTGTGTACTGATCTTTTATACGTTATGTATTTTCTTTCCTCTTTGACATAATCAATGATATGAGGCAAGTTAATGGCTACCTTTCTCTTGCAACATTAATCAAACTAGTCAACTATGAACACACAACTATATTAGAGACGAGGTTAAAGATAACCATTTAATCCAATTTTAATGATGAGATTATAGAAGCTAAACAACACAACTAAATTTATTCATTGCCTCGTATTACAACATGAACAAAATAAAATAATCCCTCAAAGGACTTGATTCAATGAATCACTCAATCCCCTCTAGAAAACTTGAACCAACTCATATAAACCATGTCTCTCCCTCCTCCACCCTCAACCCCAATCCCTACCCCATCCTCACCCTCACCCGCAGCTCCACCCTCTTCCTCTCCCTCTCCCTCTCTCTTTGGCTTATGAAGTGCCTCTTGTAATCTCTAAAATTCTTGGAAAAAACTGCCCAAAATGGCATTTCACTATGGTACTATCTTTTTGCAATTGTCACAAACAAAACAATCATGAGAGAAACCATTTCTTAATGCAAACTAATGGTTTCATCACCACCCCTAAAAAACTAGCATATTCATCACCAAACAGAAAACACTCAAAACTGACCTTGTTTGTTGATTAAAACCAACTTCTTCATGATCATCTTTGCTTGTTGAAGTTTTTATGCTTCTCCTAGACACCTTTTGATAATTTGGGATAACATGATAAAGAGAAGATATTGAGATTCACCATGATACACTGCTTGTTTTGGTTAATGCAAGATTGTTGTGCACTCTAGATGATCGTACATTAGACACCCTGGGTAAATGAAAAAAATCATGAAATCCTTCGAATGAACTTTGCGTGAGATTCTCTAAGGATTTTCCATATTTGCATTCTCAAATTCATCCATCCATGTTGAGTCTTTCGTTTCTCTATCCTTCCACTTCACCAAGTACTTTCTATACTCCTTACTCGTTCTCTTGATAATCCTAGAGTTAATCATTGTCTCAATATCTTCTATATCTCTTTTTGGTAGTTGTATCCAATATGAAACTCAGAAATCTGAAGCAACCTCATCACCAAGTGATTCTCATTCTTAGAAAGGATACAAATATGCTTCATTGAAGATTTATGAGATGTCAATCCAATCTTGGAGTTCCATTTTATATGTATTCTTTGAATATCTTGAGAATTTCACATGGCCCTATTTTTTCCACTTGAGCTTGTTGTATTTAGCCCTTAGAAATATTTCCTTTGCAATTGTGCTAAAATGGAATCACCCACTGTAAATTCCTTCTCCCTTCCCTTGAGATCTGCATGTGGTGCCCCATGGTACTTGTCTCTAACTTCTCTCTCACTTGTTGATGCACCTCATCTATATACTCATCGTACTCCTCAATTACAACACAATTCCCACTTAAATACTTGATATTTTGCAACTCCATGATACATCATGGACTATGCATATACACTATGATGTAAACTATAAACTATATAAGTGTAGTATGCCCCTTGTGGTAAAGATAAACAACATGAACATAAGATTGTCATTTTCCCACATAGGAAAGATGCAAACATTAAAATACAAAAGATCGTATGCCCTAAGTGAGAACATGCAATCAATATAATCATTAGAACAAGTTTATCTCATATGGGCAAGTTAGAATTAATGTAAACACAAAAGGTAATATATTTATATAGTCACAAGAACAAGTTGTTTCCATATGGAAAAAATATAAATAAATGGAACTACATGTGTACAATGTCCCTCATGGGCAAGATGTAAGAAGTGTATGCACAAGGGTAAAATGTTTCTTTATGGGCATGATGTAAGTAATATAACATAAATAACAATATGTCCCAGTATGGGCTAGACATAAACAATATAAGGAATAAGTATAGACCCTTTCCTATAATAGATGCATGATATAAATCATGGCAAAGTTAGGAAGGTAGTACAACATAGTTAGACATGATATGAATCATGGCTCCACAAGACATAATAAACACATGATAAAGTTAATCATAAGAGGAACAAACACATCATGTATAAAAAAAATATGAGGCAATTATCTTAGATACGTTAGTCACATACCAAACACATAAGATAAAGAATACATTTTAATCATATAAAGCATATAAAACAATGAATGCACATTAGACACAAAAAATCATATCATGTATGTAAGTGTTGGTGAAATAATTTGTTGTGTTGTAAATTATGAGTTTCCACCAACGATAAGGGGACTAAGCCCCTCCTTGTGTATGCAGAGACTCCCACTATTGAATGTAAACTATCATAATTTTGTGGGGTGGCTAGATAGGCTGGGGATCACACAAGAACACTCCACTGAACCTGTGGAAAATTGTTTGTATGAAGTACAAGGGAGGAATTTTCAGAAATGAAGGATAAAGGAGAGTTGGGGAAATTAGGAAAGAGAGGGTTATTGTTGTGAGTAGGCACTAGTAGAGTTCACACACAATAACCAAAGTAACTCCACATTCAATTAGAAAAAAACAATAATGTAAGCAATTAGCAAGACTAAAAACCTAGAGACATACAATTCTTTAAATTCATCAATAAAGGACACAAAATTCCTTCTTGGTTATTCAAGATCACTATGCTTGCAAAGTTACAGAATAGAGAGGGAATAGAGGAAAGCATAAGCAAAGCAAGTGGAAGTAATGCAACTCTTATTTCTTGTGTAGTGGTGATACAAAGTTCAACAACCTACAATAATCCACAATTGCTACAGAAAAACTAACTTTCAAGCTCTTTTGGAATGGATAAGCCATTCTAATTTATAGCATTGCAAATTGTCCTTTCATTTACCCCCACATAACCTTTCAAGTCCTTATTCCACTTGTGACTTTTCATTTTCCTAGGAAGTAAGTAAATAAACCCCCTTTTTATAAATCAAAAGGGACTTATACAATGTAACATTAGAGAGTCACTTAAGTGAATAAGACATAATACCATGATCATACACAATGAAAGATTAGAAAAGGGGAGAGAAGAAAGAGGGAGAAATAGGGGGAATAAGAAGGGAGTTGATCGACTATTTGATGAAGCAATCTCCTTTGATGAAGAATCAAATCCAATTGGCTTCCATAGAATATCTCCAATGATGAATTATGTGGCCTTGACCTCATTACTGAATCAAGCCATTGAAAATATTACCTTCTCAGAACGTGGGATGTGCATATTTCCAAAGTACTGAGCCAAGTTTCCAGAATGGTACCAATCCTTCTACATTGTGTGAATCAGTTCTCATGATATTTTGCAGTATTAGAAATAGTGCTTCTAATCTATGAGAGATATTCTAAATTAGTTTCATTGAATGAAGATGGTTCTCTTGTAGCTATTTGGACCAGCTCTTGAAAGGAAATCAAGAGTCTTTATGAAGATGTGTTCTCATCAAGTGAAGGTGTTCCCATATCTTGCCGACTTTTGAAAAATGTCATCTGAGATCCCAGATGCATTTTCGTCACAAGCCTCAAGCTTGGATTATGACATCGTTATACATTGCACCTTGCAATCATGGCGAGGTAACAAATGGGAGAAAAATTTCTCAGAGTAATGGATGTGAAAACACATTATGATTCACTTAAGAGTAAGATTCAAGAAATGACATCTCAGAGACCAATGGATAAGACTTTACCAAATGGCTTTTCCTTCTTAATATTCTCCTAGTAGCTTTTATCTTGACATCGTAGTTGGAATATTAAGGGAGTGGATCGACTATTTGATGAAGCAATCTCCTTTGATGAAGAATCAAATCCAATTGGCTTCCATAGAATATCTCCATGTGAATTATGTGGCCTTGACCTCATTACTGGAATCAAGCCATTGAAAATATTACCTTCTCAGAACGTGGGAATGTGCATATTTCCAAAGTACTGAGCCAAGTTTCCAAATGGTAACCAATATTCCTTCTACATTGTGTGAATCAGTTCTCATGATATTTTGCAGTATTAGAAATAGTGCTTCTAATCTATGAGAGATATTCTAAATTAGTTTCATTGAATGAAGATGGTTCTCTTGTAGCTATTTGGACCAGCTCTTGAAAGGAAATCAAGAGTCTTTATGAAGATGTGTTCTCATCAAGTGAAGGTGTTCCCATATCTTGCACACTTTTGAAAATTTCATCTGAGATCCCAGATGCATTTTCTTCACAAGCCTCAAGCTTGGATATGACATCATTTAGTACATTGCACCTTGCAATCATTGCGAGGTACCAAATGGGAGAAAATTTCTCAGTAATGGATGAAAACACATTATGATTCACTAAGATGTAAGATTCAAGAAAGGACATCTCAGAGACCAATGGGATAAGACTTTACCAAATGGCCTTTTCCTTCTTAATATTTCTCCTAGTATCTTTTATCTTTGACATCGTAGTTGAGACATATTAAAACAATGTAAGCACCTTAGGAAACAAAGTCTTCCCCTTTTCAATAATCATGTCCACCCATTTATCACTAGCCCTTCCATACATGGTGAACACATGAGCTCTCTTGTTTGTCTAGGAATCAAATCTACAAATGGGAGATATATCTTCAATAAGAGGAAAGAATGATGAATCTGGTTCAAGAAACAATTGTACATATGAAGACAAATTCCTGACATGCTCCTCTAATTGATCAATGGTTTTCTTATATTCCTCATTCTGTGTAAGGATCCAAGTTGAAGACTCCTTGAACAAGTGAACATCACCCTTGTGGGTATCTTGACCTAAAGAGGCCTTCATCATTACATAATCATCAAGTTTCATTTATTTCATGGGCTTATTTACCTTTGGATGTGCCACCTCCACATATTGATCTCCTAAATCCTCAGTGTAGAAACATGAAGTTGCTTGTTCTTTCTTAACCTTCTTGGTCCTTATGTATTTTGAGATGGCCTCGAGGTAAGGTGTCACTGCTTGTTGCACCATTTGAATCCTCCCCAATCAAGTCATTTACCCAAGAAAAAGGCTTAGTAGGTGTGGAAATGAAACTAGGCATCTCATGTGCTTGGTAAGGGACCAAAACATGACCGAGATGAGATGATTCAAGTGCTTTAGTAGGAACACTTAGATCTATCGGATGATTAGGAGAATGCAAAGAATCAATCTCACCTAGTTCAAGCTATTCCATAGGGTGTTATTCAAATTTGGACCTCTTACATACCTCCACAAAAGGAGATACTTCAACATCATCAACCTCTATCCTCTTTCTCTTGATATAAGCACGTATTCTCATCAGAGACTCTGTGAGGTGAATCGAGAGAAGATTGCCTAGGAAATGCAAGTGTTTCACCACCTTCAATGTTTTAAACCTTCTTCTTTGTGTAATTTCTTGGTCCTATGAACTACAGTAATGGTTCTTTCAACATCCTTGTGCCACATCACTATCTCCCACATTCAAATACTTGGTGACTAGTGTGGAAATTGGCTCAAAGCTGGTGTACTTGATCTTCTTGATGGCTAGAGATGGTGAGGGAATGAGGAGATGGAGGTGTGTGTGAAATTTGAACTTGATTTGGATGCTTACTATTTTTAATAAATCACACCCCATCCTGAGATACTATTTTTAGACAATTTTTCCCAATTTCCTGATTTTTCAATTTGTTGAGTTCTGGACTTGGAGAAAAGAATAGAGGTTTCAAAATTATTCTTTTTGGTTTTCAAAACTTACTATTTTTAGAATGGATCTAGTGCCAACTTAATAAAAATAGAAGCGTGCCTTCCGAGTCTCAGATTGAGCTGAAATTTGTTTTGTTAGATTATGTTTTTCAATGTGATTTCATGCTCCAAATTTTGAGTGTTTTCAATCATAGAAACTCTTGGGATTTGAAAAGGAATTTTTTGCTGGAATATTCAAGTGTTTGCTGTAAAAAGTGTAGGGCATCAATGAAAATGAGGTTTGTTTCATCTCCAAGGCATTATGGAATGCAATCTACAGGAAAATTTTCAAGGTAAACGAAGCTAGGATCTTAGAGATATGAGTAAAACTGTGGTTTTATCAATGGAGGGTTTCTAAAAATTTTGGTAGCATAACTGCATACAAGAATAAACGAAGGGAGGAAAAACATGAAAAATGACTTAACAAGGACTAAGTATTTGTTTTATACTTACCTCCCCTCACTAACCTAGCTAACTCACACCTTAACTCATTTTTGATCCACCTTGCTTAACCTGGGTTAAGTGACATGAGAGAGTGGGGTTAAAACTTAATAAGTGGGTCTCATATGTCCCCATGTCCCTTAACAAATTTAGTAAGGTACATCAGGGGTGCTAAAATACACCAAGGGTCTGATCATCATGAAAGGGGTATGGGGATGCAAGTTTTGAAGTTGAAAATACATACTTAGTGAGTAAGTGATGAGTCTTAAGTGATGAAACTTGAAATCCTCATGTGGTGGAAAATTCTAGTTTCCCCCATGTTCCTTTAGCAAAGGGATAAAGGGACATCAGGGCCTCCCAAGTGCACCCAAAGATGTCACTTAAGTGATGCAAAATCTCCCTCCTCCATGGCGGAATTTTTTTTTGTCCCCCATGTCACTTTGGAAAGGGGAAAAAGGGAAATCACCCCCTCATAAGCATGCATAGGGTTTTCCCATCATGAGGAAGGGGCCAAGTCATGTTGTGAGTGGAAGACACATTTCTAATACCCAAAGAGATAACTTAAGTGACATAAATTTAAAATATGAATCCTCCACCATGGTGGTGTATTATTGTGTCCCCCATGTCACCTTTTACTTTGGTCAAATGGAAAAATGGACATCATGGGTCTCCAAGTGCACATTTGTCACTTTTGGAAGCTAGATGTCACCATTGCACTACTAAAAAAGAGCTTGTTGGAGTGCCTTATTTTTGTGATAGATTCCCTTAGTGTTTCATAGGAAAAAAGTATATCATTTTGAGTGAAAAAAACCTAAGGAATTTCCTTCCACCATTTTCAGACATTGGTTCTTCTTCCTTTCTGAAATTAAGGCCCATTTTCAATTCTGGTCATGAGTGGTTCTTGGAAGTTCCAACTGCCATTGAAAAAAGATATACTTTTTTGTCTAAATAAATATATGGAACATGTATAGGATACCATTTTATTCATTCTAGAATTTGAATCAGCTTCCAAATCTCCCTGGAACTCACATAATATTCAATTGAATCTTCACTAGGATTGAAGGTCTGGATCTGCACTACCAGGCCAATATCTGAAAATATGCTCCTCAGAGTCCCCTGGAACCTCTCATAAAATGAAGTAGACTTTATTAAATTTCCAATTATTATCTGATTTATTTCCAATTCCTCTTGAGGCTCTTGGTATGTTTGGAAAAATCCAACTAACTTTTTTACCACTTTCATTTCCTTATACCATGCAACAAATAACCCAATATTATATAACTTGTTCCTAAACCTTATTTTTATTTCATAACTTTCCTAAATAAATTGGGTTGTGCCTCAACATTAAGCTTCTGAGGGGTGTCCACCAGTGTGAAAAATCCTAAAAATAGGCCTTTTTGAGCCTCTGAGAGCAATTCCTTTTGAATGGTTTTGAATGAATCCATGAATAAATTCCTTGCACATGAAACACAATTGAAAATAACATTAGAAAATTCATCCTAGCCATTATGATGGTAACACGGTAACTAAGGTGGCTGGAGGACATGTTTACATTGACCGAGAGAGGGATTTTCAAATGAGGATTATGTTGTCATGACAATTTTTTTTGAATTTTTCATGCTACACATTTTACATGACAATAACAAGAAAGTACAAACAAAGCATGTTGCTAACATGGTGTAATTACTGTAAGAACAAATCCAATAGAGCATGCACAAATTCACACACACAAAACATGTATCTTAATCATAATAAGAGAAACACCAAGCAAGTGATGTGTGTACACCCATTTTTTATATTGCATTTCACATGTGCTTTATTTGGGTTTTGAATACTAGATATGTTTATGGTTCAACTAGTTAGTAGTTGTACTATTATGTAACTTTTACCTATAAAAATAAATAAGGATGTAATATTACTTAGTATATATGAAAGTGGTAAAATAATTGTAAAAGCAAAGTGAAAAAATTAATATCATGATACACGAGAAAGGGTGTAATAAAACATTATATTAAAGATTCATTGGTAAAATGGATATTCATTGTGAATGAGTATGTTTCTTGTACAACTACCTTGGAAAACTATATAACAAATTAAATCCTTTGGAAATGACAACATTTAGAATCTCGTGTGATAGAGCAAGGTAGGAAGTGGATGAGAAGGGGCACACATGGTACGTCCAACTAAGGATAGGATGGTCTTGGCCAGGGTAAAAAATATATAAAATTTGATATTCCTCGTTGTTGTCATAGATTAAGGAATTGTGCTCCTAATCATAAGGGAGAGACTAGTTCCACTTCTAGGAAATAAATCAGATATGTATTCTAACTTTGAATTAATACAAAGATGATTTTTTTGTTGATTATTTGAGTTAAGGAATTATAATGAGGAAGAAGCCAATGCAAGCATTCCTTCTCTACACATGATGTGGAGAGAAGCCTCATATATATTTTTGTTTAAAGCCTCTTTCCCAACATTGATATAACCATGTACAAGTTGAGCACAACTTGAAATGCTATCACACTACCCATATACCACTTCAATGTATATGCCACCACTTACATTGTGCTACTGAATGTCTATTACCTTCTTCATGACCATTAGTTTTCTTTACTTCCTATACCATACATCTGACCATGTGCTTCTTGCACTTATTGTTAATATTTTCAATCATACCATTCTACCAATAGCCTTTATTATTTTTTGTCATACTAAGTTTATCATTTAAAACATATTTTTGGATACTCGATGTTTACAATGAGAGTTTATCAAACCCCTCAACAAGGAGGATGCTGTGTAAAAATACACACCAATATTTTTTGTGCGTTTTCCATTACCCTTTATTGTATTATCTCCATTTTGATATACCTATTGTGCATAGAGAAATACAACCATGGTGCCAATTTAGGAATTCATTTTTAGGGTGATAATTTCATTTTGAATTTGAATAAATATGCATATATGTAGTCCATAAATGAATTTTTATGACCTTAAAAAAAGATTTTTTAAATTTAGTTATTCATTTTAAAAATGTTTTAACAAGATTGTTTTGATGTAAATATATTTATTTACAATAAATTTTATCAAGATAAACATTTTTTAATTAAATTCCAAAATATGTGTAAAGTTTTTTTTTTACATATGCTAAAAATTGGTCCAAGAAATTTATTAGTGGTCATATTATATGAACCTAAGATATCCAATTATTTGTTGATTATTAGTCTAGCATAGGTGTGATTGAAGGTAATTACTGACAATGATTAAAATCATGTCTTGTAGACTTCTAGTGTTACCCGACCTATTATTCACCAAGTAATATACTTGATAAAATAATTTTGGTGTTAAAATATTGGTTTTCATTAAAAACCTATAATAATCATTGATCCATGTGCAGTTACACAAACCATGCACTCTCATTTTCTTCCCTGCACAACTTGCACATTTCTCACCTTAGAGCTGCATTCTTGCATAGTGCATCTCGTAGTGCATGCAAGAATACAAGTCTCGTGGGTGACCGATGCTTGCTTATAGTTTCATGCAAAACTTGCACATGTACAATTCTTGTGGCCTTCTTGATATTTTTCATAGACCACACAAAACTTTATCATGCACACAGATTTCATTTCTTCACAAAACCCATTAGAATCTTATGCCACATATATAGTTTTCTCAATTTATCACCATGCATCACCTTTGTGGCACACTCTCACACAAATATCACATTGTCATAGTGACACCTCTTAGCATCTACATGGAAAATATCAATTTTTACATGGTTTTCCAAGTGGCACTTACCATTTTTGTGACACATAAGATAATATTTCAATGTCTATTAGAGATGAAGGCTTAACTTCCACACACTTAGAGGAAGTTTAACTGTTTCTCTTTGTAGTTTCTTTAAGTAATAGCTACAACCTACCCTCTTTAATATTTATATGAATATGTAACATACACAACTACCCAAGGGTCGACATCCTTGAGTGCTAAACCAAATAATATTGATTATTGGTAGCCTTGAGTATCTAGTGTTTCTCCCCCCAACACACATGCATGCTTGATTTAGGAAAATCAAAGAAAGTTTTTCCCATTCCGATTCACAAATCATTCTCTCATACCCTTACTATAACATTGTACACCTTTATACTTATTTCCTTATTCTCCATTAACGAATAATTTTTTTTCCCACAAATATACTTTTCTACATCATTGTATGTTTGGTTAATTTTATAGTTAATTTTGTGTACACTATATAATCCTTTCATATCTCTAGCGTAATATTTTCCTCCACACATGGTCCTAGACTGGTTTTTGAGTGTAGACATACCTTTCTATTCCTATAAACATATGAGCACACCAAGAGAAAGAAGGAAACATCATTAGATTTATTTATACTTACTTGAAAGAACACCATAGCTAGATCAAGATGGTTGACATTCAAATTCAACCCAAGGAGACCTCAACATGCAAAATATCATTGGGGACATGTTATAAACATAATGCACCAAACTTATTAGCTAGCTCCCCGAGTTGATTTTTTATCTCAACTTGACGTGCATGCCCTCTTCCTCCTATCCCTCTCACATATGGTTTCAAAATCAAACACATTTCAAGTCCAAGTGAACCTCAATATTCTGCCATTTTTGCATAGTCTACATTAGGTCCTACAAAGATGGATGACACTTACCCAAAAAATTATTTTTTGAGCACTAATGCCACTTTTATAAACACCTATGAGAGGTGTGAAAATCTCATCCACACAAAGTTTTGGTTGAAAAGGGAGCCCCTTCATGTTGTTATTAACATCGTTGGCTAGAAGAACAACATTACATAAGAAACAACCTAATGTCTTGGAATTTTCACTAATGTGTATCCCAATCCATACTCCTCATGGAGGTTGTATCAAGGGAATGATATACAAGACTGATTACAATGCACCTTCTAGTACAAAGTTATCCCTATGGAGGAAAACATCACTTATACATTATGTATCTATAAGTATACGCCATCTTGTTGGGAATACCATATGTGTATGACTAATATCCTACATATCAAGACAAACCAAAATGTTGGATGGTTCATGTAAAATATCATTCCTAGAATCTCACGGAGTTTGTGCCATCAAAGAAATTCACTTTTCACTACCAAACAATGCCAAAAAATCATCTTGCATATGCAATTACTTGCGTTGCTTATGGTCCATTTAGAGACACCTAAAAAAGAGAGGAATAAAAAATTGGTAGTGCACATAACGAAAACATTTTCACAAGAATAAAAAATCAACAAGTTATTGTAGCAACACAACAAGTTTTCATAAAGCTTGAAGGTATTCCAATACATTGTGCAAGAAAACATCACATAGATTCGATTCCTAAATCATTTTTTCTAAACAATCTTATATATCATAAATCACTTTGGGAGAATGATGAAGTATGAATCCAAATATAAGAACTCCTCGATTAGGGAAAGATCATGCATAACTCTTCTCCTTGTGGTATTTTGATATCTTGCAACCAAGAAATATATGTACTATCGTACACTCAAAATTTTTAAAGTGAATAATTTGTATCCACTACCACACATTAATGACCTCTTGAAACAAATTTAACGTATAAAATACTTCACCAAGGTCTACATGAAGTCAATTTATCATTATATTCCATTCCATCCTAAAGCCATTTGGAAGACAATTTTAAGACATGAGTGGGATTGTACAAATGGTTGTTTATGCATTTCGGTTTCACCAATGTGCCATCAACATTCATGTACTTGATGGATGATATACTCAGGAAATCCCTCAATTCCTTCATCATTTTATAATTATATGATATCCTCATCTTCACCAAGACTTAGGAGGAGCATGTGGAACACATATTGCCTGTCTTAGACACATTGCAAAAATACAAGAGACAATCCAACTTAGATAAGTGCATTTGGCTTAAATCCAATTTTTGGCCTACACCATTGACCATATATGAATACCTGTAGATAAAAATAAGATAAAAGTGATCCAAGCTTGGATTACTCCATGAAATCACACAGAATTGAGGATTTTTCTTGGACTCAAACTTCTACTAAAGATTCATACTTTGTTTCTTGTATATATCATGGCCTCTAAGCTAGATAAAGTGCAAAAAATCCAAGTTTACTTAGACTAATGCGCAACAAACAAATTTTTTAGGTTCTCAATAAATTCCTTTGTGAATAATCTATTCTCATAATTATTTACATTGCACATTCCTTTGAACTTCACATAGATGCATCTAAATATGCACTTGGTGTAATACTCATGGAATATGGACATATAGTCACATACCACTTAGAGAAATTTTACATGGTACAAAGGTACTCCACCTATGAAAAATATTTGTATGCTATCATGGAAGAAGTTAAGAAATGGATCCATTATATCTTGGGTAAGGAGATGATAATTCATTCAGACAATAAGCCATTTAATTTTCTACAATCACAAAAAACATGGAGAATACATGACACATGAAGTGGATGACTTACCTGCAAAAATTCCATCTCATGATCGACCACAAGAGAGGGGAAAAGGATAATAAAGGCTACATATTTCCTTAGCTCAACCATTGATACATGTGCAATCATCACACTATCTAGAAAATTACATGAGCACAAAGTTTATCAAATTGAGTATCTCTTAGTACTTAGCTGACAAATGAATTCACATATGCCTATATTTCTCTCTTGCAAAGGTAAACATGTTAAAAAAATCTGACCTATGGGTGACAAGCTTCTTTACAAGCTATGGCTATCTCTATATATTTGATGACATACCTCGCTAGAGACTCATTTGGAAAGTGTACAATATGTTAATATATCAGGAACACTTTGATGGTACAAAGAATCGTAGCCACATTACAGTCGACATTTTTAACTAGTGGTACATGCACAAAAACTGTGAAGTTCCACATCAATTCTTGCATTCATTATCTGCATTAATAATGCATACAAACAAGAATCTATGACTTTACACATCTCTACTGGAGCTTTATCCATAGACCATGAAAATCTATTAGTGTGGACTACATGATTAAGATTGCTTATTACAAAAATGACAACATAAGTGTAGTGTTTATTATACTAAATAGGTTTTTGAAGATGGACCATCATGTTCCCTTGTGGGAAATGCATCGGTGACACATTTACACTATCTAATGAAATTTCTTCAAAAATGTTTGGGTACACTTTAGAATTCCCACATCCATTATATGCGACCACGATCCTCGTCTTTGTTTGTCATTTCTAGAAAAAAATATGAGAATTGTTTAGTATGAAACTTAGACTATGTTGATGATATACCGTCATTTCAAAATTTGAAAAATAAAAGTTTTCGACCATACTCTAGTTCATCTTATGGGCATGTATAACTGTGTGCCTGCTTGCATCACTTGGGATGATAGATTGTCCTTACATCTAACATGCCTACACCATAGAGCTACTCACAATTTTATGGGGCATGGTTCATTCAGTACATGTTTTTGGGTCCTGACTAGATGGTATCTTCTATACTTATCCTATCATAAACCGAAATTGACATTGAGTAACATGCATAGACACGTAAAGGAAGTGAAAAGAATCAACATAATTTTTATAAAACACTCACAATGCGTTCATCAATTGTAGGTTCAATAGAATTATCTCGTGCTCTCAAGAAAAGTACAAATAATGCACCATGACCACACATCACACATCTCATGCATCCCAAATTGGTGATAAGTTATGGTCACATATTTAGAACAAACAATTTAAGGGTATAAAATGAAAGATAAATCATCTGTGTTATGGTCCTTACACCATTTTTTTGCAACTGGTGAGAATTTTTTTTCTTGATCTCCCTATGTACTTGGGCATGTACCTAGTGTTCAATGTGGAGCTCCTTAAGCCTTACTTCCCTCCACTTATTGAGCCAACATTGAAACATCATCCTTTTTATTTGGATCTCAAACACTTGTGCTCCATAAACAAGGATCATTTTTTTGTAGGGGCAGACAAACACATCTACCATTTAGAGTAGTATAAGGTGGGTAATATGTTGATCAAGTTAAGTGGTATAACCTTCAAAAAATTCAAGTGCAGTTAACCACACACACTTCTTCACGCACATGCAAAATTTTTACACTTCTCACCATGGAGTTACATTATTGTGTAGAGTACCTCACACCACCCATAAGAACATAAGTCTCCTAGCTGAATGGTGTTTTTTTGCAGTACCACACATAACTTGCACACACACATGTCTTGTGGCCTTCTTGGGCTTGCTTGCAGTACTATAAAAACATATTCCTTCTTAGATCCTTTATATTCTCACATAAGCCATTGACATCTTGCACCTTCACTCAAAGTTTGCTCCAATTTATCACCACACACCACCTTTATATCACTCTCTTGCATATATATAACATTATTCACACTAACACCTCTCACCATCGACATGACAACTCTAAATTTCTATGTGGTTTTCCAAGTGGAAATTCCTAATTTTACGACATATTAGAGAATATTACAACGTAAGCTTCATATTTAGAAGCTCATTCGCCACACACTTAGATGAATTTAAACCATCACACAATTGGAAGATGGGATTATTTTTAACCAATTATCTTGTAACCATTTTTAGTTGTGATTTCCTTAGTGCATTGTTGTATACATATGTCACATATATAATTTTGTAAGGGATGAAATCTGTGAGAACCAAACCATATCATAATGATTATTGACATTCTTCAAGTACCTAATATTTATCATACACATATGTATATGTACACTCAGTCTAGGATAATTAGAGGCAGTGTTTCTCCTTATGATCACAAAAGCCTACTCTCCTATCCTGAATGTAATATTGTACACTTGTGAATTTATTTCCCTATTCTCCATTAACAAATAGAAGTTGCATTTACTATAAATAGACTTCCTTTACATCATTATGTGTTTGGTTAATAATGTAGTTAAATATTATATACTCTCTATAGGGGAAAGTACCCCATAGTTGTGTATACACAAAAACATGTACACTTGATTTCTCCATAACTTACAAAAAAATGTACCAATAGTTGTTTATTTTTTTTATGGTAGTTTTAAAGAGCCAAACAAAATGTGACACATAGGGCACTCGGTTATTGGTCCATTTTTTAAATGATTTATACATCTTTGTATTAAATAAATTCAAATTCTATTTTATCCTCAAAATAAACATGCGAAATGAAAAATGGTGATGTGGCACAATAATATGATGCATAATGATATTTATGTTTTTGTCAATGAGACACTTACATGGATCTATGCACCCCTTAAGTTAAGGTGCACAATTATAGGACCGTAACTCCTAATCCTTGCAACTATCTCTAACACGAGATTTTCTCTTATAAATCATCTTAGGTTTTGTGATGAAGATCAATTATGGATTCAAATTATGAAAAACCATATAGCTATGCATATTTATAAATAAACAATCAATCCTTGTTGGCCAATGTTTCTTAATTATCCCAAAAGGTCAAACAACTCAAACATCAAGCCTTAGAAGGAGAAAATCAACACATTTATAAGGTAATTGGTAACTCAAGGAATCATTAATATAAATGAGAATAAATAAATAAATAAATAAATAAATAAGAGAAGAGATAAAACTAAAGAAAAGAAACAAACATATGAAAAATAGTAATAAAATAAAGTGACAAAAATCAATAGATGAAGAGACAAGATTAGAGGACCAAACCTCTAATAATTCTAATTCAGAGTCCCAATGCCCATTCTACTAACATAAATAAAAATCAAACGAAACTTGATATATATTTTTTGAAAGGTGAAATCAATAAAATATAATGGAGATGTTGGGACTTAGGAAGAAATGGGAAAATGGTTAACTAATTGAGAATGCTATTTTGAACTTCAGGGATCTAATAGTCATGGTCTAACATGAATTAAGACTTAGTTAAAGAATAAGGAATTGAACTGGTGGTAGGATAAAAAAATATCTCTTAAGTTAAAAATAAAAAATGTGAAATAGAAAATATTCATAGAATTATTTCACTAAGATTACTTCTTTGAATATTTCATACAAGAATCAAGAAATGAATTCATTAAATTAAAACACAAATGATAGATATACTTTCAAACAATTAATTCATTTTGGACCTTTTATAAATGGAAAATATAAATTTTCAAGATTCATAAATGGTTTAAGAAATGAATATACAAAAAATGATGGAGTGGGAAACCAAAAATAGATGATAATGTTTTAAAAATAGCCAAGCAATTTGAGAAAGATAATAATATTCAAAGGAATAATAATGAAGATTTTAAAAGAATAATAAATGGGGTTCAACAAAGTGAAAAATGAAAGGAATAGATCAAATCATGAGGATTTACATTTTCAAGATACTAATATGATGAATCCTTAAAAAAAAAGGGGTAATTTTCACCAATTCCAAAATAAAATACCATCAAAATAAAATGTTGGAGCAATGGGGAGAATCCTTATGCAAAAATGCGTCCCACAAATTGATCAAAAAGTTTCCTTATAGAAATAATTCTTATAAAATCGATTCTTAACAAAAAAAATGAATATGTGCAAAATCATTGATACATTACCATTGAACCCATATCCATGGAGAAGATACATGGAAGAATTTTTAAACAAACTAGTGCAATTATCAAATACTTGAATTTCCATATGGAAAACTTTAATATAAATATCATTTTCATGTTTTCAATCTAGGAAAATATGATACTATAATTGGAGTGGGTTGGACATAAAATAATAATGCTTATATAGGATGAAAAAAAAACATGTCTTATGGGTAATAAAATGAGGAAATTTATGGTTTTACAGGGGGCAAGACAACTCCTCACAATTAAAACCATTTCTACTATTCAAACTAAACGTGGTGGTAAGAAAGACTATAATTTTTTTTTCAGGGGTAGTTCAGAAATGAGATATGTTTAAAATGAATCTCAATATTAAACATGTGGTGCAAACATTTGTGGATGTTTTCCTTGACAAGATAAATGGGTTATACACATATAGAGCAACCAAACATACTATCAAATTAGTTCTTGGAGTTGAACATATTTATATAGCTCCCCATCATCCGTCAATCTTCAAATTAATTGAAATAATTATTTAATTAAATGAACATAAGAAATTAGCCACCCGAAATCTCTCCTAATAATTTTTTAAAAAGAAATATTATTTTATGTTATTTTATTGCATATATCATATTACTTTTTAATAATAAATTTCAATGGGAAGATATTTTTGTAAACCATATCCTAACTCAAGCATTGAATATTAAGATGTAAATTTCTATAATATGTTGTCCAATTTTTATAAAATAATCCCTCCCCTTATTTAAAAAATATAAACTAAAACCCTGAAAATAAAACAATTTTAAAACAAAACAAAACCAAAATTTAAAAAAGAGTACCCCTAGTAGATGTACACCAAAATCCTAGAGCTAATGTATATTTGCATATTCATAAGTATGTTGTGACATTTGCTAGTTGTTTTCATTTTCTTTAATGAAAAATTTAATTTTGGAAATTATGAGATTTGTAGTTTTATTTTTTAATGCAACTTTACACAATGAGAGATCAATTAATATTATCCAATGGGTAGTGGTGTAACAGTTCTTGGGTCTCCTAGTAATTAGGAGGCCTAAAGTTCAAATCTCAACTCTGTGTTAAGGCGACCTACTATCGACAGTTTGGATACCCTGGTCATAGGGCACCATGATAGTATGGTTTAATCCATGGGCTAGCCAAGAGCTTAAAACTTTCATCCATAGATGGTTCCATGACCAATGTGGGCTGGTGATGCCACAATGGGATAAGGAATTCTCCATAAGTAACCTAAATAAAAAATAGATCGATCAATATTAATTGTATTCCAGGTATATCTCACTATTGGGTTATATTTATGATGCATTTTTTTCCTGATTTTTTGATTAAAAACCCTTTAAAAATTCCATATTAGGTTAGTTGGTCATCTTATACAAACATAAAAAAAAATTGTAATTATGTATATTGATCGTCTTATTCAAACACAAAAAATTGTCATTGTGTTCGCCGCTTGTCCTATCATACACAAATCTTTGCCATTGAGTTTTCCGATCGTCTAACTAATAAACACAACAAAGTTATTCTTCAATTCTAATCTAATTCAATTTCTTACCATTGTTTAAAATTTTAAGTTTTAATAAATTAAATTAAATATTGCACATGATTGATCCAATATATTATTCCATTTATGTATTTTTCTTTAGCTTCATATTCCTTTTTAAATATTTTTCTTCACTTGAGAAAAAATTAAACACAATTGAATTTTTAACCTAACCATTAATGTAATGAATGGATTTTATTCTTTGCTTTTGTTTAGTCGTGAGCAGTAATTCAAAACAACATTTATTGATACCTTAAACAAAAATTCAATTCCCACATGAAGTTTTTGAGGAAGCACTTCAATTTGGTGTAAAATGTTACTCTAGTAATTTTGATAGAGTTCAAGGTACTGAGATTCTAGATAATGCCACTCGTTGGAGTTTTATCAACAACAAAATAAATCACAAAAAATTACACAATTGATTAATATGGAATTGTCAAATATTCACCATCTATGATTGAGATGATACCCCTCTTTCCAAATATTTGTAACAAAAAAAGAAGTCAAGAATCTCATTATTAGACCCTAAATATTACTTTGATAATAAAATTCCATCTTCCATTCATAATGATTCAAAAATTGATGGAAATGAGAAGTCCATGTTGTACCATCTTCATGCTCATTCTAATAACCATTATGTGAAGGGGGTTGTACCAACATTTGATAATATTTCACTTCTTAAAGATGGAGAATATGGTTCAAAAATGTAGTTATCTGTAGATTTATTCATGAGTCTTACACAAGAAACCTTGAGTCTACACAATTGGATTGTTGTGAAGAGGATCCTAATTACCTTTACATTCTTGATATGAATGATTAAAGGAAAGAAAGTATATGCACACAAATTTCCCAGTGCATATGGTTTATGTAAATGAATAGGGAAATATTATGCTACACCATCCATCATATTGTGAAATAAATCTTCTCTTTAATGTAATTTATTTGGAAGAAATTGATGAAAAAACATTTAAGAATGTCGGAGTAATTAAAAAGGGTATTGCATGAGATCTAATTTAGATGTTTCCCCAATAGAGAGAGTAGGTTGCATTTTGAAAATTGATGGGAAGAAATTGATTTATTTAGAGGGGATTGTGATACTAACCTAAAATCTAGTAGATTTTACCATCAAGTTAGAAATATATGTTCACATTGATTACAAAAATTTACCTGGTTTATCTAAAGAAGCCTCACTAAGAATTCCATATCATGTAGAAGTTTTGTAGTGTTTAACAGATGCTTCTACATGAACATAATTTTATTGGGTAATAATTTTTTAGAGTCAAAAGATATTATTCTTAGAGGTAAAATTTTTATTGAGGGTGCTAATTTGTATATGTGTAAAGTGTTTTACACAATAAAGGGGTTATTGATAATGACTGAATTTATTAAAGGTATGATATTGTATTTTTAATATCATCGTTCATTTCGTAATTCACAATTTTTGTTTTAGGATTGAGTTTTTTGAAATATTCATATAAATGAATTTTGTAATGTTATGTGCATTGTTTGTTGGTTCAAGTTCTATTATTTTCTTTTTACTATTATCTCCATTTTTTATCTATGATGGAGTTTGATGTAATATTCTTAACAATGAATTTCTTACTAATGTTTTGTGATCAATTTTTTGGTGCATGTTCTGCTGATGTGTTTATTATTAACTCTATTAGAAGGTAAAGTCCAACCAATTGGTATGGCGAAACATTATTTTACCACTTTATCACTGAAATTGATGAAAATCACACAATTTAATAACTTGTAACAATGAAAGGTGATGAAGACATTTTCATTATAAGATTAGCTACCTCTATAAAATACAATATACACAATGCATTATATTCATACCTTTGAGTCTTGCAACCACATTGAGTGCATTGTCACCGTTGGTTTCCAAATCTGTATTAAAGTATAAATAAGTAAATATGAAAGGATAGGTTTTTGTAGTGAGTTGCTTCTTAACCTAGAATGACAGACTTAAAGGAAAAAAAAATGGGAGGCTGGTTTACCTCCTACTCTTCAAGCTATGTGAGACCTAGGGGAGAAACCATGTAACAACTTAAATGATGTCAAGTAATATATATAAGGTGAATATGATGCAACATACCCAACCAGGTAGCCAAACCATTGTGAATTCCTACCCAATTTGTTGTCACTAGAAATATATTCATAAAATTACCTAAGAATGGGAAAAGGTTGCAATAAAAAATGATAATAACAAAAATTTCCATAATCTATAAGATAACTTATCTTAGGACTAGAAAAATGTTTAAGGGAAGGCTCATAAACATGAATCCAAAATCATAATGGTTGAAATCTTGGGAGTTTTCATATACAACATGAGACTTTAGTAAAGTATGGAGGTGAATGGAAATATTAACAAAAAAATTGATCAAATGAAATATTATCAGGGACTGAATCCATTGGGTAGAGAGTCACCAATATTTAGATCAAGTGAGCTAATTATAATCAAAAGAAGACAAAAATCTACCAAATTACTGCACATTCTACCACTCATTAATCATTGGAACAACATATTGTAGGGTGACAACACACTAATATTGGGACAATTATAGAAGATACAAATAAATGAAGACTTGTAAGGGTTTTATAACTCAACAATCACACATGCATACACAACACAAACAAATACTTTATTAACAAACAATAAAGTCCACAATCAAAGCCTTATGATAAAAATTAAAACCCTTTCTCGACATCGCACAATATTTTCTCTTTTGAACTAGTAAAGACTATCACTATTCAATTGGACATAAAAGTGAAAAAATAATGTTAAAATTATGGCAACCAAGTTTTATCAATAGAAAAAAATATCCATATGAAGAGTTTCTTCTCCATTTTATACAATTTCCTTTTTTAAAGGTACTTAGAAAAGGTAATTAAAATATTATCTCAAACGTAATCAAGGGCTAGAAAGAATCTATTTATCAACACTAGGTGAAAACAAATCATCCACCAATGAGAGAGAAGACAAGAGCATGCTTGGATTATCTTTGTTATATAATCTTGGAAGAACTACTAGTTTTATCTTGTAATAAACCAATTTGAGCATAATAATGACTTGTGAAAAAATACAAATGGAGACCCATGAGGGAAATCAAATGTGAATCCTTAAAATAAAGATAATGGATGATCAAGAGGTTTCCATTTATTAATAAGATCAAAATTACACCTTCATATTATCATGATAACATATCTATTTTGATTCATATCTTCATTATATCTCTAATATGTTAGGACAAAAAAGGGAAATGTTTTTGTAGCATCTTATAGAAGTAATCATAACCCCCCAAAATCATATGAGGGAAACTCTAGTAGCATTAGGCTGAAAACACCAAACATAATGCACTAATAATGATGTCAAGAAACTATACACAATATCCCCATCATTTACTTCAAAAATTATACCAATGCAAATCTCTTTCCAATATCTTTCCAATGACACCAGTTGTAGGTGATTTGGAGCTCCCAATCAAAAGTTATGAGTGAAAAACTGAGTTATTTATTATTTTAATGGAGTTTCTAGTTTGACATCCTTGAGCTCATTCTATTTTGTTATTTGGACGTAAAATTTAACCTATATAAATAACCCTATGACCAATCATAACATGCTATGTATTCTTCCTTCATCTCTGCTTCATCGTTCATCCTTCATGGATTTAAGACACGTGGAATCAATTGCAAAAATCAATTTCTGTGAAGCTTAAAGGCTTATAGCTCCAAAATATTGTATGATTAGGCCACTGATGGGTGATATGTGGCTGCCATCGTGTTGGTTGGATATTATTGTCAGAGATTAAATTTGAGGTTCAACCACATCATACGGGACAAAGTACCTCCTCAAATAAAGCGGATGAACCCTGTTTATTACTTATTCTACAAACACCATAGAGTATTCAAAATATTTACACTAATCTAACTTTAGAGGTGGGACCTCATCTTGGTAGATGTATTTCTTTATTACAGAATGAATAATAGATTCAAAATGGAGAAAGGTTTTTAGGAGAGAAAATGGAATAGAGAGACAAAAAGGAAAGGTGAGTGAATACTGTTATAAATTTAAGATCTCTACTAACCTAAATAACAACAATCACACAAAGTAAATAAAGAGATGAGACAAATATTGTAGATATTTTTTTTGATAAAAAATCCACACTCTACTCTACCAATTTTATTCATGTGTGAGATGGATATAAATACAATTTCTGGATCCTGTAAAGGAGTCAAGTCGTATCTTCTCTCCTCTTATCTCTCATTTACATCCTAGTATCACTCTTCTAACTCCTATCTAGATGAGTTGTAAATCTAACTCATTATTTACACACACTAAATAATTTTAATATTTAAATAATACTATTACTGATGCTCACACTAAAACATAGTGAATTAATAATAATATTACTAATGTTCACACTAGAACTTAATAACTCCCTATCAAATATGTGATTTTTATTTGGAAAACACAAATCCAAAGATACTAACAAGAGATGAAATAGTAATAAACTAAAATCATATCTAAGAGAAAAAAATTGGAATTTAAAGGAAAATATAATATACCTAACTTAAGAACAATACATTAATCAAAGAGATAACATTTAACAAAAAGTTTGTAACACGTCTATTTTATTCCTTATAAAAAAGATTGAAAACAAAAAGTTTTTCTTCTCTTGAAAGTTCCAGAAAATGATTTCCACTACAAAGTATAAAAATATTTTTCTCAATCAATAATCATCCACCCCCTTTACAATGCCACAACATTTTACATTTTTGTGAAAGGGAAGTTATTGGGGCACAATATAATAATAGAATATACACATTAATTCCTTTTTGAATGGTTCTTTTGAAAAATTATCAAGTCAATATGTCTATCCAAATGATGTCTAAAATTCTCAAAAATTTACATGTTTGATGCAAAAATGGAAAAAAATGATAAATCCTCATCTGGACTTCTCTTCATCGACTTCTTGATCAATTTCCTTATCACAATATGTGTGGAACTTTTGAATCATTTCCTACACTTATTTTTCATTTAGTCCACAAGAGTATCAATTGAATAATCACATGTGTCAAGTATGTTGATCAATCTTCCTATAAGCTTCTGAATTCGTTTGAGGATTTTGGCGAGATTATTCAAAAAATTTTGATACACAACCAAATATTCAATTGATTATAAATCAAAATCACTGCCTGCCATAAAGTCCTTTTTGACTAGATATTTGAATTGTTTAAAGATATCATCTATGCGTAACATAGTAACATCTTCATGTAGGACTTGGCAGGGCACCTTAGAAAATTCATCACCAATATCATTGGTGGCATTGATTCCTTCTTATATGGCATTTTGTAACTTATCCCTGGCCTCTTTAAAAAATTTGACTCAAAATTCAATGGATTTATAAAATTCAAAATGTTTCCCTCTTTCTCCGGTTAATCCTTCCTATACTAAAGTATAGTCATCCACCTTCTTGAGCTCATCTAGGGATTCCAGAGTAAGTTCTTCGTTATTACATTTTTCATCAAGCTTGTCAATCATTTTCTCAATCACCAATTTTTCTTGCTCAATGTCATTATGGACCTTAACAACGTCTTTAATCAGCTTCTGGCCATGGTTAAGAATTATTTCAATCCAACTATCAATACCTTTCCCCTTCGGTATGATCTTTTATACCTCATTTATAGACAATGCGTCAAAACTGGCTAGAGCAAGAGAAGAGATCATAGTTAGTTTGGAGACCTTAAGGAGTAAGGTCGTTAGTTGTTCTACTTTGTCCTTGAGTTCATCTTTGGTATCCTTTGTTTTTTTGAGTTTCTTGAATAAATGATCAAAATCCACCTATAAATCATGCTGTACTCCCTCCATAGTGACTCTCCCCAACGACTCTTTAATTGTCTAGTAGTCATAAGTGGTGATGTATTCCTTACTCTTGTCAGCAGCGAGAACATAAATATCAGAAAAACTCTCTTTTGATTGATCAATGGTGATGTGGGAGAGTGTTATGGGCTTCTTAGATGAATGGGAGGGAGTAAGAGTCAACATAATGAAATCAAAGGCTTTAGGAAGGAAAACATTTTTCTTCTTCTTGGGGGTTTGGATTGCTAGCCAAGTTGGAACCGAAGAGGGAGTTGAATGTTGTTGGGGAGTTTTTATGATGAGTGTTATACCTGGAGGAGTAGGCAATGTGGACACCAAGGGGGAAGGAGGAGAGAAAATATCTATGGTGACAGTTGAAGAGGGATAAGGAAAAGAGACCATGGGGGAAATGATAGCAAATGGTGAAGGAAATTAGGTTTTCTTATGGGAACCCAAGGACACAATCACTCCTATCAAAAGAGGGGAAATGGATGAAAATATCTATGACATGAGTGATACATGAGGAGATGGAAATGGAGAAGAGAAAGAAAGAGTGGTAGAAGCGGAAACTAAAGGGATTTGAAATGATGAAGAAGGTGGAGGATATGGAACATGAGGAGCGGAAGGAGGAAGAGGTGACACATGGGGAGCTAGGGTTATAAGAGGGATTTCATGGGTGATGAGGAGGAAAGAAAAATGAAGGGAATGAGTGGACATGGTACTAATTAAAGGTAATTTCCAAGGAGAAGGAGAATCTACATCCACAATGGTGGTGGGTGGAAGTGAAGAAGAAGGATGATACTTTCCTTTTTTGCTAACAATGTTTATCCTCACAATATTAGTAGGAATCTCACCTTTATTCTTGGGTTCCTGGGAGGGTCCTGCCTCTGATGCAAAAATTATCTCAACCTTTTAGAATTTTTGATCCTTAGGATGAATATTTATTGAATAGAGGAAGTGGTTGGTAAAAATCAAAATTTGTGCAACTCACTCATTGATAGATATTGTTTCCTTGATGAACCAATCAATGGGGGGAAAACCATATTTTCCAATTCCATATACTCATATATGGGGTAAAAAACTTCCCCATATTCCACTATGCCCAAAGGAATATCCATAATATTATACTTGGATTCTTCATCCATAGTTAACTGGCTATAGTATTTCTTTCTTATTGCCATTTCATCCCTACAATCAATCCATACATATTCAAGTTTGGGGATGTGAAACTGTAAGGTCTTGAAGATTTTCAACACTCCTTTGTAATAAAAGCCAAGCCTTGTATGAAAGGATTTGAGAATCACCCATTTCATCTTAGTGGTAATATTTTTGGCCTTTATTACCAATGTGCATGCATATCGGCCAATTGAGATCAAGAAATGAATTCCCACCGTATGCTTATTTTTTAGAACCAATGAAGGTCCAAAAATTGCCTCACCAATTCCATCAAAACCCATTTGTCACTTGGATATCTTAGTAACAAGTATAGAGGGCCATGGAATCCTCCCACTTGGATGTAAGTGAAAGCTGGGAATTGAAAGAAGATACATCCCCGATGAAATATAAAATTCCAAGAAACATCAATGCACCAACACTTTGAAAGTTCTTTGTCTAAGTTACATATGATGCTATATACGAAAGCATAATTCACCCTTCAGAAATGATTGAGACTCTCTCAAAGAGTTAGTTGAGGGCAAAACCCATACACATATTTTGAACTCCTTATCTCCTCTATGTTTAATATAGGATATATTTTCATTCTGACTACATCATATGTGACATATGACGTCATGTAAAAGTTTCCTATGGTATGAAATTCTATTAGCTAGTTATGTAGAGTGTCACTGATGAAAGCCCCCATCTAAATAATTACTTATTCTTCATCATGTGATAGTGAGGAATTGATACATCCATTTTTGGAACTCTTTTCGTTCAGGACGACCAAAAAATATTCTTAGGAGTGTAATTATGTCATTGATTTCTGGGATGAAATCAGTCTCAGGAAAGGTCTTTAGGAATCTACTAAATACAAGATTGGGTTTCTCAAGATAGATTTTATTCATGTGTTTAATGCATGTTGTTGCATTTTCATCCCAATCCTATTGGGCCTTCTTGAGATTTATATCTACATAATCATTGAGGTATAAAATCTTAAGAAGTTCTTATGTGTCCAACTGATAACTATCTCTCCATCTTTATTTTTCACATCTATGGACTCAGTATCATAATGAATGGCTGCTGCATGTACAAATTCTTGAAATTTTTCATATCGAAGGCTATAGCAAGAGGTAATCCAATATCATATATGTATTGCATTTATGGTGTCTTGGAGGGGTTATTGACTCTTCTATAGACGTCATCCATATCAATGTGGCCAAACTCTATATCTTTGATATTAATATTTGAATCAATTTTTAAAGGGGGAACAAACCCTTGATACTTGTATTCCATTTATTTCTCTTCTTTGGATGCTTCTTCCTTGGTTTTCTCTTTCCATGATTTAGACATTGAAGGATTATTAAGAAACCTTGTCTAATAGTTCCTCTGAATTATCTAAAATAGAAATCCGAACTTGCTCCTTGATTTACACACTGAGAAGTCTAAAAAATATTTGTCAGGATTTCTGCATTGCTAAACATATTTGTAAACCCAATCCACTAAGCAGAACCTTGATGTTGTTTTACACTACAAGAAACCCGACACACCAAGTGGGATTCTCATGATGTTTTTCACTGTGATATTTTTGACACACTGTCAGAGAAATGTACTTTTTCTACACTTTAAAAGGTACAACAAAAATAATTAAGAGGTTACATGTCAGACACTCCAAGAGTTCTGAAACACTAAGTTAGGTTCCTCATCATGATGAACAAGTCCAATATCCTGACAAGTTCATTTCGGGTTTTTAGACATGTTTGTCATGGTGAAAAACCCAACTTAGTGACAAAAATATGAAAACTAGGGTAAAAACCTACTTTATTCTCTTTCATTAATGAGAAATACAACTAAGAAAATACACTCAACAAAGTAAAAAAAGGAGAAGCAAAGTGTAAATAACCCTATAGTCGTGAAAAACAAAAAAGGATAAAAGTATGTAAAATATAACTTAAAAATAAATAAAAACCAATTAGAAAGATCATAATCACCTAAAAATGAAATGGGCTCGAAGAAAAATTGTGAAAAGATGCCAAAAATACCAAGAAAATCATCGTTGGGGTTTCGAGAGTCAGAAATAGGTTTGTATGTTTAAATTAAAAATCATACAAAGTGCAAGGGATGTAGAAAATCTGATTATTTATAACCTATCCCACATTAATTACATGTCAGTTGACACGTGCGAGACTAAATCCAACTCAACAATAAATGTGTTGACCCGGGTTTGGGAATCTTACCACACAAAACAAGGCATGCTTATATGTTATCGAGTTCCAAAAACATGACACAAAGGAGAACATTTTCTTTAGGGATCAGGATTTCATTGACAAGAAACTTGTTTTGGAAACAACATGTTTCAATGTCTCTTACCCCCAAAAACCTGACATAAAGAGACTACCCAGTTTCAAGTTTGGGGAACATACGACATGAAGCATATAAAAACCGTTGCATATCCTGATGTAAGTAAAATATGAAACCTAAAATATTACAATGTTTTTGGGTTTAGGATTTGGGAAGCATTTGACACTTAGCATGTATTTTTGGCTAACTGTTTCAATGCCTCCAAATCCTAAAACCTGAAATACTCTAGTGTGTCGGGTTTCAGGATTCAGGATGCACTTGACATAAAACATGCAAATGTGCATGGAGATCTTTAAAACCCAAAAAAACACTTAAAATGGACTCCCAAGGCTAGAATTTTATGTTTTTGAAGATATAGGAAAAATTTCTGAGGATCTCTAGGGTAAATTGAATTTTTTGATAGGTTATCAAAATTTTAATGTAAAACTCAAAATTTGAGATAACATTTGGTTCCAAATGAGGAATTCCATTGGGTTTGGAATAACATAAAGGGAGAGAACCTCATATCTATAAAGTGGCTTGCCATTAGGCCATGTATTCAGAGAAAATGATCAAAGAGACAACACAAAAAAATAAAACAAACAAATGAAAAGTGGAAATAAAACCGAAAGCAACAACAAAAGAAAAACAAAAGTAAAACCATACAAAAAAGGAAACTATAATATAAGAAAGGGAAAAAATTCTCTATTGCTTGAAAAATTTCAAATATTTTGCTTTGTGAGGCAATGAGAGATGTGTTCTATTCAAGTAGGATAGGTAGAAGTTATTTTATCTACACAAGAGGTGAATTTTTAAAGGACCTCTCTACAAAGAATCAAACTTTTCGTGCATTCCTTTTGGCTCTCTTCTTTTTTCCCATAGAAGGACCAGATCTCCCACTTAAAAAATCTTGTTGTTTAATCTTCTTGTGGAAGTACTTTATTTACAATGACTTTGATGTTCTATGTGATCCTATCAATAACCTTGGACCTCTTTTCCTCCAATTCAATCAGGTGCATAACACTCTTCTCAATAGATCTTTTAAATGTGTTATCTTTTACTACCTTAGACCGATTTAAAGTTGACAAATCTAGAGAGATAGGAATCTCAATCTCAACACCATAAATGAATTGAAAGGGAGACATGCATGCATCCCTTTTAGGAGTGATGCAATCTTCCCATAATGTATTATAACACACCTTGTGCCATGTCCTTTTATTATCATTAACAATATTTTTGATTATAGTCACTAAGTTCTTATTTCTTGATTCCGCCTGACCATTTCCTTAAGGGTAGTAATCAAAGGCATGGGTTAAGGTGATTCCTTACCCATAATAGAATTAAATGAGCTCTTAGGATGAAAAATTCTAATCATTTTCAGACACAATCTTATGAGGGACGCCAAACCTTACTATAATGTTCTCATTAATGAAGTTACCAATAACTTCAAAAGTAGCTTGTTTCATGGGAATGGCTTCCACCCATTTGGTGAATTTGTTAGTTTATGTTATGAAATAACAATTTCCAACACTTGAAAAAGGGTTTAATGAACTAATAAAATCAATTCCCCATTGTTGAAAATGTTCGTCAATCATGAATGGACTGGGTGGAAGTGCTGTCAATTTGGGTTGATTTAAGAATTGTTGGCATCACAATTTCCCACCCATGTAGATGCATCTTGAAACAAGGTGGGATAATAATACTTGGTTCCTAAGATATTGTGAGCAGTAATAGATGTTGAGAAGTGATCGCCACATGCCAAGTTATGGAAAGCTTCTAAAAGCTTACCCTGTTGATCCTTAGTTGATCTCATCTTCATAGTTCTTTTCTCATTTGAGCTTAAGTTATCATGACATTCTCTGTAAGTGAGGAAATATATACTGTATGAATACAATTCATTAGTTGTACTTAAAAAAACCATGAGAAATTACTCCTCATCTTCTCCTACGCCACCTGTTTCTTCCTTAGGATTGTTTTAAAAAATTAGTTGACACAACCATTTTTCACATACAATTTTTTGTATGTTTTATATCTAAATCAAAATCTTGTAATTTAGTGACCCTGTTACCTCTTTGACTTCCCAACTCTTGCTGAGTTAGGATATAATTTACCACAATATCAAGAACTATGACTAAGGTATGGGAGTTCAAGATGTAATACCTAGAATGTTTCATTGCCCCAACCATTGTGTAAACATGTTTTTCAATATCCAAAATCTTCAATTCATGAGTTTTTAAAGGATAAATCATAAAATAAATGGGAAACTCAATGATTTCAATATTCTTCTGGACCAAGATTTCAGACTCAGTATGAGATGAGGCATAGCTATACATAATGAAATCCTTCTAAAAATTTGGACATACTAGGACAAGGGCTTGAGAAATGACTTCATTAAGCTTGTCAAAAGTAGATTTTCCATCATCATTCCACTAGAATGGAACCTTTCCTTTCATAATTTATATTATATGTCAAGATTTCTCATCAAAATTAGGCATAAATATTCTAAAGAAATTGAATTTTCCAAAGAATGAATGAATATTTGTTTTTCTCGTAGGAAGAGTAATGCTTTTTATAGCTTTGACTCACTCAAAATAAATCTTCCTTCCTCCCTTCATTGCAATATGTCATAAAAAATTTCGTTTCGTGACCCCAAACATATATTTCTTAGGATTCAAAGAGATCCCATGTTGACGAAAGCTTATCAAAATATGCTCTAAGTGGTTGCAATGATACTGTATTTTCTTTGAAAATACTATTAATACATCTAGGTAGACCAAAATGATTTTTCCTATTAAGTCTCTAAAGACCATATCCACCACCCTTTAAAATGTGGCTCTAACATTGATCAATCCAAAAGGCATTCTACGATATGCAAAGGTACCCCAAGGAGTAGTGAAGGTTATTTTGTGCTAATCTTCAGCTACAACCTCAATTTGATTATACCCTGAAAAGCTATCCAGCATGGAAAACATTTTAGAACCAATCACCATTTGTAATAATTAGTCCATGATAGGTAAGGGGTAATTATCCTTGAGTAAAGATTGATTAAGATTAATAAAATAAATAAAAATATAGATTTCTCCATTCTTTTTCTGCACTAGGAAGATGTTTTCAATCCATGTGGAATGGTGAATAGGAAAGATAATTTGGGCATCCAACATCTTCTAGATTTTCGTTGAGAATGGTACTAGAAATATTAGGATTATAATGACGTTGCTTTTGTCTGTATGGATGGGAATCAAACTTGAGAGGGATGTTGTGTTGGAAATATTTAGACCTGAATGCTTTTAAGTATTTATACGACCAAGCAAAGACATCCATGCATTTATTTAGTAATAACACATACCTTATTTTTTCCTTGGGTGAGAATCATTTTCTAATATTCATGATCCTGGGTTTCTCCATAGTTCCCAAGTTTACCTGATCAACTTCAGTAGAAGAGTTAGGTTCATCATGTTGTTTTTGCTGGATGAAGCGTTCATGATTATCAAATAATCCTTCTAGAGACACCAATCATTGGGGATATTTTCCCCTTAAATTTGAAGAAATTATCCATCACTAACTTCTTGGTGTGAATTAGAAATGGATTCACAAAAATAAAATTTATAAACTTCGAAGTAAAGTTCACTGAATTTTTTATAATTTTCAAGAAACTAATGATTTTTTGGTCATCATTAAAGACTTTCTAATTGGATGTGTTATCGGGAAAATTTGGACAATAGAATATATCAATAGTATACTTTTCCTCTTTAAATTCTGAATGAGGTAGAAGTAATGAAACAAACACAAAAAGAGAATCAATTTTTTCACTGTGTTATCTTGATACAACCTTGATAGAGAATGCTTTAAAGTCCTCAATACAGTCCTAAACCTTTTTCTTTTAGTGTTTTAGGATATCATTCTTCCTCTGACATATCCTGTTGATTTGATTTACAATTAGCTCAACGTCACCTTGGGTTCTAATATTTTTGATTCCATTTTATTTTTCCAATTTTAAGCTGAGTAACAAGGATTCATATTCATCCATGTTATTGGTGTTTTCAAACTATAGTTTGAAAAAATGGAAAGTTTTATTGATTAGGCGATATAAGCACCACACTAACTCCAGATCTAGAAGTTGAATAACTACCATCAAATTCCAAAGTCTACACCTCATTAGGATTTCCTTTTGTGATAGAATTAGAGTAAAATATTTGATCTGAAGTCATAAAATATGCAGTCAAAATAGTATCTTTGAAAAGGATTTCCACGTTGGGATCATCTAATTTAATGACGAGATATTTTTCCTGGACTTCAAGTTCAAGTGTACATATTAATCCATCAATAATTAGCCATTCTTGAGACAAACTCATGTGGCTTTATCCTCCTACAGGTCTACAAAAACCTCTTCCCAACTATAGTCCATAAGAAACTAGAATATCTGCAACCAAGATCATCATTTTGACCCTTTTTTTTCTTTCAGGAAATGCAACAAATACAAATTGAGAATCCTTAATTTGACCTATCAGTGGAACTTCCTTGGTTTCCATTAATTATCAATGTGTAAAACGTTTGGTAAGAGTGATCCTTAAGGCATGAGCTACCTTTGAGGGCATAACGTTGTCAGATGCTCCTGAATTTGTGATATAGTTGTTGAGATTGAAACCATTGATGAGAAATGAAAAATATAAGAGCTTAATTTTTCTCGAGGAGGATATTGAAGTGAAAAAGTTTTGGGACAATGGAGGCAATGGATTTGGAATGCAAAAAAATTTCTCTTCATAAACTGAGTTAAGCTTTCAAGTTGGCCAGGATTAGACTGAAGATATTCTGCTTATGACATCTAAATTTTAGTTTTCTTTACATGGTCAATGATATATAAGGTAGTATAAGAGGGAGTAAATGAAGGTATATAACCTTTATTACCTACTTGCATAAGAGTGGTATTGGTATTAGGAGTGATAGAGGAAGAATAATTGGAAGGAGGATCCAAATTCTTGACAAGAGGTTTCTCCTTCGGCTGTACAGGAAAAAGAGTTCCTCTTTTTGTAATATCAAGAATTGCCATCAGAACATATTTTTCTTTGCCCTTTTATTTTGGTTTCTCCATCTCTTTTTTTTTTTGAATGATTAAAAATAGGAAAGGACTATTCATTCATATCATTCACCACATCTTCATAATCATCTAATTCATATTCTAGGTACCAGATATTGGATTCGTTAACCGGTTCATCATATGATTCATCAACGTAATTGACTTCATCACAAGATTATTCTACTTCATTGTGTGTTTCTTTTATTTCATTGAATAATTTCACAACAATGTTGATGGGAGGAGCTTCAACAAATAATCTTGGTTGAGTGGTTGGAAACTAGTTTCTATCCTGTTATTGAAGTTCCTTCTTGGGATATCATGATAAGGAGAATTAGGTGAATTCTGAGACATCTATTTATTCAAATACAAATTTTTTTTTGCTAAAATTTAGATCATGGGATCAATAGTACTCTAATATATACTCTGGTTCTTAGCTTTGGTAAAATATCTCCTTCAATTTCTAGCCATGATAAGATTATATTCGATCTCTGTGGCCATTTCTTGTGTGGTAGCTAGGCTAGGAATATTTGACCTTCTTAACAAGAAGCTAACTTAAGGTAGTTGATAATTGATGAAGAAACACTTTTTATTTTCAGGAGTGGGAGTAGAACATTTCAGAATCTTATGGATTGATTTTTTAAACTTTTCTACAAAGTCGTGTATAGGCTCATGAGATTCCTTCTTCATTCAAGTTAGTTGAGCCAATAATGCATGTGCATCTTCTACAGGTTTGAATCTTACCTTAAACCTTGTTCTCATAGCATCCCAGCTATCGATGGAGTGAGGAGGCAAATGATTAAACTATTATGAGGGAATTCCATTGAGAGTTTCAATAAAAAATGAATGGACACATCCTTAGGAGCAACACTCATAACTCTAGAAGCCACAAAGAATACAACTTTGTGTTTGTTAGGGTGTTGTTTTCACCACCACTAAACTTTCAGAAATTATTCCATGAACCATGTAATAAATCATGCAAAGGTTGAGCCAACACTAGAGGCCCTATTATAAGTCCCCAAGGGAATATAGGTGAAGGTGTTGTAACCATTTTTTGACAATATGTGTGCATAGGAATCCAGGTTTTACTTAGAAACAAATATCTACCTGTAAAAATTGTACTCTCTTCTCATGCACTCTAGTTTCACCATACATGTGATGAGATATTTGAACATCTAGAGGACCATCTTTCAGGAGTGAGATTGAAATGATGTAGCTACAATAGCTTGTTCAAATGTAGCATCCACCATACCCCTCACTCTACTACTATGAGTAAAAATATTTCCTTCTAGTTTTGAATTAGGAAATAAAACTTAGGACAAAGAAAGAACTGAACATGCAATAAGTAGGATGAATCCTATCTTGTGTACCTATCATGTAGTCTGTCTTTCTTACTCAAACTCTAGACATGCTGACCCATCACTCAAATAGATTTGAGTGCTCACTCGAAGTGCACAAAGGTACCATGTTCCTCTTTTTATAATATCCTTTTCAAGGTTATAGCATGATCATACAAGTATTCCATATCCATAGTAAGTAACTAAAGGTAAAGCATAACATGAACTAGATCACACCATAGTGCATAATGAATCAAACAAGGGTCAAGATCAGATTTACCATAAAATAGCCAGTAACAAAGACATAAAAAATCAATTTCCATCTAAAAATATCCCTTATATTAAGTCATAGAAAAATTAGTAGCTAAATACAATACTATTACCATCACAAAGTCATGCACATAAATACACCAACAACATAACTCTGTTACATCCAGTCATACATCCATGATCTCCAAACAGTGAAAATCAATACATATATTTATATATAGGTAGTGGGGTATTTCCCTCACTACTCATGTACTCTCAAAATAGGTTGCATGCTCAAAATATCCATGCGCCACTACAAAAGAAACTAAGGAAACATGCAAGCTTCACCTAATAATAAATAATCTTCTATTTTAAACTCTAGATCTAATCCTATTATTAGCCCAAACTTTGCATGATGCTTTATCTTCTTCCTGCATGAGTTCCTTACCAAAATAGACTTTGATTTAACTACAAGTGTTCATCCTCAACCTTATCTTTAGAAAATTTCTTGGCCGCGACTCCAACCGTTCATATTAATTTTTTTTTCTATGGCTCAAAATGCAGCTAAGTCTTGAATGTGTTTAGCATGGGTGTGAGCCTTCACGCGTTGTCTACTCTACTTCCGCTTGTGCATACCTTCCGTACATCCAAAAATCTTGCACTGCTATACTTAGCATCTTTAAGGGGTCTAACATTGCCCCACACTAGCTAGATTTCTATCCCATACAATTCTTTGATTACCGAACACAAATATTTATGAAGGAGACAAAAATTCAAAATTTGAAATGAACATCATACCTAAAATCTTCTAAGATGCCTGGAAGACCTCCGGTTACTTCGCATCTACCCCACCTAGTAATTTATTCCATTCCTCTAACTCCTTCAAGGATTTCCCCAGTACAACATCCATAATACCTAGCACTTGGTCAGGATTAAACTCTTCAATTCTGGCTTTCAACTCCTTTATAACCACCACCAGCTCCACCTAAGCACCTTTAGGAATGTCCATATGTTCTAGTATAGAATTATGGAACTCACCAAATTTTTGATCAAGTCACTCACATTTTTCCTTGATTTTATCCTTCTAAGCCATGGTTTCTATGATTAACTGAGTGTGCTCAAGTTTGTTAGATGGTGTTCTCTCCTGTATAGTCTTTAAAATATCTTCTTCATCTGCCAACCTAACAACAACATAGGGATCACACTTCTGACACCTATTGAAGCCTATATCTACCTTTGCACTTGCTTCCTTGAGCTGGGTGAGAAAGTCCTCCAGCTCAGTGATCCTTGCTTCAAATGCAATCTTATTGTTCTCCTTGTCTTTGGTAATTTCCTTTGCAGTTGGCCCTTCACCACTTTGAATCCTAACCAAATCCTGTAGATACTCCATTTCAGTTCCATAGTTTGTCTTGGCTTGGATAACTAGAGAAGGACACTACTCAAAGATCTTTTTAACTAACATGCCAGCTCTATCATAAGCTTCTTTAGTCCTTTTCTATTCACCTTACAAACCCTTTCACAATCAATCTATTTTGCGCTCCTTTTCCTTCTTGTCTGCTACAAGGGTGTGAATAGTGATGCTAGAATCTAAGTTTCACCTCGCCACTTCTGAAGCCATTTTGTGCAAGGAATTGCATGCCTGCTCATTTGTCAAGTGGTTTGGATATACTACCTTATATCTATCTCCTGGCTTGTTCTTCAAATGGATTGTACTAATGGCATGCTCATTTACTTCAAAATTTGGATCGTGGGAGTGGTCGTGCAGGTTCTAGCTAATCATATTTTTTGTTCTACACACTCCCCCGTCGTAATCAAGTATCTCCAATGCATGTAAATTATCTATGGTGATTGTACTTTGGAAGCACATGCGTAATACCTTTTTGGGATCGTCCATGAAGTCCATATGCGGTGATCTTGGGGTCCATTGTTTCCTCTGTGCCTTCCTTTTTGTTCACTGTTTCTTCAGGGTTGGGGTGTTGGTTCCTATTCCTAATCCTTTTTCCTCCTTGAATAAAAAGGTGTCACCAGTATCTTTCTTCCTTTCCCCCTCTGTTTGCATCAGTGTTCTCTTATTCATTAGGATTTTATTTTTTTCTATCACCAGAGCCATCTACTTCTCTCACGCAAACGCTTCTTCTTACTCCCTCACTTGCTAATCCTGTTCTTCAAACTCTTTCTCTAACTCTTCTTACAATGAAGCACTCCTCTTCTTCACATATTCTTATTTTTATAAATCTATCATTGTCTCAAAACTAGAGATAAATTCCATTATAGATCATTTGATTTTCTACTTCTTGGCGCTGCCTTGCTGAGAGGTTCCCATGCCTCCACTGCTACTTCTATGAGAGTAAAACATCCTGTTCCGCGAGGTGTCAAGTTTCCATTATTCTTCATCTCCTTCCTCTTCCTGTGCTTCTTTCTCACACACCTTCTGAATAGTTGGCACCATTGTTCCTCTTATCTGTGGGAGGGTGGAGTTAGTAACCTCCACCTCAACTCCTCCTTGAGCCTTTGGTAATAATTACACAAAAACCCTACTTATCATTCCATTAATATTAATATTTAACTGTGGGTGTAGATCCAATAGGTACATCTTCAAAACCTCCAAGCATGCTATCTTTGAGTCATATCTGTAAGTTATGTGCAATGTGTGCAGATTTGAATCCACTTTGTCTGCATCATAGGTCAAATTTTGTGCGTCCTTGAGCCTATTGATGGAGAAGTTAAGGTTTTTTTTGAGAATGCAAATGGCATCTTGCACTAGGGGTTCACCTCCCCTTTCACCATCCTAGACCATGACAGGATAAAGTGTTGCATAACTGCAAATCTCATCTTCTCCCCGACCACTCTGGGTAACTCGCACAAAATGCGCCATTCATTCTCAAAGTCCTCATGTAGTCTATCATACCAATTATTAATTTGGGCCTTGTATGTGCTTGTGATGGTGTCATCACAAGTATACCTTGTAAACTAAATTGTGAGGGATGGGTGTACTCGTGGGTAAACCCAAATTTTATCCTCGGGACCTTGATTTCCAAAAATACAATCAATAGAAAAATTGATCCACATGTGATTTTATCCGCTTCTTCATTATGAAACTTTTCCTCTTCAATAATCCCATTTACGATGAACAGTGTCAGGTTGTAGCGTGTCATTTTCAAAATTTTGTGTGCTGTGTACAAAAACTTCCTATTTATGTTCATCCAACACTTGGAAGCGTGTAATTTTCAAATCACTAGCCATGAGGCAACCCTATGTGCTAGATCATCCAAATCCGCAATGGTCTGTGCCCTACCTCCCTTCTCATAACTCCATTTTGGGGCAATTTCTTCAATTTTTGATGTCACACAAAATTCCAAGGCCATGTCTTATCTCATAATTCATAAACCTTTCACATGCTCAATCAATTGAGTGGGGAGTCACATCGTTCTCCTTGTGAAGTAAAATAAATCTTCATGAACCCATAACATCAACCACTAGAAGAGGTGTGTGGGTTTGGCAAAGAAAGAAAGATCACCTAATCGTAATATGCATGTCTTCTCCAACTGCTACTTCACGGATTCATCAATTAATGGGTTTCCGGCCTCATTCATTCATGGAATGACTTTCTCCAAATCTACCCTCATTTTCTTCTCATTCTCATATATGTGGTGATTGTACTCACTGATTTTTCATTGAGTGAGATTCGATTTCTATATTTCTACCCTTAAAACACCAGGGGGATACTACATCTCTGAGTATATTTCCTCCAGGGGTTCTTCTACCACAACCTTAGGTCTCTTTGTTCTCAACTTCTATGCCTTTTGTGCTATTGTACTATAATTATGTTCCCTAGGTGTTCTACATTACCACTTTCTTCCTACCTGAGCTCTATAAATCCTAACCACTTCAAATATACACAACCCTCCTTCCATGTGCTCTACTGTAGACTCTAACTCGTCCTTCCACATGGATTCACATAGTCTTCACACACCTCTAGTTCATATAGTCTCCACGTCACTTTAAAGCTTCGTCGCAATTGACTTACTTGATATCACAAGTTTTTTTCAAAATAAAGGTATCCAAATGACTACCCTCGACCCCTATTTATAATTTTTCAATGACCCTCATGTAACTTTGACTCACGATTTTTATGTTACTTTTTTCACAAATTTACTCTTTCCATTTTTGACAACTTCCATGAATACATTTCACGCGCTACAATTGTAACCTTCTAGGATGTTATACTACTCCGTAGCCATAGACCTCCTTCATGCACCTCCATGTGTCAAAGTACAAAAACTCTGCACCATATCCCAAGTAGTTTCTCATGGTGCTACATACCACACATTACACTTTGTGATCAGTTTCCATATGTGGTCATTAATCAACTCAATTTCTTCAGAACACCCTATGCCTAGGAATTATAACATCTTTTTCTATTACTAGCCAAATTTCAAAAGAAGATGTTAGTGCAAAATCACAGCACCCCCAAATGAGTCATCAGATATGCTTTTCTAAGGAAAATTCATTTGTTGTGATTCGCATAACATTGAGTTTTCCCCAAAGTGTGGGACTTTGCAAATGGGAAAACTCTCTAGATTAAAGGCTAGTTCCTTTTCCTTTATTAAGGTGTAAGCATGGAAACTTGTAGAGGACCTATTCTAAAATCTAATATAAGTTTTACTAAGGAGACAGGGATAAAAGGAGTACAAGAAATCAAAACTAAGTTACAAGGTGAGTAATTTCCTTCTAGTAGCAGTGTTTAAGATAGATTCCATTCACTAGAATATGTAAATCTTCACCATCTAATGTAGATGAGTGGAAGGCATTGCTAGTTTTACATTTTGTGACCATGTAAGGGCCACTCATCCAGAGTTCTTCTGACAATATTTAGTAGGTTCTTGTTTTTGGAATCAACTTGGCCATTACCTTAAGGGTAATAGTTTGATGAAGTGCCCAAGTAAATCTCGTTCCTAACAGTCCATTATGTGATTTTGGAACCTATGAATGCCAATGCATTGTTTGATATAATGGTGGTTGGCACTCCAAACCTAGTCACTATCCCTTCATAGAAATCTAGTATGCTAGACTCATTAGCTTCTTTGAGTTCCACTGCCTCGGTCCACTTGGTGAAATAGTTTGTTGCCATCAGAATCCATTTGTGGCCTTGGCTTGAATTTGGATTAATGACCCCGATTAAATCCAATCCCCATTGCATGAATGGCTGGTCAAATGAAATTGGGTGTAATGGAAGTGCTGCTAGCCTTTCTTTTCCTTTGAAGAATGCATAATTTTTGCACTTCTTGATCCATGCATACCAATCACTAAACACCCTGGGCTAATAATAACCCACCTTCATGATCTTGAGTGCTATCACCCATGGAGAAAAATGGCCTCCAGCTGCTTCATCATGGAACTCTTGTAACACCCTCTCAATCTAATCTATCCCAATGCATCTTAACAGGACGCTATTGATGTCCCTTTTGAATAAGACACCATTAATAAGCACGTATGGGATGGATTGTAGTCTGAAATGTCTCATTTTTGTTTTACTCATTTCTAGAGGACACATGCCTATTTATTGGAAGTGCACCATGTTTTGAGTCCAACAAGGAGTGGGCACATCATCATTTTCTTCTTCTTGACTATTATGTAGGAAAAAAATAGCTTCCTCTTCACCACCTGCTTCATCTTGTTGACTTGAGGCCAGTTGTTCACACAATTCCCATGAACCAAATTAGTAACCTTGATCTCAATGTCATACTCCATGACACAAGTGATCCATCCTGCACATTTTATTCAGATCATTGCTGAGAAGGAAGTCTTTAACTCCTGCATGGGAGACTAATAGTTGGATTCTATTATTTGAAACCAGATGTTTAAACTTCTTTAACCCTCTAATCAATACCAGGACTTAATTTTTGATGAAGGAGTATCTCATTTCATAATCTTCCAGACCCTAGTTGAATAAGGAAATTGGCTACTATGTACCTTCTTTGTTCTGTTGTACTAAGATTGTAGAAATTGTGTCACTGCCACCAAAGGCATATAGTATGAAGTCCTTAGAGAAGTCTGGATTCACAAGGGTTGGGGCTTGTGATATAGCTTCTTTTATGGCCTCAAAACTTTCCCTTCCTTTAGCTGTCCACCTAAATGCTAAGCTCTTCTTCAACATCAATGTTATTGGTTTGACAAGGGCAACAAAGTTTGGTACAAACCTGTGGACAAAATTGATTTTTCCTAAGAATCTTTCTTATGGCTTGGCAATTACAATGCTCTTATTACTTCAAATTTCTCTAGGTCAATTGCCAAACCTTCCTTTGACACAATATGGCCTAGAAGCCTGCCCTCATGGGCCAAGAATATGCATTTTTTAGTGTTCAATAATACCCCAAATCTCCTAAACCTTTGAAACACATGTGTTAGGTGAAAAAGGTGGTCTACTGCATTTTTAGAGAACACAGTAATGTCATCCAGATAGATCAGTACTATTTTGTTATTCATCCCTTTGAACTCCATATCCATTTCCCTTTGGAAAGTGGCTACAACATTAGACAATCTAAATGGCATTTTTCTATAGGCATAGGTGCCCCATTTGGTGGTGAAAGCCATTTTAAACTGACCATCTTCTTTCACCATTATTTGGTTGTACCCTGAGTAGCCATCTAGGAGAGAGAATCTCTATGATCCAGACACCACTTGCAAGATCTACTCCATTAAGGGGAGTGGGTAGTGGTCCTTAAGTGACGCTCTGTTCAATTCTCAAAAGTCTATACACAACCCAATCTCTCCATTCTTCTTCCTAACTGGGACCAAGTTTGCAACCCAACTTGAGTGTTTGATTGGAAATATGATACTTGCCTCTATCAGATTATTTATGTCTTTCTTCATTAGAGGTTCAATGTGTGGATTGAATGGTCTCTACTTTTAACTGATGGGCTTGGCAGCTAGATCTAGTTTTATTGTGTGTTGTGCTCAATTTAGATTGAACCCTCTTAGGTCTTTATAGCTCTAAGAAAATAGGTGTTGTGCTAAATTATTGGAAAATTTGAATGAATTCATACCTTTCTTTCTTGGTGGCCACTTTGCCAATTTGAAGCGTTTTGCCTTCTCACACTAGAATTGACTCTGAATCTTCTCCTTTGATATGTATGTTAGCCTTCTCTTTTTGAAACTGATTATTAGGATTGAAGATAGATTCTAATGTCACCTAACCTTTGGGAAGCTTGTTTGTTTAAAACTACATTACTTGATCTCCATATTACTACTCTAATATGTTTTGATTCCTAGCTAAGAATTCATATTCCTCTTGCAAAAAATTGATGATCTACTGATCATTCTCGAACACCTGCCAACATGTGTTGTTATCTTGCATTGCTGGTCTCACAATCACATGGATATGTGGCTATCCTTTGTCCCACTGATGCTGTTAACCACATCAAATGTTGCTTAACTCCTACAAGCCTATCAATAGCTTTGTTCTCCTTCCTGGGTATGGATGTAATGTTGAAGGCTTCAAAATCCTCAATGAGATCCCATACCCAATTCTTGTAGCTTTTGAGCAGGTCATTCTTGATAGAATTTTTTCCTTTTCCATGGGTTGTTACAACCGGTGCTTGAGTGGATTTGGAAGGTGGCTTGGATTGGATCTGCATATTGGGAATTATATTTTGAACACTAATACCTTGTGGAGCAATGGAGGTTTGAGGATAACTTGAGTTTGTTGAATGTTTTTATCCAATGTTTCTCTTCTTGGATTGTGTATTGGCAGCTATACCTTGAGAAGGAGCTTTATTCATTCCACAAAAGTCTTCAACTTGCTAATTAACAAGCATAGTTTCACTTGGAGGTCCTGTACGATGGAAAAGTGACAAGCGAGAATGAGAATCTACAAGTAAATTTTCCTTGCACCCGACCTCCCGAGGTCATGCCGAGACAGCCGGTGGGGATGGAATACACGTGGGATGCAGAAAAACTAGTTAGGTAATCTTATGTCTTCGATGCGCACTAGTGGAATCTGCAAATCTAAGGTAAAGAAGGCCCTTCTAACCTAGACTGGCATGAAAGATCGATCGGCAAGGATGACTGCTCGAAGGCTCCAATCAATATCAAGCTCTGGTGTGATTCGATCTATGGGTTGTGGGATATGTGGAAAATGACCTGGGATTGTTTCATGTATGTCTCCAGATAGGGTCATAAGATAGATGATGGGTACACAGTGGATTCTATGGGCGATTCTCTGGTCTAGTCCAGAAATCCTTAGATTTATTAGATTCTATGTCTAACAAGGATAACTGTGTGATGATGATAGGTGGAAGTGGAGTAGATCTGAATACTAATGTGTATAAGCCAGCATCTATGTCTGATTCACCTGTGGATTCATTGGGTTGTGGGATTTGTGGGTCACAACCGTAGATTCGTGGTTGCTATGGACCTACTATTGTCATGTGTGGAATCAGTCCCTAATCCCTAGTATCCAATAGTCGTATTCCTTTTTGGCCTCTACATTCAGAATTAACAGTTGTGCAATCTTTTCTGAGTATCTTATAGGCGTTCTTGAAATCTAAATCCTTAAGCTAGTATCTATGTCTGTGAGAGTGTCTCCTGCGTCTGGCTGTGGGACCAAAGGATCACAACCAAATGGTTTCTCTCTTTCAAGCCCTTCTACAGTCACGCAGATATTTATCTAGGGTAATTTGTAGTTTGGCTGATTTGACCAAAACATGTATGCTTGGTCGTCTTCTATATTTAACCTGCTTAACGGTGAGCTGATATGTTGCAAGTTTGCTGTTGTTCGGAAGACTTAGATCCTAAGATTCTGATCTATATTAGTTATTGCTGTGACGAGATTGGGTTGAGGCATGATTGGCTTGAATATGTATTCTCTGGGCTCTCTAGGTCCCGTGATTGTCATACAAAAGAAAACAATATAAAGCTAACTAATGACAAAATAAACTAAATATGCAAGATATATCTACGTATATTTCTAAGTCTGTTATTTATTGATAAAATACTGATTTTTTTTTTAAGGGGAATTATCTAATATATCTATAATTAACAACTAAACTAATAACACAATTAAAACAAACAAAGCAACTGAGTATAGTTACTTGTCTGTGCAGTTTGTAGATCTATTCTAAATAACTTGATAACTGATCTACTCTATTTGAAAGACTCTCGATCCTACCTCAGAAGTGAGGAGTGAATCATAGTTTCTCAGAAACTATCAATCCCCACAGCTTCCCTGGCAATATCGAAAGTGAAATTAATTGAAATGAAATGATTGACTACTTTATTTGATATGCTTTAACTAGAACTTTGAAAGCTAGAACCTAGATTCTATAGAACAGTGGTTAATTTGATGGTGTGTGACCTTGTCCCCTCAGTGTGATCTCCTCGTTCCTTCATGCTCACGTGGATCTAGAAAAGAGTGTAATGCTAGCATCAAAAAAATTAGATATTGGAACAAAGGCAGCTTAGGATGCAGACTGAATACAATGCGAGTAGGAGAGGGATAACACAAGAGTACAGAGCTTTGCTTATGTAATTCCTAGCGGGATTTATTGCGAGTCATGCAACATAAAACGTCCAACACCTGAAACTATCATGTTTGATGAACAAAACCTGTAACTTTAATGGATTCCTATTGAAATCAAACTATCCTACTCCAATTGATTTGGATGAAATGACAACAACACTTTTCACAAGGAGAATATGTGGCTTTCTGATAGCTAAACAATGCTAACTATGCATCTAACAAATGAAACTATGAATCCTAAACAAAATGAAAGGCTAAACTATTGAAATGAGAAATTTAGAGGCGAATTTGAGGGGCCATTTTCTTGAGCACAAGCCAACTATTTATAGAATCCCATTTACCCAAAGGTGAAAACCAATTTGATCTCTTAAACCATAAACAATGCCAAAACACTATTCCAGGGAACCAGAATCATAAATACAAGCAAAGGCGGAGAAAAAATTTGGTAAACGTTGAATTTTTATGTGAGTCACGTTAAAAGAGAATTATGAAAAATACGTGAAGGACCGCCGCCTTTCCTGGGCGGCGGTCACGAGACCGCCACCCAGGCAGGGCGGCGGTTTCATAGCTGAAGAACAAAAAACAAAGGAAAAGAGGGGAAAAGAGAACAACAAAGCATGCAAGGGCTAAGTGGGACATGCAGGATGTTAACGCATACTTGAAGAGATTTTCCAGATCCTGAACACCTTACGAGGAGACCTGTATCATCATTGGGGCACGTGTTATGTTATTCTGGCGGTGCAGTACCTTACAATTTTGGGTATGTATAGGTCCCTCTTACTAAGCTCCTTATTGCTGATTTCTTCTTGGCTAGGTTCTTGTGATACACCAATGGTTTACACCATCAAATCCTGATTTAATGCACCATTGAAGCACATTGATTGATTATGTGGCTGATTTCATGGGAAACACCAATCATATTCTTGTGCCATGTTATTTTGTGTTGGAACCAATGCCCTTGATGTTGAGGTTGTGTTTGGATCATATGACCTGGAAGGTCTAGCAGCTTGAGGTTGTCCTTCGTTTTGACTCTGATTTACAGCTTGAGCTGGTGGTCTATTTTGTTGATAGGCGGGTCTAGCCTGATACTGAGCTTGAGGCTGATATGGCCTAGAACTTTGAGCATGATGTCTTTTGATGGTTATTAACTCATTCCCCAGGTTTTAAAGCTATTTCATAACTTACTGAAGCTCCTTTGAGGTGTTAGATGATGAGGTGGATGCTTCAGCTGAAATTTGGTTCCTGGGTGTAGGTATAGGATCTAATGTGGGTGTTTGGCTGGTACTTGGATTTCCTAATTCGGGGTATAGAGGCATGGATGTCATAGGAGCAAGTTTTCCAGCCTGAATTAAATGATTATCATCTCCTATGGAAAGGCTATAGGCTGCAGGTAAGGTTGTGCCCCCCATTGATTGAATCATTAAAGCAATATCAAAATTTAAAGCTCTAAGAAAGTATAAGAAGACACCTTATTCAGTGGGATTTACTACTGCTAGAATATTGTCCCAGGTTTGTTGAAATATGAGGTTGAAATCCGTCAAATGCTCATTTGGATATCTCTTGATTGTTGTCAGCTACTCCAACAAGGATAGGTTATCTCCTTTTTCTCCAAACTGGTCATGAAGTGCTCGACATAGATGGTCTCAAGTTTGAATAGAGCCTGTTGCTAGGCTCCTGAACCATTGTGAAGCTTTACCCTTGAGTGAAGAGGCTAACAAATTGACTGTAATGTCCATCTTAGTGATCTCATGGATCGTACAAACATTTACAATGTCTTGAAGGTGGTCACTAGGAGAATTTTAGTTTTCTCCAGTGAAATATGAGATGCTCTTTAATGGTGCCACTGGGACTAGATTTTGTGCATTCAGAGTGAGTGGGCTTCTACCAGTGAAATCGACATAAGGATTTGGCTATGCCATCTTGATTGGCTTGAGCACCCTTATTGATTGAAATAATGACCTACTAGGAGGTGTTGATAAGGATTTGTTTGGTGGAGATAGAGGCCTCTGGGCTCTTCTTCCTCCTCTCCTTTTGTCTGGAGACAAGTGTAGGTGTACAAACTGTCCTTCTCTTGTTCTTGACCTTGTTTGTATGCTTCTCATGAACTTGGGAAACTTGGATTGCTGAAACCAATTGATTATGTTCCTTTTGAAGTCACCATATGTGCAGTTCTTAAAAGCTTCTTAAAATCTAGAATCATAGCAAGTGTACATCAATCTTACTGTAATAAATATGGAGACTTCTTTGTCCCACCGGGCATGCCAAAACTATTAGTGCAAAATCACAGCACCCCCAAATGAGTCATCAAATCTACTTTTCTAAGGAAGATTCATTTGGTGTGATTCGCATAACATTGAGTTTTCCCCAAAGTGTGGGAATTTTTAAATGGGAAAAATCTCCATATTAAAGGATGGTTCCTATGGTTCCTATTCCTTTGTTTAAGTGCATGTGTGGAAACTTGCAAAGGACCTATTAAACCTAATCTAAGTTTTACCAAGGAGACATGGATAAAAGGAGTACAAGAAATCAAAACTAAGCTACAAGGTGATGCACCAAAGGAATGATGAACATTAGTTTTGTTGATAGACACAAACCAACAAAATACATACAAAATCAAGCACAAATAACCAGATTTATAATGAAAGACTAGATGAGAGAAAATGAGACAAGAAAGGATCTAAAATCAATCACAAACGTGTTTTATTGCTCTAAAAATTGATACAATGCATTACAAATGGCCAGAAGGTAGGAAACATATTGTAATTTAAATGGAAGGTCTGAAATCCATGAATTCCTTTACCGGAAGGAAAGGGGAGCCTGCAAAAACCAAAGAATGTCCAACCCTTTACAATGAGTCTCGACCTTGATTTTATAGATTTAACATAGAGGGGAGAAAGAGAGAGAAGCGGAAAAAATAGTTCTAAGCTCAACCACCACTATGAATGCCTCTCATAAAATCTACCCCCAAATATGTCTTGACTACATCAATTTATTATTCAACACCTCAAAGGAGGAGGAAACGATGGATCAGATCAAATCAGATCTAGTTGTTGGGGCAAAATAGATCCTGCAATAATGTCCCTAAAGATGTTTCTCCATTTTCTCCCACCTAACCTCCCTAAACTTAAAGTTTCAGATCTTCATGGCATAGAAGAGGCTGAGATATTTCCAATGGTGTCAGATTTACTGGATTTTGAGCCCCGAGTCGAAAGATATTCCCCTTCGAAATTTGTATCGGGTCCGTATAAAAAGGTGGGAAAACTAGTTCAAAAATGGGCCCCTTTGTAATATGGGACACATGGAGGGCTGCTGCTTGCTTGAGGGCGGCCTCTGTATTTTACTCTTGGAATGGTGTGGGGATGACACATGGTCTCTTTTGTGACCTGCTTAATTTCTATGTTTTTTGTCTAAGTCCTTTGCTCGGTGGGGGCATATATCTTTACCAGGGACACGCGGCGGTCTGGTGTTTGTTTGGAAACCCTCTCTTTATTCAACCCTTGAGTTAGCACCATTTGGACACTTAGCACTCTCCGCCAGCCTACCACCATGCATTGAATATTCAACCCGACTCTATCCCCTTTTTGAGACTGGACGCGTGCAGGCTCCGCACTCACTTAAAATACCAATCAAGATTTTCTTTTGAAGGAACATCAGGTTGACACTTGGAAGCCTCCGCAGGTCTTTGGACTTTTCAACGATCTCCCTCTTACGTTTTTAGACCTTGGGCTATGTGGCAAACTGGTGCTTGTTTGAGCCTCCACTTTTGGATCTACCCTTAGAGATACGCCACTTGGACACATGGCGGTTTTCTATGGCTCTTCTATACTTAGCCTTTTTTGAGCCCTTCCCTATCTAAATTTTGACCTCTATTGACCATTTACTACGTAGAGGGATGGTGCAAGTTTGAGTCTCCACCTTGGGCTCCCATTTTGGAATTATGCTAAGTCGACACCTAGCCCCTTCCACCGAGTCAGAAATTTTTTCAACAGCCGTGCAACTTTTTGAGGCTCTAGACACGTGGAAGCCTGACACTTGTTTGAGCTTCCCTTTTTGGATTCAACTTTGGAGAAGCGCCATGCCAACATGTGGCTCTCTCTACTGTCTCCTCCACATGTAGTTGATTTTTGGACTCATTCTGAATTGTTTTGAGCCAAGGACTTCGGATCTTCTCTGTTTCTTCTCTTTCTTCTTCTAGATTTTCTGTGACACCGCTCCTCCTTCCCTGACCATGCTATTCTATTTCCAAGCCTAAATGTAACCTATTAAATAGATTTAAGACACAGATTCACTCAATAGCTGTTTCTTCTCTTTCTTCTTACATAGGGTTGTTTAGTCTTTCGCAAACCCCGCCACTCCATTGTCGAGTCCTTCTGCAACCTGTTTGTAAGATTTAAACATGTTTTCTCTGGTTCTTTTTGTGCGGGGTCATGACTGATCCAATACTTTTCCCGAGGGGGGAAAATATGGATAACAGAAGCCTTCAATCAAACCAACCTGTATTAAGAGGGTGCCAATAATTGTCATTTATGTACTTCTCCAACCCACACTAAAAGTATTCACAATCCTTTGCACATTAATTCATTCAATAGTAATCAGCCACCGACGCATAAACATGCCTATTGCAACAAAAAAACGAACTAAATTGACAAAACATGACAACAATGTAAGGAAACACATATAAAGGAAATGCATTAAAGGGAAACCTAATCTAAATGAAACCACTTCCTTATTACAAACACCAAGAATACTTATGTATAGTTGGGCTTCAACCAACTCCCATTGAAATAACCATGAAATTATGTTCCATCCAATGCCTATAACTGACAAACACCTAAATCAAGTATATATGTCACCACATACGGTCGTAATAGATTCACCTTCAGTTTCCCAAGGTGGCACACACACTTGGAGTCATAAAGAATGACCATATGTCCAAATTTAAACTAGTTATTCTATATATGCCTATCGTGCCATGCCTTACACCTAACCTTTTCCATCTTCTGAATCCAACATGTGATGGCATGTCACTCATCCAACTGCATTAGTTTATCTATACACTCTTCAAGTGTTCTAAGCTAGTTGGATGCTGCAGAAACTCTGGAAGATTACTTCCTATTTTTGCATCATGTTGACATTTTTCAAAAGGATAGTGATTGGTTAGAAAACTAGTTTACTGGCTGGCCAATTACTAAACAAAAAATAAAAAAAAACAAAAAAAATTACTATTCAAAGTCTTTCTTAGATACATATGATTGTTTCTCTTATTCCCACTTGATTGATGAAATTATTTTTTACTGAAAATTTCTATGTTACAGAGGCCTTGACTTCATATCTATTTATTTTGTTCACCTACATATGGAAATCACACTTATACAACATGATGAAAGCAAGGATAACTCCTGAGTCTGGTATGGTAGATTATATTTTTTTATTCTAAAATATTGTTATTTTTTGTTTTGATTACAAGTAGATTCACTTATAGAAAGCTTAAAAAAAAAGAGAAAAAAAAAGAGAGACATTTTTCAAGATCTACATGTGCAGATGAGGTTTTTCCAGTTTGCAGCAATTGGGATCTATAAGTTGCTAAAAAAATAGTTTGCATGAGGGAATGCATAGAGATAAGTGTGGGGGATACTCACTCTCTTCCAAATCATTTTAAGAATGCATGAAAAAATAAAGAGCTAAGTTTGGGGAAAAAATATCTCTACATTATCTAAAAAAACCTCATGAGAGTATGAATAAGAAGGAAGTAAAAATTTTATTTCTAGGAATCTCAGTTTGCTTTTATCATGTAAAAGAGGAGAAGATAATTTGAAAATGCAAACATATTGAAAAAATCATATTCTACAGGAATATCAGTAGCTTGCATGAGGGCATGCAAGAAGTTAAGTGTGGGGGAAATGATGAGACTAAAATATGTCTCATTATATCACCAAATAACACTCTTATCCTCTCTCTTAAAATCAAGCTTTCAAGTGAATTTATATGTAGTTTTAATAACAGATAGCATATTTAAGGTAGAATATAGGATTTATTTTATCATCTCTTTAGAAATATATTTGGAATCTAATTTTTGTTATTTCCTGATATTTATTCTAAAGTTGGAATGCAATAGTGTGTAGAAAACAAGTCATAAACAATTATACTCCAAGTTCATAGATTACAGCTACCAAAATACTTCATGCATCTACTAAAACTCCCAACTACTGAAATTCTTCAAGAAACTAGTAAAATTCCCAGCTACCGAAAGTCTTCACGTAGCTACTGAAAGAACCAACTAGTGAAATTTTATTTTTTTGTTCTGAGGTAATGTAAATCAGCACCTAACTATTCAGAGACTTCATCAACCAAGAATACAAATCCAAACATGTGGTAATCCAAATTCATGCATGCATGCGGCATTCTAAGAAGAATTCAAAGTCATGGAATTATCACTCCTCCATTTTCTCTCCATGTTTCAAGGACGAGAAAATAGTGGAATAGTATTAGGAATGTTGAATAAGTACTCTCCCACATTGTGTTCCTAGATTACAGAGATGAGTTGTAGAAATATTCTCCACGATAAGTGGATTGTTGTAGTGAAGTTTGTTTAGGATTTATTTCTTTGAATAAATCCACCCAAGAATAGGTAGTTAGTTCTTGGTGTGTGGACTAAGGAGTTGGTTGGATGCATGAGCTATAAATGCAACCTTCCACACTCTTGTATGTAATATTTTTTGCCAATAAATGAAAAATTTGTTCTTTTCTCTCCAATATTATGAAGTTTTGAATTAAGATCTTGGAAGCATGATTTAAATCCTCTTCCAAGGAATGAGCTGGCCACTCATTCCAAGGAAGATGAATATCTTTATTTGTTTTTATGTCTCGTAACAACTTATGTTTATGTTTATTTCTTTGTCTGTGATTATCATTTTGTTATAGTGATTTTCTCCTTGTATTGTAATATTCATTTTCATTCAGTTTTTTGTGAATGTACTGGTGTTTTATTTGATTCTCTTTATTTCTAATTGAGAAATTTCCTTTATGCAAGCACAATTTCATTTGTACAAGTGTGATTTCTTTTATGCAAGTGTGATTTTGATTTCTACAAGCGTGATTTTCCATTTACGCAAGTATGAAAGTTTGGATTGTGTTTGAAGGAGATGTTTTCCAAAGATATCTTTCTCCTATTGCATACAACCATCGAACACCAGCCATAGATTGACATTATTAATGAAGAGGATTGAGGACATTCATCATAAATCATGGACAATGCTTCACACTATGTAGTTGTATAATTATACTTAGTTGGGGTCAAACTTGTGCTCGCAAAACAAATAAGACGATCAATAATACCTTCTCTAAGCTGTGCTAACACTATGCCAATGGCCATGCTAGAGGCATCAACATGTACATGGAAAGGTTTATCCCAAGAAGGTAAGTGCAAAATGGGCACAAAAGTGAATCTTTCCTTCAATGTATTGAATGATATCAGATTCACCTCATCCCAATGACACTTCCCTTTACTCTTCAAAAATTCTTCCAAGGGTGTGGAAATATTAGTATATCCTTTGATGAACTTCCTGTAATACCCTATATATCATGAGAACCCACACACCTCACTCTGATTGGTAGGCTCCTCTAAGCCTAGAATAACTATGACCTTAGCATGATCTACCAACAACCCCTCTTTGAAAATAATATGTCCCAACAAAGTTCCAAAGGGCGTAACAAAGATACACTTATTAATGTTTAGAGAGATGCTCAACTGTCAACACCTCTCAAACATCAATCTCAATTTTTCACAATGATCTTTTACCATCACATATATAGTCCAATCATCCAAATAAACCTATAAAAACTTGTGTATAAAGTCCTCAAATGCTTGTACAACAATGCATTAAAATATGATAGGCACATTCTTCAATCAAAAGGGCATAAATATATATGAAAAAATTCCCCATTCATTGGTGAAAGTTATATTTTCTTGGTCTTCTTTAGCAATCTGCACCTGATGATAACCATAGAATCCATCAGTGAAAGAGCAAATCTTGTGCCCTGCAATGCCTTCAAAAATATCCTCAGTAAAAGGTGTAGGAAAAGGGTCTATGACACAAACAACATTCAAATCTATGTATTCCACATAGATCCTTATTTTACCATCTTCTTTTATGATTATCACATGGGGCTAACCCAATCTGACTCCTCAGTGGGCTCAATGATTCCATATTTCAACATCTTATCAATCTCTTCCTTTACTTTAATGTGCATATTAGGATTCATCTTGTAAGGCCTCTTCCTAACCAGGTGCGCAACTTCCCTTAACTTCATCCTAATTTCACCCAAAGAGTGATGTGCTCTCTTTAACTCATGATAGCATCATGGAGATAAGTCTTGTAAGTCACGCAGTAGCTCAATAATCTTCGCCACCTCTGGTTCAAACCAATATTCACCAATAATGGTATCTTTAGGTTTTGCATTTGTCCCAATGTTGACCTTCTTCATTTTCATAGGCTCATGATAAGTGCACACCTTTTCATTAGCACTATATAAGACCTTGCGCGTACCTACAATGTGATCAACATCCAGATTTTCTACTTCTTCATCATCAATCATGTAAACCAACTTACACTTTTCTTTTTCTAATCATGGATACCCAAGTTGTTCCTCTTCTATCTCTTATTCTCCAAAGTGTGCCTCCAAATCCAATTCTACAAACATATCTAACAAGAGTTCCTTAGCCTTTGCACTATCTACCATCGTAATGCATTTCATAATCTGTAATGCTTCATTTACTAGAGTTTTAGTAGAAAAATAGTCAAAGGTCTGAATCATACCTGAAGTTCTCTCCTGCCAATTCACTGTTTCTCTTGTTAACTCTGCATGAACATACCATGCACCCACACAAATTCTTAGAGTGGCGTAGAAATTATATACCTAGAGTGATGGTGGCAAGGCCTCCTACTCCTCCATCTAAATTCTCTCACACTTCTACATGTGGTGTGAAGAAGAATCATTCACATGTAATTCATATATTTGTGAAGGTACATTACTCCTAAGAAACGTAGCAGAGAAGGTGATTCTCACTTCTCACCACTCCAAAAGGTTATCTCTATGTGTAGTTCACCAACACATAGTTATCCTGCACAAGGCATATACCATCATGATTCTTCTTTCACCCTCATCTTTACAATGAGCTTCCATGACACGTAGAAATACATCAAGATTTCCTTCACTAGTGTACTGAGGTACCTGGTTATGGCCCAAATGCCTAACCATGTGCGGCCTATTTACATGAGTAATTGTATTCTTTATCACTCGTATGACCATTTCATATGTTCCATGCACCCAATTATCACAAGAAATAATGGTTGTATTAATCAAAGATTGAGTATCATCCCACTGAATAACACCTTCCTTAGATGGCTCAAGTAATTTAGGATCCCTAAGTATACGCACATCTATCATGTTTGGATCCTCTTCACTCAAGGGTTCTACATATGGTGTAGCCTTCCCATCAGTCAAAGGAATAATCACATGCTCTTATTTTTTCTCAAAACTAATGTATCATTTATTAAAGTGAAAATCATCATTATTGGCATAATACCAAGGGTACCAAAGTAATGCTAGAAAATTATCTACTTTTGTAAGCGCCAAGACCTAAAAGTCTCCAGTAAACTTGGACCCTTGTATGGTAATAGTGGCATCCATTAATAATCTAATGGGCTTGGATCTAGTCTTGTTCACCATATACAAGACATTTAAAGAGGGCTGCAATAGTGGTATCCCCATATGATTCCACACATCATAAGTGATTACTTTCAATTCTACACCCATATCAATGAGTATGTTACTTAACAACCACCCATCAACAATTACATTCAAAGTGATCTCTTTATCATACTCAAGACTATGAGGAAGTAAGTTTGCATGTAATATCTGTCTCTTATGATCACATCCAATGTGTGGTATTTTCTCCCTTAGCCATTCCCCTAAAAAAGGAATGATATTTTCATGATGCAATATCTTACAAACCTCCTTTAAGTCTTCAAAATCTTGTTGTGGGATTTCAACCTTTTTCACTTGCTCCATATTTCGCGATTGCTCCTTCAAACACTTTATCTCACCTTGAAATTTTCTAATAATATCCATAGTCTCTTGGTAAACTTCCTTATGATGAGAAGGATCTAGAAATTTCAAATTTATCACTTCTTGCTTTATAACCATAGGCTTCTACTTTGGGACCTCATGAGTGCATACAACCTTAGCATGTGTAGTTACCAACACAGAAAACACCTCGGGATTAGGCACAAGATTAGGCATCCACTTACTTCCATGACGCACTACAATTTATTCATCCCCGTGCCCTTATCATTCTTTTTATAGTTCTTTCTCATGTGCTCATACAACTTAGGACACTATTTAAACTTATGATGCTTCCTGTACCATGGAAAAATTATATTATGAGGGAATTCATGCCTATAATTATCAAGGGATATGCATGTACATTAGGTTCTTCGAGGGAAGTCACCTCTTCCATCGCCATCACCACAACCTCTATATCCTCCTCAGAAACCTATATCTCTACCACCTCCATTAGAGTGACCATCATGATGTTGTCCTTCCCACTCCTTCAAACTATTTGTGACACTAGTCTCACACATGTCAGTTTCAATGGCATCATGGATATGATCAATCAGTCAATAATTCTTGGTATCATGAGTGTGGGAATTACATATCTTATAGTAATACGACATGTTCTTCTAGATAGTGCATTGCAACAGAGTAAATATACTTGAATCATGATCTAAATGATAGATCTCACAATCCAACAACATGGCACACACTAATTTATGAGGGAATATATCCTTAGTATTTCCTTCTACCTTTCAATCCATACATCATATATCCCGCCACTCATTTCATGAGCTGAATTATTCAATAAATTATCCAAATGAATTCCCATAGATGCAATATGTGATTCCAAGAATGAGCTAACTCTAGTGTCTATGCTCCCAATTGGCTTAACACACATATTTGACTCCAAATCATCATGTAGATCCGTAAATGTCTTATGAGAGAGTTCCTTTCTGAAAGGCGTGATCAAACTGCCAACAAACCACTGTGCATGCCAACTAGGGTGAATATCATAAGATAACTTTGATAAAAAGGTTTTAAAGTGTGTATCATACTCCCTTATGCTCTCAGTCATTCCCTACTTAATCTCCTTCTGTGCGCTTATGCTTTTATGTTCAAAATCAGGTATATGGAACTCAACTAAAAACATATCACACAATGTGTGTAATCCACAACATTCTGGTTCAGATCATACTTCCCATACCAACTATGCATGCACCCTTACAAAGTAGTAGAAAACTAAATTTCCTTATTCTCAGGAGCTATAATTCCCTTAGCACGCCATAATATTTCACACATGTGTACATGTTCCGCTGCATCCTCAATACCTTTTTACTATGGAAGGCAAAAAGACATCTCATAATAAGCTTACTGTGTTTGGTGCGGACCATGCCCAACAGACCCAAGACCTGTATTACCTATAGTATTTCCTCCACCTCTAGAACCACCAGATCCACTATATCCTGAAACTCTCGATCCTCCTGATCCATCTCCTATAGCGGGTACAAGACCAAAGGATGAGATATTTTGTGTTCCAACTATTTTATTAAATTGAACTCCCACAGTCTGTAAAGTTGTGGTAATTCTAGACATAGTACCAATGTTCTGTGTGCCCACACTCTATCTTGATGACGCACCAGAAAATATACCCCTAATCAGACCACCAAACAAAGAAGATGTCTGCGTAGCCATAGATGAATATGTTATTTGAAAAACTTCTGTACTTAATGGAAAATGAAATCTATCTATCGCTACTCTATCACTAACACTAGCATGTTTATCAATAACTATTTTAGGAATTGGAACACCAAGTATAGGGGCTAGGTCTCTAGGTGGGATTAGATGCACACCCATGATCCTTAATATTTCTTCATCAGATACAATCTTATCAAAAGCTAAAGGGGATTCTCTACCACACTTTCCTAAATGGGGGAACACAATATGCTAGGGTCCCACGTCCTCTGCATGAACCTCAAATCATTAGCGCATCACATGTCTCCATAAATATATAGACTCCTCAATGCCATGCTTTTTCTCCAATGCCCTCTCCCGCGTCTCATTATACTTAAGCCGCCTTTCTTCTCTCTACCTTTCTGTCGGAAGGTCCACCATATTTTATCACACTTGCTCCTTCCCCTACACACGGTGGGGGTTTAGCTAGCTATAGGTCATTCTTCAAAATCCAGTGTCATCAACAAGATATTAATATCTAAAGGGACATTGCATAAATAAGATCCTCTAGGTTTGTGTGAGAACTAAAACTCAGCAACCTTTGGACATGAATAAGTAGAAACAACATACTCTAGAGTGTAATTGTTTAAAAAACCATTCCACCAATGATCTACAATGCATGTCCAAGTCAAATAATCATCATACAGGGCTTGGTAATATTATTGTGTCCAAAAAATTGATCTATACCTCCAATTTTGCTTTGATGCGTACAATACCATCCACTCGTAACCCTCTATAGGGAAATAACAAAATAACATCTCAGAGAGTTCATGATACATATTTTCTTCAACCCATGCACAAGCATCAAAATCAGGTCCAGTGTTATATCTATGAGAAAACTCTTCCTTTAAATTTTCTACCCAACTCTCAACGCTGTCCAAATTCAACCAATACGTCTTCATCATGCAAAATCCTTGCAAAAAATTGAAAAAAGGTCCTATAAACAGAACCAAAACGTAGTATATTTTTATTACTCAAACCCTAGATGCGCTGGCCCATCACTCAGATAGATTTGAGTGCTCACCTAAAGCACACAAAGGTAATAGGTCCCTCTTTTAATACTAGATTTGTCAAGGTGTTAACATGATCATAAAAATATTCCATATCCATAGTAAGTAACTAAAGGTAAAACATAACATGAAATAGATCAAAACCATAATGTATAATGAATCAAACAAGGATCAAGATCAGATTTACCATACAATAACCAGTAACAAAGACATCAAAAATTAATATCCATCGACAAATATCCCTTATATTAAGTCATAACAAAAATAATAGCTAAATACAATAATATTACCATCACAAACTCATGCACGCAAATACACCAACAACATAACTCTGTTACATCTAGTCATACATCCATGATCTCCAAACCATGCAAATTAATACATATATATGTGTAGTGGGGTCTTTCCCTTCACTAATCATGCACTCTCACAAATAGGATGCATGCTCAAAATAGCCATGTTCTGCTACAAAAGAAACTAAGAAAGTATGCAAGCTTCACCTTATAATAGATTATCTTATATTTTAAACTCTAGATCTAATCCTATTATTATCATGAACTCTGCATGGTGCTTTATCTTCTTCCTACATGAGTTCCTTCCAAAAATAGAATTTTATTTAATTACAAGTCTTCATATTCAACGTTATCTTTAGAACATTGCTTGGCCGCTACTTCAACTGTTCATCTTCCAATTTTGTCACATGGCTCAAAATGTGGCTAATTCTCGAATATGTTTATCCTGGAAATGAGCCTTTGTGCATTGTCTACTCTACTTCCTCGTGTGCCTTCACGCCTACCTTCTGCATATCCAAAACTCTCGTGATGCTATACTTAACATCTTTTAGTGGTCCAACATATCCTTAGCAATGTTGTAAAAAATTGTAGGTTGGATATTGTTTTGGAGACGAAATATGATGTTTAACCACAACATGTGGGACAAAGTCCCTTGTTAAATAAAGGAGAGGCTCCCTGATTATTACTCATTCTAAAAATATCAAAGAGTATTCACAATATTTACACTAATCTAAATTTGGGGGTGGGATCTCATCCCGATATATGAATTTATTTCTTACAAAATGAAGAATAGATTCATAATGAAGATTTTTTTTAGGAGAGAAAATGGAGTGGAGAGACAAAAAGGAAAGGTGAATTAATACATTATTTTTCTTTGGAAAACACAGATCTCAAGATACTAACACAAGATGAAATAGTAATAAGTTAAAATCATATATAAGAGAAATACACTAGAATTTAAAGGATAATATAATATATCAAGGTTCACTTTAAAAACCCCCCTCCAAAAAATTATTATAGAATGGGTTATAAATATCTGAAATGGGCTTTTAAAAAAATGGAAAACATACCCAAAAATGGACTTATAGTAAAATATGGGAAAAATTCACGAAACTATACAGATGCCTAGTTGTAAGACTTGTAATATAGCTGAACGATTACAATATGTAAAATGTAGATAACCGGATGCATGTGCAACCGAGTGTCTGTATATGTAGATTCCCAATTACATATGCAGCCTCCTAGTTGCACATGCAACTACCCAACTACATGCGTAATCGAGAGACTACATGTACAACCGAGCATCTACACAATTTAGCCAACCAGGCATTTGGGTATCTGCTATGGCCAAGCATATGGAATAAGAAGCTGTGTTTCTGGAGCGGTTGAGCATCTTGAGAAAACAAATGGGCATTTGGAATATCCTATTGGGTCGTGTTTCTAGCTTATGCTATTGTGGAAAGAATAATTATCTATGCTTGAGATGTATATGATAGCATATGCAACTAGTACATTAGGGAAAATATATGTATTTATGAGAAATTTATTATAAACACTAGGCAATCCGACCCGCAAAAATAACTTGCTCCAAGAAAATTTAGGAGAAATACTGCTCCAGACGACTCTTAAAAATCACCAAATACAAATTTCAAAAATATAAATATTCTTGAATTAGCAAAGATTCACCACTACAATTTTCCCTTGAATATATCAAACTTAAGAACAATACATTAAAGAGATAACATTCAACACAATGTTTTTAACATGTCTCTTTTATTCCTTATAACAAGGATTGTAAACACAATTTTTTTATTCTCTTCATAATTAAAAAAAATGATTTCCACTAAAAAGTAAGAAAATATCTTGCTCAATCAAAAATCATCCACCCCTTTACAATGCCACAACATTTTACATTTATATATAAAGAGAAGAGAGAAAAAAGGAAGTTGTTAGAGCACAATCTAATAATAGAAAATACACATTAAATCCCTTTTGACCGGTTCTTGTGTAAAATGAACAAGTCAACATGCTAATCCAAATGGTGTCTAAACATCTCAAAATTTACAAGTTCAATGCAAAAATGGAAAAAAAATTCCTTTATCGGACTATATTTATCGGCTTCCTGATTGACTTCCTTGTTATGATATGTATGGAACTTTTGAATCATTTCCTACACTTATTTTTCATCTGGTCCACAAGAGTATTGATCAAATACATCACATGTGTCAAGTATGTTTATCAATTTTCTTGGAAGATTCTGAAGTCGTTTGAGGATTTTGAACAAATTATTTAAAACATTATGATACATAATCAGTTTGTTAATTGATTATAAATCACAATCACCGCATACCATAGAGTATTTTTTGACTAGATCTTAGAATTTCTTAAATATATCATCTGCGGGAAACATATTTAAGTCATCATCTAGGACTTGGTGGGGTACCTTGGAAAATTCATCACCAAATCAATTCCTTATTGTCTATCCTTTTGTAGCATGTCTTTGGCCTCTTGTAAAATTTTGACTCAAAATTCAATGGCTTTGTAAAATTATTTTTTTCCCCCTCTTTATCCAGTTACTCCCTCCTGTACTAGAGTACCAATATCCACCTTCTTGAGCTCACCCAGGGATTCTAGAGTAAGTTCCTAGTTGTTGCATTCTTCATCGAGCTCATCATTCATTTTCTCGATTTCTGATTTTTCTCGCTCAATGTCATTATGGACCTCAATAACATCCTTAATCAGCTTCTAGCCACGGTAAAGAATTATTTCAATCCAACTATCCAAAACTTTCCCTTCTTCCTAATATTGTCTACTTTAGATATATATGACATGTAAAAGCTGGCTCGAGAAAGAGAAGAGATTGGAGTTAATTTTGTGACCTCGAGGAGTAAGGACATTAGATGTTCTACTTTATCTTTGAGTTAATATTTAGTAGCCTTGGTTTCTTTGTGTTTCTTGAATAAAATATCCAAATCCACCTGTATATCATGTTGTGTTCCCTTTATAGTGACTCTCCCCAGTGACACTTTATTTATTTGGTAGTCAAAAGAGGTGATGTCTTCCTTACTCTTTTTAGTAGCGGGAATGATAATATAAAAAAACCTCTCTCTTTATTGATCAATGGTGATCTGGGAGAATGTTTTGGTATTTTTGGATGTATGGGGGGGAATATGAGTCAACATACTAAAATAAAAGGATTCAATAAGGACAAACTTTTTCCTCTTCTTGGGGGTTTGCCTTATAGCCAAGATGGAAACGAAGAGAGAGTTGACCGCTGTTAGAGAGATGTGATCATGAGAGTTGTATGTAGAGGTGTAGGAAGTGTGGACACTAAGAGGGAATGAGTAGAGAAAATATCCATTGCGAAAATTGAAGAGGGAGAAGGAGAAGATACCATGGGTGAATGGTAACAAATGGTGAAGGAAGTTGGGTTGTCTGAGGGGATCCTAGGGACATACTCCTATCGAAAGAGGGGAAAGTGATGAAATGAATGTTCCATGAGTGACACATGAGGATATGGAGGTGGATAAGAGAAAACAAGAGTAGTAGAAGCGGTGACCAAAGGGATTTGAAATGATGAAGAAGATAGATGAGATGGAATATGAGGAGAGGAAGGAGGATGATGTGACACATGAGGAGCTAATGTTATAAGAGGGACTTTATGGGTGATGAGGAGGGAAGAATATGGGAAATGAATGAGTAGATATGGTTCCAGTTGAAGGTCCTTGTATTTTCTGAGGAGAAGTAGAGTCTAAATCCACAATGGTGATGGGTAGAAGTAAAGAAGAAGGGGGAGAATTTCCTTTTTTGTTAAAAATATTTATCTTCACCCTCTTAGTAGGTACCTTGAATTTATACTTGGGTTCCTAGGAGGGTCGCACCTATGACACAACATTAATTTTGACCTTTGGGAAGTTGGGATTCTTAGGATGAATATTTATTGAATAGAGCCAGTGGTTGATTCAAATCAAAATTTAAGTAGCTCACACATTGATATATGTTATTTCCTTGATCGACCAATCAATGGGGAAAACCCATATTTTCCACTTTCATATGCTCTAACATGGGGTCCAAAACTTCCACATCATGAACTATGCTCTAAGGAATATCCACAATATTATACTTGGATGCTTCATCCAAAGTCAACTGACTATAGTATTTGTTTCTTATGGCCACTTCATCCCTGCAATCAATACATACATCCTCAAGTTTGTGGATGTGAAACTGAAATTTTACTGAGGCTTTTCAAAACTCCTTTGTGATTAAATCTGATCCTTAGATGAAAGTATTTGAGACTCACTCCTTACATCTCAATGACAATATTTTTGGCCTTTATTACTAGTGTGCATGTATATCATCCAATTAAGATTAGGAAATGAATTCCCGCCTTATGCTTACTTTGTTGGAAATTATGAAGGTCCAAAAATTACTTCACCAATTCAATCAAAACCCATTTATCACTTGGGTATCTCAATAACAAGTATGGAGAAACCTAGAATACTCCCACTTAGATGTAGGTGAAAGTTGAGAATTGAAATAAGATACATTCCCAATGAGATATAACATTCCAGTCTACATCGATGCTCTAACACTTTGAAAGTTATTAGTCTAATTTACTATGATGTTATAAAAGAAATAATAATTCACCCTTCAGAAATGCTTGAGACTCTATCAAAGAGACAATTGAGGGTAGAAATAATAAAAGCAATGTGAACTCCTTGTCCCATATGTGGTTAATCTAGGATATATTTTCATTCCAGCCACAACATTTGTGACATATGATTTCATGTAAATCATGTGGTATGTACTTCCCTCAAATGGTTGTACAAGGTGTCATTGATGAACTCCCCCCATCTAAAGAATTGCTTACTCTTCATCATGATAGTGAGGAATTGATACATCCATTCTTGGAAGCCTTTTTCTTTAGGAAGACTAAAAACTATTCTTAGGAGTGTAGTGATGTCATTGATTTATGAGATGAAATAACTCCTAAGAAAGGTCTTCAGGAATCTAATAACTACAGGTTTGGGTTTCTTTAGATATATTTTATTCATGTGTTTAATGCATGATGTTTCATTTTCATCCCAAGACTATTGGGCCTTCTTGAGATCAGTTCATACATACTCATTGAGGTTCGGAAACTTGAGAAGTTCCTAAAAATATTCTATGTCCAGGAAGATCACTATCTCTCCATCTTGACTTTTCAAAACCTTGGACTCAGTATCATAATGAATGGCTAGTGAAATTACAAATTTTGGACTTTTGTAAAGATATGGAAGGATGTAGTAAGAGGTAATCTGATATCATGGATGAATTGCATTCATGGTGTCTTGGAGGGGTTATTAAATCTACTCCAAAAGTCATCAATATCAATGTGGCCCAAATCTATGTCTTTAATATCAATATTTGAATCAATGTTTGAAGGGGAAAAACCCCTTGATACTTGTATTTCATTTATTTCTCTTCTTTGGTTGCTTATGCCCTTATTTTCCCTTCCCTAATTCACAAGTTGAAGGATTATTGAAAAACATTATCTGAGAGTTCCTTTGAATGATATAAAACAAAAACCAAGAATTTCTCCTTGATGTTCACATTGAGAATTCTAAAAAACCTCTATCAAGGTTTCTACCTTACTAAACAAATTCAAAAACTTGATACACTAGATGAAACCTTGATGATATTTTACACTATAAGAAACCTGGCACACCAAGCAAGATTCTCCTAATGTTTTACACTATGAGATTTCTTACACATTGTTAGAGAAATGCACTTGTTCTGTACCTTGAAAGGCTCAACAAAAACAATTTAGATGTTAAGACTTATCAGACACTCAAATATTTCCAAAACATTGATCTGGGTTCCTCACTATGATGAAAAGGTCCAATATCTCGACAAGCTCATGTATGGGTTTCAAACATGTTCGTCATGGTGAAAAATCAAACTTAGTGAAAAAGATATGAAAACTAGGCTAAAAACCATTCTTGTCTTCCACTAATGAGAAAATACACTCAATGAAGTAAAAACAAGGAGAAGAATAGTGTAAATAATCCTAGTAGTCATGCAAAACAAAAAAGGAGAAAAATAGGAAAAAAAAAAAATTAAAAACAAATAAAAACCTATTAGAAAGATTGCAATCACCTAAAAATGAAATGGGTTCGAAGAAAAATCGTGAAAAGATGCCAAAAATGACAAGAAAGTCACCATTGGGGTTTCAGGAGTCAGAAATAGGTTTGCAACTTGAAATTTGAAATTGTATAAAGTGCAAATGACATGGAAAATCTTATTATTTATAACCTAACCCACATTAATTACACATCAAATGACATGTGTGAGACTAAATACAACTCAACAACAAATGTATTGACCTGGGTTCAAGAATTTACTACACAAAACAAGCCATGCTTATATGTTATCGAGTTTTAAAAACCTGACATGAAGGATAATTCGTGCTTTAAGGATCGGGATGTCATTAGAATGAAGAATTATTTGGAAATGAAATTTTCCGATGTATTTTACCCCCGAAAAACTTGATACAAAGAGACTGCGCGGTTTCAGGTTTGGGGAACATGCAACATGAAGCACGTAGAAACTATCGCATGTCTCGATGCAAGTAAAGTCTAAAACAAATAAAACTATAGTGTTTCATGGTTTGGAATTCAAGAAGCATTGGACACTTAACATGTATTTTTGGCTAACTATTGCAATTCCTCCAAATCATGAAACCTGAAATACTCTAGTGTGTTTGGTTTTAGGGTTTGAGATGCACTTGACATAAAATGTGCAAATGTGCATAGAGATCTCAAAAACTTGAAAAAAAACTTAAAATGGTTTCCTGAGGCTAGAATTTTAGGTTTTCTAAGAGATAGGAGAAATTTCTATGGCCCTCTAGGATGAAATTAATTTATCTATCGGCTATCTAAATTTTAAAATAAAACTCAATTTTTGGGATAACACATCATTGACTCCATTATCCATGGGATCCTAGGGTTTTTCCCCTCTATGACCTATCGGTTACGATTGATGATATGTGTTCATCATTGGTGCCTCCTCTCCATTACCTCAGCTCCATTTCATGATGTCACCAATCTCCTCCACATGGCCCCCATCGACATCTTTTTATCCAATGTTTCACCTAGTCCTTAGTGTCTCCAATGGGTGACGCTTGTCTCCTAGATTGATTTGAATATCAATAGAAATAGAATAATAAGAACACCAAAATATAAAGAAATGATCTCAATATGCAAGTATAATGACTTAGCCACTTCAAGGGGGCAACCTCCAAACCTTACAGTAAGACTCAAGTACTCAATATAATGATAATATACTACTCTCTAACTCCTATATACCCTACTATACTATCAAAATCCCTAAGACTGAACCTCTAAGCATATGAAAGCATAAATAATTATGATATGACATGATAAGAGATTATGTTAGACATAGGTCGACTATCCATATCTTGATATATGAACTAGGGTTAAAGACATAACATGTCCCTCCCATTTAAATAAAACATTTTCTCTAATGTTGGTAAGCTTTAGATGTTTTTCTCAGAATGCGTCATCCTCCCATGTTACATATTCAATTTCCAAAGTATTCCATTTGATTAGATGCTCGATGATGAAATTTATCCTCAAATTCTTAGTTCATGTCAATGAGATTCCCTTAGGTTCCAAGAGGATATACCCCTATTCATCAAGATGTGGTAATACTGATATAGAAGAAACCTTCTTCCCAATGAAATTCTTTAGGAAAGAAACATGGAAAACTAGATGCAATTTACTCGATTGAAGAAGCTCCAGTTTATATCCCACACTACCAATTTTTTTCAACACTTGATAAGTACCATAATATTTGGGTGAAAGATTGTTATATATATATATTTTTGTTTCAAACATATTTGTTTGTATGGTTCCAATCACACAAAAACCAAGTCTCCAACTTCAAATCTTTGTTCATTATGGTATTGATCAACTTGTTGTTTCATGTGGTTTTGTGCCATGACCAAGTTCTCTTTTAGGATAGAGAGAAGCTCATATTAGTGCTGAATGTGATCTTCAACTATCCTTACTTTAGGTGGGAACCTTAAATTAGAAGTGAGGGATGTGGATGGTAATCATATAATTCTAGGAATGGATAAATTTTTAATGAAGTTTGAAATGAATTGTTATACCACCATTCTGCAAGTGGTAGCCACTTAACCCATCTCTCATGATTATCTAAAGTAAAGCGTCATATATACCCCTCCAAATATTTGTTTACTACCTCATTCTATCCATTATTTTGGGAATGATATGATCAACTGTAAGACAATTGTGTACCTATCCATGAGAATAAACCAGTCTAAAAATTACTGGTAAAAATAGGATCATAATCATTGACTAAAATCTTGGGTGTTCAATGCATATTTTGAACTATATCCATAAAATATAAGGAAAATGTAATTGTTATAAGTGTATGTGGAAAATCACAAAAATGAGAATACTTGGTTATAAATGGATGTGGAAAAGAAAAAAAAAGAGCATACTTATCAAGTCTATCCACAACCACCATAACTACACTTTTACCTTTTGAATTTGGAAATCCTGTGATGAAATATATGGAAATGTATTCCTACCGCTCACTAGGAATAGAAAGTGGTTGCAAAAGTCCTAGATAATTAATAGTTTCACCCTTTTTATACCGACACACAGTCATTTGGCCACAAATTTCTATAAATATTCTTTCAAACCTTCCCAAAATAATTCTTTCCTAGCTCTGTGATAAGTTTTTAGGAATCTAGAATGGCCACCCACTGGAGAGGCATGGAGCTATGAGAGAACCTAAATTTTAAGGGTAGATTTTTTACATAAGTATAAATAGTACATATACCATAATGCATCCCAATTCCACATAAAGTTTTTGAACATTTTGGATCCTATTGGAGATTTTGAATGAGATTTTTGGTCACTATGTCATTCTTTCATTCAAATATTTCCTAATTGACCCAATCTACCTATATTTGGAAATGGAATTTAATAACGCCTATGTGGACTCATATCTCTTAGATAGTGCATCACTATCTACCACAATTTCTTTTATTTTTTGTAAATAATCTCAAATTCATATCCCAACATATTAGTGACCCATTTTTGTTGTTTTTAAAATGAGATTCATTGATCTAATAAGTGTTTTAGGTTATCATGATTTGTCTTTACCTTGAAGTGATGACCCATGAGATATGGTATCCATTATTTGATTTCATGAAGAATAGCCATTTTTTCCTTATCATAAATTGGTTTTGAGAGGTTCTTACCTTTGATTTGGTGACTATCAACCACAATGGGACAAACCTCTTGTATAATTAATGTGCTTATGACATATCCTAAAACATCACATTCGACAATGAAGGTTGGAGAAGTTTGGGGTAGCTAGAACTAGAGTGGTACACATGGTATTCTTTAGTGATTAAATTCTTGGGTTGCTACCTAATTGTAATGAAAAACGTATTTCTTCAATAAGGATGTGAGTGGTGTTGTGATTCTACCATAATTCTTCACAACTATGTGATAATAAACCATAATCCCTAAGAACCCCTAAGGTTTTTGAAGGTTTTAGGAATTGACCAATCCACCATACCTTAGATCTTATGAGGATCTAATTTTATAGCTTCATAAGACATGATATGACTCAAGTATTCTACCTCTTACCCAAAAAGCACATTTGGAAGTCTTGACATAAAGCTATTATTGTTCAAGAGTGTCCAATACTTTATTGACAACTGTAAATGTTCCTCCCAAGTTTGGCTATAGATTAATATATCATCAAAGAATACTAAGACAAACTTCCTAAAAAATGGCTAGATGATTGAATTCATCAAACTATGGAAAGTATATGGCACATTTGTAAGGCCAAATGGAATTACAAGATATTCATAATGGCCCTTGTTTGTCCTAAATGTTGTTTTATGAACAACTTCATCACAAATTATGTTGGAACATAATGATTAAGTAGGCTGGCAACCCCGTAATTAATATGGGTCCATAACCATTATAAAGGTTAATATTTAATAAAATGAAATATTTCTATTTCTATTATTAAATATGCTAACATAGGTATATACTTTAGGTTAAATATTTAATATCATGAAATGATTATATTTATAATATTAAATATTATAAACCTAGGTGTATGTGTCAACCTTTTTAGGTTGAAAAGGTGGGTTGAGAGACATACCCAATCACCTTGTATAAATAGGACTTTAGAGTCCTCATTCAATGTGTTTGTGAAACATATCAAAGGTAAAATAAGTTTACCCTTGTGATTAGGGTTTGAAGGAGGAGGTGGAAAATACTGGATGTAACTTTGGTTCTCTGATAGTAAAAGGTTATTTCAAGTGGTTTTTACCCTATTGGGGTTTTCCACTATACATACAATGGTATCTGTGTTATTTGTGTTGAGTAAGTAATATTTTGTTTATTTACATATAATTTATGTGATGTAATGTTCATGTTAATTTATTATATAAATTAATTAAACCCGTACCTGCGAATCCTCTAATTTCTAACATGGTATCAGATTGACTAAATTAAATACGTTAGATCTAAAGTTAAGGTATTTAATCTATTTAATATTTTTACCGGTTTTTCTAACCAACCCAGAAAGGGTATATAAATTAAGGGCCCTCCTTCTTTATTTTCTTTTGTAACTTAGTTTTTGTTGAAAATATTTATATGTGTGCACACGTGAAAAAGGCTTTGGATTCTTACCTATGTGTGAAAACCATTTACCAGGACTAGGTAAGGGTTAAATATTTATATGAAACATTTCATTATGTTTCTATAGTTTTATGTGTGTGTAGGTTGAATTATTTTAGGGGTAAATCCAAAAATTAATAATAGGTTAAAATGAAGGAGACAAGGATCATGAGAATAGGTTTTTAAATTTTTTAATCGGCCGAGTGAAATCTCTTGTCCCCCCTGTAAATCTACTGGCATCTAAAAAAAATATTAGGATTTTCCAATTAATTTTATTGGCTGAGTGAATTTGCTTGTCTTTAGGTATATATATATATTTATATATATATATATATATATATATATATATATATTTATATATTTAACTTGGTCTAAAAATTATATGTCTGGCTATAGATTATTAGAATTTATGAACATAGGTCTTTTGGATCTATTCAAAAGCCATTTTTTTGTCAAAATAGTAGAAAATTAGAAATATGGGTTCAAATATAAAAACTATATTTTATCATAGAGATTGCAGGCGATTTCATAAATCACCGATAATTTTTGTTATTTTTGGCAATTTACTAGTCATAAACTTAAATTTAAAAATGTATCTATTTATTGATTCGACCAATTTTTTTTAAGACACAATCACAAGAAATTGTCCCCATTGTTGGAAATTCCCTCTAGAATTATGAGAAATTCATTGAATTGCTAGAAATTTTGGAAGATTTTTCAAATTTGGCATTTGATATTATTTGCTTCTGTAGATTTGAATCTATTATGATATTTCTTTAAATATATTTGATGAAAAAGTACAATAACACATTTTGATAAATATATATCTAACTCTGTGGTACATTATATACTGAGGTGTGTTTTATAGGTTCAGGAAAATAATTATGTCTAGTTATTTCTTCCTTGATAAATTCCAGATCCTGAATGGAACCAACTACAACATTTAGAAGATTAGGGTCAAATATGAACTTATGGTAAGGAAAATCTGGATGATTGTTTCTGGATCTAAGGTTTCTCCCACCGGTCGTCAAGAAATCATAGATAACATGAATGTATTCTCACAACGAATGCATGAATATATTTCCATGATTCTAACCATGTGAAAAATGAATATCTTCTGTACATTAGTAATATCAAACATCTGAAAGAGGTATGGACACAATTAGAATCCATACATGAAGGTACACAATTGTCTAAGATTATTAAATTAGTTTTAGAATTGCTTACAAATCCTATGAAAGGAAATAAAAAATTAGTTAATTTCTTAGCCAAAATTAAAAATATCAAAGCACAATTAGATGGATGAAATTTTGATTTAATTGGTTAAAAATTAATCTACTTTATTGTTCAGTTAAATATACATGAAATATTTAGGAATTTTATTTCTATCTTAAACTCTAAATATCAAAATGAAAATGATCTACCTGATTTGAATACCTTGAGTTCAATTCTGATACAAGAAGAGCAAGTGATGATGAAATTTGACTCTAAGGAGAATGTCTCTTAGGAAATTTTTACTCAGAATTTAAAGTTCAAGCCTCACAAGCCCTTCTTGGATCAAAAGTTTAGATCCAAATATTCTTTGGTTGATAAGAATTTTTTTTCTTTTGAATAATTACGTGTAATATTTAGTGGTAAATGTCACGAATGTGGTAAATTTTGGCATAAAAAGGAATATTGAAAATCTAATAAACCTATCCATAAAAATAAAAAGCAATTTGTTTCTTCTAAATACAATTTAAGCAAAAAAGATAGTTCTAATGATACTCCTAAAAATGTTGCTTTATATGCTGCATTATACTCTTCCTCTAATTCTGAATGGATTCTAGATTCAGGTGCATCAAACCATATGACTGTTGTTTTAAATTCTTTGTTTGATATTGTGAAAATTAATGAACGCATGTATCTTGGTGATAACTCATCTTTAGAAGCAATAAAGAAAGGAAAAGTAAAATTTGCTAATGGTATTTTGAATAACATGTTATTTTTTTCTAAGCTAAAAAAGAATCTTTTGTCATGTTCTCAATTAACTCATGATGGTTTGTCTATTCAAATTTTGAAGGATAATTGGTATATCAAGGATAGTAACAATAGTATAATAGATGAAGGAATTCAAATAAATGGTTTGTATATTTTTGATGATTTATCTTCTGCATCTTTTTTTGTATCTCAAAGTTTGAATAATTCAAAACTATGGCATGAAAGATAAGGAATGTTAATTATCAAAGCTTATACGAAATGACTAGATATAATCTTGTGAAAGGTTTTCCTATGATGTCTTCTTCTCATGATGCGTGTGAAGGGTGTTTATGCTCGAAACAAATTGTTAAACCCTTTCACTCACATCTTGAGGAGAGTACCTCTTCCCCACTAGAAATTATTCATATTGATGTTAGAGGACATCTTAAAGTAGATTCATTAAGTGGTTATTTATATGATGTGAATTTTATTGATGATTTCATCAAAATGATTTGGTCATATTTTCTTAAAAATAAATCTCATATATTGGGAAAATGTAAGGAATTTAAAGCATATGTTGAAAACTCATCAAATTATAAAATTAAGAGACTGAACATATAATGAGGGTGACTATGTTAGCAAGGCATTTGAATTTTTTTGTATTGATTATGGTATTAAAAGGGAATTAAATTCTCCACATTCTCTCTAATCTAATGGTGTTATAGAATGAAAAAATAGAATTATTTTAGATATGGTTTGCATTCTGCTTCATTCTACTGGTCTTCCCAAATTTCTATGGGTAGAAGAAATGAACACAATAGTCTACATTATAAATAGGGTTCCTATCAAAGCTATTCACCTTTTGAATCCTTTTGAAAAATGGTCAAATAAAAAACCTGATATCTCTCATTTAAAAGTTTTTGGTAGCCGTGCTTCTTTATACATTCCTAAACATAAAAGAAAGAAACGTGATATGACTTATTTTTCTTGTGTTTTCATTGGATGTGGTATTAACACTACATGTCTAAGGGTTTATTACCTTGTAAAAAGGGGAGTAACTAAAAACTACAATGTGGATGTGTTGAATTTTTTTATGTTTATTTGATAATGGTAATGATGTTCCTAACTCTATTAATATTTCTAATGATGGTTTTGATCCTGGTAATGAAAATATAATAGATGATCATAATGATGTTTTTTATGTCAATGATATGGATGTTTCTAAATCCCCTATCTCCCTAGCTAAGAAACCAAAATGATCTCAATATGTGTTAGAAAGTTCTAATCCTATTGACCCTAGGAAAATGACTAGAAGCCATCATACTTACCTTACATTAATGACCTTGTATGAAATTTAGCCACAAAATTTTAAAGAATATTCTCGAGATGAGAAGTGGATCAATGCAACGCAAGCTGAATATAATGCCCTAATTAAAAATCAAACTTTGGAGTTGGTTCTTCCTCCTGAAAAAATAATTACTATAGGGTCTAGATGGTTATACAAAGTAAAATATAATGTTGATGGTACTATTGAAAAACATAAGGCTAGACTTGTTGCTAGATGTTTCACTCAAAAACCTGGTCTTGATTATGTTGAGACCTTTTCTCATGTAGCTAAAATGAGTACTGTTAGGGCCTTGTTTGCTATTGCTGCTCAGTTTGGGTGGGAAATCCACCACATGGATGTGAAAAATGATTTTTTGAATGATGATTTAAAATAAGAATTTTACATGTATCAACCTAAAGTATTTGAAGAAACTGGTAAAGAAAACTATGTTTGTAAGTTGAAAAAATCTTTGTATGGTTTAAAACAAGCTCATAGAGCTTGGCATGAGAAAAATAATTCCTTATTTAAACATTTAGGTTTTGTTAAGTGTTCTTTTAACAATGATCTATTCATCAAGCAAGAAGGATAACAAATTATCATTGTTTGTATATATGTTGATGATTTTCTTAAGACTAGCGACGGTCCTACTTTAATTTATAGAATTAAAGAAAAATTGAAACAATACTTTGAAATGACTGATTTAGGTCTCTTACATCATTTTATTGGCATGGTTGTATTTAAAGATAAGCATTATATTGTTGTTTCTCAAGCAAAATATGCAACCAATGTACTGAAAAAGTTTAACATGATTGATTGTAAACCAATTTATACTCCTATGGAAGTTGGACAAAACTTAATTCTAAGCATGCATGTGAAAAAGATGATCCTACTTTATATAGGAAATTAGTTAGTAGTTTTATTTATCTAGCTAGAACTAGACCAAATATTTTGTATGAAGTAGGAATTAATTCAAGGTTTATGCAGGAACCTTATAGAGATCATTATGGGTTGCATTATACTAATAATGAAAATGCTAACTTGTATGGATTTGGTGATTATGATCATGTTGGTGGTGTATTGGATAAAAAATCTACTTCTGGCTATCTGTTTAAATTTGGTACAGGTGCCATTACTTGGTGTAGTAAAAAACAACCAAATATTTCTATCTCTTTAACTAAAGTTGAGTATAGAAGTGCAATGGCAGCTATAAAAGAGGCTCTATAGCTGAAGAGGTTGTTTGATGAGATAAAGATAAAGGATCCAGGTAGTGTTCCTTTATTTTATGACAACCAAAGTACCATAGCTCTTGCACATAATCTAGTACAACATCAAATGACAAAGCACGTTAAGATTCATATACACTTCATCTGTGAGAAGGTGCTAAGTGGTGACATAGATATTAAGTTCATGCCGACTGAAGAACAAGTTATTGACATCTTCACAAAGCCCCCAAGTGCTATAAAGTTTTGTCACTTTTATGAAAAACTCATATTTTTGGAGTGGCCATTGAGGGGGAGTGTGCATGACAATGTCACCTCCTAATGGAACTTGGTATGTGTAAAATACCTTCAGGAAAGTGTAAAAGACCTTCAGGAAAGTGAAAAATACCTTAGGGCAAGTATAAAAAGACCTTCGGGCGTGTATATCTCCTCGGATTAATTTTTAGAAAGAAGTGTAGAAAGACCTTAAAGGCAGTCTTCAGTAAAATCTTTAGTGCTATTGAGTTTATTAGTAAACATCCAGTGCAAGAATATTGTTAAGGAGGTCCTTGGTTATAAAAGGATCCTATATGCTTGGGTTTAATAACCTTTTATGAGAACTTGTGAGAACATGTAAAACTCAAAAATCATACTTAGCCACTAATCATGGGATGATATTTGGGATTTCAAATTCTTTTGTACCAAAAGGGAACTTGAGTATGATGAAGGTGTTATAATTCCTTCACCCGATATGCTAGCCTAAAACCTTTATGGTTTAAGGATTGTAAATCTGTTGTCCTGTAAAATTGACGAGAGCAATTTTATAGGTAACCATACCAAAATTTTGTTTTGTTTCCTCGACAGGGGTCCCTCAACGTTTGGAATGTTGTAAAATCCCTTTCTGGGAAATCTAGTTTTTTGAGCTTAGTCATTTTGGTCCCCTTTTAGCTGGGTGCACCTTTTATCTATGCAACACAGGATAAATTTGTGCCCCCTTTATTTCCTTTGGCGAACCCTTTGAAGTATTGGCACAAAAATTGTTGCACCTTCCCGTGATGCACCATTCTTGCCTGCGCTAAAGTGGATGCACTTTCCTGTCAGTTACTAAAATGTTGCGCTAAATTTTGGTGCACCAAGGCACTCAAAATCCAGTGTTGACAGTAATAAATTTACGCCAAAGGCGCAGATAATTCCATGCTGACAAAAACATATCCGTGCCACAGGGCGCAAAGTTTCCCATGTCGACACGTGTTTTGGTGCACCCCTTTAAAAAGTGGTTGGCACATTTATTACACTTTTGGATATATATAGGCACATCCGCCCTATCACTTTCATAATCAAAAACACATGAAAAAATTTATTCCTCTGCACCTGTCAGCACGCCCGTCATTCTCATGTCACTTCATTTCTCTCATTCTATATATTCCGGTAAGTGGTCCTTGCTTCTCTTGTGTTTTGTTTTGTAGGTTGTTTATGAGTAAGATGAAATGAATCTGAGGAAACCATGAACCCCTCCTACCCATTTTCTGCAAATCTTCCCTCCCAAGCCGTTTTCACCCTCTTTCCAGATCTGCTGGCCAAGAGGGCTCTGTCTTAAAAAATGACCCAGACCTCTTTGCTGTGTACCCCTCACTATTGAATCATGTCGGTAAAACCTAAAAAATCACAAACTCAAGAGGAGAGAAAACCTAAAAAAGTAATTTTTTCCTCCCACGATTTTCCTTTGGCGCAAATGCCATTCTTGTTACAAAGAACACAGTCGCGCCAATGACGCACTGACCCTGATTGCAGCATGTGCCTTTCTTGTGCCAAGTAAAAATAGAAAAAACCTATCTCAGGCACTTGCACAATCCCACTTGCAATAGAAAAAGTGTCATGTAATCCTTCCCTGCGCCACGCCAAAGGCCCCCCCTTTGTGCACGTAAAATGAGTGCTACACGCATTGATCCTGCGCCCCTCGGCACACCAAAATTCCATGTTACATGTTAATTGCCTACGCCATTGGCACATCCTTCTCCCATGCAACACAAAACTTATTTGCACCCAGTATAAAACTTCATGTAATGGCGCAGGCGCACATTTGTCTATAACAACAAAGATGTTAAATGCAAAATTCCTGCGGCCTGCGCCCTTTGGCGCTGATTTATTCCTTGTAACACCCTGCTTCAGTGTGCCATACTTTTAACCCTACAGCCTACAAATTTCCTGCACCGTGTGCCCAGAGGCTTTAAAATTGCTAACTCCTCATTCTATAAAGCTTTAATGGAAGATTTGATGGCTAACGTGGCTCTTCTGTGTTGGACTTCGCTCCTTCTTCTTGTAGATCAACAACTGAACTCAGATCCACATATGTCTACATAAAGCCAAAGGCCAACCAAGTCAAAGGGTAAGGCTAAGCTCACAGAGGAAGAGATGAAATACAAATATCAAAGGGTCAAAATGCCCGAGTCCCAGGCAGAATGTGATCTAGACATCAGAGATTCTGAACTTGGCCACATTGACATGGAAGATTTTTGGGCCAAAACTAGGTGGGTCACATGCAGTCCTTGGATGGACAAGCTAGTGGGCAGTGGTCTGCATTTTGTTTGCAGAATCCCCGTCAGTGCATTAAATAATGATTTTATGATGGTGGTGGCCCGCTGTTATAACAATGACACAAGGTGTGTTGAAAATGAAAAGGGTGAAGTCATAATCAACCTCACTGCCCGGTACTTCGAGATCATGCTAGGCATTCCCCACCACCGGCATTTTGTGGATATAATCCAAGAAGACTACATCAAGGCGTGGGAGAACAACGAAGAAAAATGCATGCAGCTAATGAATGAAGTATATTTGAAGAATAAGAAGGTGATAACTAGGTGGCCACAGATTATTCACCATAGCAAATTCTCCAAGGAATTGAGCGATACCATCACATTCCTAAGTAGAGTTTTTGGGCTTTCTGATATCCATTAATTTCATAAATGGATGCTTAGGTACCTGGAAACCATGAATAAGAATGTACCTGATCAGTGCTTTGAGTGGACATAGATCATAAGCAACACCATCTCTAAGCAGCTCTAACAACTCACCACAACGGGTAGGTTTTACATGAACTCCTACGTAGTCTACGCTATAGCCTTGGAGAGGGATTATCCAGCATTGAGCTGATGCAGAGTTTGGCCTCAGGTGAAAATATATGACTACCAAGAGTTGAAGCTGGAGAATAACATCTCACAGTTTACCAAGATTAATGATGCTTTCTTCTATGGCATCGTCTGCCTTTTGAGGCCAAATATGACTCATGGTCAGATGACCAAGAGCATAGTCACAACAACAGAGAAGTGGGGGGCATTATTTACCCAATTCTCCACCTTCACCTATCTAAGAGCAGCCAAATTCTTAGGGGAGCCCACCAAATTGCCAAGGTATGCTAGCCCTAAGCTGATCCTGTTAGAGCTATCCAGACAGCTCATAACATATCATGAGAAGTGCTTGAAAAGGAAGAAGGGCGGAACTCCTTTCCCCCTCAAAGTGGGCAGGTATACCTGCATTTCCCACACCAAAGCCTGAAAAATGTTTGCAAAAATGGAACTACTTAACCTAAAGCACAATTTCCCGGCAAGGCCCACCTTCAATCCATGAAATTGCCTCCCTAAGAAAAAACTCGATCCGAACCACATTCCACAGATCGAGGACATCTATATCGACCTGTATCATGAGGTCGAAATCAAGAGAAAGGATCACTCTCGTGTGGCCCTAGCAGAGATTATTCAATATGGCATGGCCATTGTTCCAAAAGGTTATCAAACAAATGATCAAGAAGTTGATCAGGTGTATCTAGACACAGATGGGGACCACTGGCCGTTTGCTGCAATTGACAGAACAAAGGCACCCCCAGAACATCAAATAGAGGGTTAAGGAAACATTGCGGTGAACAGAGCATTGGTGCAGAATGAACGGCCTTATCTACCTTGGAGTAGATTACACCACGTCCCCTTTGGGCAACGCACCTTTTAGGTCAAAGCATCTGCCAAAGGGAAAATACAAAGATAAAGAGGGAGAATCAAGCTCCGCTCAAGAAGAAGCTCATGAAAGTCCTCCCTCCGCCGCACAGGAACTAGTTGTAACTTTGGCATCCCCAGAGAAAGAAGTGGCAGAGGGTGTTCTAATGGGCACATCCACTTAGGATGTTTATACTGCTATAACCATGGAGGTTCCCACCGTCCCTTCCCCCTCCTCATGTGACTCAAGCGACCATTCCTTTGGTCGTATCCTCTCCCCCATCTTCTATTATTCCCCCTTCCTCTTTCTCCATCTTCTCTTCTCTCACAGAGCTATCCCCCCCACCATTTCTTCTCTCATCTCTCAGCTCCCTTCCATTCCCACGACTACCTCCCTTGTAGTGTCCCTTCCTCCCTTGAGCACTTTCTTGGCCTCCCTCTCGATGCCACCACCAAGTATCTCAACCCATTTCCCCTCTTCCACTGCGGCTACTCCCTCTTCCACCTCTAGTCCCACTCCCTTAAGTCCAGTATGGATCTCCTAGCATCTGAACCAGTAGAAGAGGAAAGTCCCCAATGCACCAGTGAACTTTTTCGTTATCCTAAAAAAAGGGGCTAAGAAGCAAAAGCTTATAACCCGCTTCTCTCAGAGTGCATCGGGAGAAAGAGTTATGGAGATTACGTATCCCGACCCCTCCAAAGATGAAAAGGATCTGTCCCCTACAGATTACATAGTGAAGCATGTCAAAATGGGAATGTCATCTGAGAGCCTTTAAGGAGAGGCCCTATCTGTGGTGGATGCCCTTTGCAAGAAGCTTCAATAAGCAAAGGAAGAGAAGAGGCTACTAAAAGAGTAGAATAAGCATCTTCTCCATGCCCTGTAGAAAATGGGCAGTGCACCTCCTACAACTGCCACCAAAACTCCTGAGGTCCTAAGCCAAGATAAGATAAATGAATATGCCAAGATTGGTGAAAAAGGCATGGCAGTATCCACCTGGAGAGACCAGATCCTCAAAGACAGTGAGGAAGTAATTGTCAAGTTCACCGAATTATATCAGAACATTAGTCGGGTGAACAAGGAACTCCAGGTGATTACAGGACCTATCTCTGAAGAGTTGGACCATGCTAGGTTGCAACATGAGACATTCCAGAAGATGCTCGACTGCTCGGCCAATGATTTAGTTAAATTCGGCGTCTTCGATCACCCCAGGGTACCCTGTAAAAATCCTTGCTGCTTTGGATTACCAGGTCGATTAGATGGAATTTGTGCTGGAGAAGATAGACAAGGTCAAGGAGGAAGCCCTGGATGCGATGCATCAAATGTAACAAATTATCCTAAGAATGTCTCCGGGCCTGCTCACTCCTTCATTCACCTTGAGGAAGGCAGATGAAACCATCCGGATCTTCAAGGAGATTGTCTCTCAAGGTCTAGGGACAGAAGTCACTTTCGACAATGAATCCATCAATAACCTTCTGGCCTGTCGTGATTTTGTGGTGTACCTAATAGAGGCAGGTAATGAATATTTCAAGCCCCCAGAAAAACTTAGAGATGAGCGAGATACTTGTGAGGTCATTGGCGATCATACCAAGGGTCCTGCCTAGGATTAACTTCAGCCGATGGTCAGTAAATTCATGGAATATTGGACTCAGTTCCACATTACCTCTCCCGAACAACAGCAGAAGCAAGATACCCCCTTTTAGCCGTGAGACGACGATGAATAACCTTCTTTCTCTTGGCTTTCTTTTTGTAAATATCTAAGAGTATGTTGGCACAAATGATGACATCATCCATGTTACACCATTGGATGTTGTCATCCACCAAGTTGCCCAAAGTCAACAGTTGAATTTTAGATATTTTGTAAATAGTTGGTTTATTTTTGCCTTCTCTCTTCTCCTTATTCTATATATACTTGGATACTTGTTGTATTTAAGTAGTGGACACTTTTTAGATGAAAATAGAAGTGAGGAGAAAAGGCTTTGTACTTTTGTAACAGAAGAAAATATTAATACAATATTGAGACTTTGTGCTAAATACCTGTGTTACACATCAGAAATTTCTTATGTTAGATTTGTATGTTTATTCTGTTGAATCTACCTCTACTTTTTTTTCATTTGTTCATCAATATTGCTTTGTTCATTTATGCAAGTAGGTTTGGCTCCACTTATTACCAATCCCAAAACATAGACCTTCTGATCTTTCTGCTTTGGAATTCATTTCTTTTCTCCCTTCGGATCTACCCTATCTTTGTCTTTCCCTTCATTCCTTTCTTTTCATAGTTAGAAATATCCAAACTGGGATGAGATCCCAAACCCCCAATGGCAGAATATTGTGAGACTTGCACAAGATTCCTGCTGGTAGAATAACAATAAACCAGTTTCGCTTTGCTGTCTCAAAGAGGGGCTATGCCCTACACAATGTTGGCTCGTCTATCCTTAGATCTATCCAAGTGACAGATTTTCAGGCCAACAGTTTTTGATGACTCTACTAGGGATCAAACAGATCTATTTGATAAAATTGTAAAAATCACTACTTGTTTGTAAATTTTAACTTTTTGTTCAAAATCCAATTTTTTTGCAAAAGTGATCCAAACTGAAAATTTTCTTCAGAGATCCATAGATCTGGACTAGTTAGAGATCTTTAGTTCACTGAGTTTTTATAAAAACCCATAATTTCCGTAGATCTGATTTTTTGACTGTTTTGCAAAAGTTCAAACCCTTGTCAAAACTCAACTCTGAGATCTGAAAATCAGCTTGCTAAGTTAACCATCATTTTATCCTCGCTAATATTTGTCATTAAACCACCATCAATTTTCAAAAAAGGGGTAAAATTAAATATCTAGAAAAGTACATGCTACTGATTTTTTTTCAGAAAAATCAGAAAATCAACAAGTACAACTAAAAAGAGTTTTTAAGATCTGCTCTGGAATATTGCAGATCTGAAAGGTACACTGGTGGGTGAACCATTTACTTGTAGCAAGAAAGCTCGTGGAGTAATTTATCCTACTTTTGATCTACTTCAAGCGCACAACTTCAGTGTTACACCGGTACACTTTTCATCGCTAAGTTCAGCTGACCAGTCATCTAGAAGTGCCTCACCTCCGTGAAGGAAGCATTTCTCACAAGGAACATCCTCGCCTCTTTGCAGTGATTTGCTGCTCAGTGGAACTGTGCTTTTGGCTCGCATCCTTTTTCCAGCTGTTCAAATGGCAGTACCGTGGGGAAATGCTATGGGCCCACTCCCTTTGCCACATCCTGTTCATGTGCTCCCTCATGGAAATCGAAAGAATTTCCCTAAATTTGATAGAAGTGGAAACCAAAGTACGGATGCACACATATCTGCATTCATCATGTCATGCAGTATCCTGGATGTGACCCATGAGGATGTGTAAGTTCACCTCTTCCTAGAAACCTTACAAGGACCCACAGCGGAATGGTTTCAGCATTTGCCGGCCGGGTCTATCACTAGTTGGGCTACATTACGTTCTATGTTTGAGGACAGGTATAAGCCTTCAGAAGACACGTTTGCGTTACTGTCAAAAATCACTCACCTGAAAAAGGAGGTTAATGAAAACATGTATGATTTCATTGCCCGTTTCAATTCACTAATCAATCGTATTCTGCCTGTCATGCTGCCAACACTAGAAAATCAAAAGTGTTTCTTCGTCAACGCCATGAGCTCAAAAGTAATTTTCTTACTCTTGCAAGAACAGGTTGCTACTTTGGTTCTCGCCCAAGCTGCTGCCATAAAAATTGAAGATAACTTGCTAATATATGGCAAATTAAAAAGAGAACCGTCCAAGCCTAAAGCTTCGATCCCTTCTCCTGCCACTTCATCTAACCTGGCATTTCAAAAAATGGCGAATGACTTGCTCACATTACAGAAGCAACTAGCTCAGGCTTCCCCTAGCACTTCATACCGGGATATCCCACGGAGTAATTTCACTTCCAACAACATCCCACAAAGGCCATGTTTACCTGCGGCTGCTCCGCGGTTGGCACTCGAGGCCCCTCCAGTCAATGCTCTGGTCGAAATTGAAGAAGATGAACAAAATTATGAAGAACCTTCATCACTAGGTGAGGGTGGCCAAGATATCGGCGAACTGACTGGCGACTCTACTATCGGGTATATGGAATTTGATGAGGAGGAATCTGATGAGGGTACCCAAGGATATGCAAGCGGACAGTATATGCTGTTTTCACCTGCTCATAAGGAAAAGAAGCAGAAGTTGCTGCCAAGATGCCAAAAAAGAAGGCCGTGTCAAACACGCCTCCAACCATTGCTAAACGAGGTAGTCCCCTTCCTACTCAACCTGAACTATTAAGTATTTTTCAAAGAAATATTTTTCCCCTATCTCCCCTCTGAATCAACCCTCTCCTATTCCTATCAAGACTAGTAATCCTACCCTACCATCACAAAATGAGAGACTCATTCCTTCATCAATGCAACCCTTGGCCGCGTTTGACATAATTGATCATGCTAAAAAGACCAAGATCCAAACATTTGAAGCTGAGTATCTTCAGTCTAACCCTGTGCAGCTTGTAAGGTTGACTGAATAAATTCAAAGCCAAGCTGTCATAACTACTTAGATTCCCTCAAAAGGAATTCTTGCTACTCAAACTGCATCTCGCATAAATGTTGCCTTGTCTTTAGCATCAGGAAAAATAGAACCTTTCTATCTCTCCCTCCTTATCAATGGTCACAAACTAAGCAACTACATAATTGATTCTGGGGCTTCCAATAACGTCATGCCGGAAAAGGTCACCCATGCTCTAGGCCTCACACTTACCAAGCCTTTCGATAGATGTTACTCCTTCGAAACCAAGCAGGTTCCGTTGATCGGTCAAATCAAAGATGCACAATTTGCATTTACAGTGTTCCCATAGAAAAGAGTATAGATGACCGTCCTCATTGCCGATATTCCAACGGCATATGGAATTCTACTGGGAAGGAGCTTTTGTAGTGAAGTTTGGGGAGAGATTCATATGGACTGGTCTAAGGCCAGAATCCCTTTCAAAGGCGTAATGCAAACGTTAGAGCCGGAATCTCAAAAGAAATACTTGGTTACCAATTTCGATGATCTCAAAGCCCAAATTCTCTTCTAATCATCAGGGATGGGAAATTATTTCTTATCTACAGAGTTTGATAAAATGAATTTTCTCATCCAAGAAGAGGATCTTAGCAAGATATGGATGTTACAGTTTGATGGTAGCTGCGCAACTAGTGGATGTGGCACTGGAGCCGTGCTAATATCTCATGAGGAGGAGATTTTTCCTCTCTCTTTCAAGTTACAATTTTTCAACACAAATAATACTGCTGAGTATGAATCCTTGCTATTTGGCATGCAGGCCACAAAAGAAAGGGGAATCAAGAACCTGAAAGTGCAAGGTGATGTAGAGCTGGTCATAAATCAAGTAAAAAGGATATACCAAGTGATAAATGAAAGGCTCAGGCATTACCACAACGTGATATGGGACAACATTGAGGAGTTTGATGATTTTTCAATAAAATCCATTCCAAGAGCTCAGAATGACATGGCTGATTCATTATCTGTCTCGGCATCTCTCATGCTCCCTCACCCAGGTTTGAAAACAGACACATATACCATTGAGGTAGTTTTCTGCCCAAGTGTGCCAGACAACTCTCAGTACTGGAAGGTATTCAATGATGACAATCAACTTATTGCCTTCCTGGAAAAGGCAAAAAATTTCAGCGAGCTTCATTTTGAAGGATCTACTTCTACATGCCATTAATCTATTACTGATCAAGATGGTGAATCAAAAGGAAGTGATGAAATATGTCAACTCAAAGGAAATAAAATTCCAAAAGGTATAGTTTCTCTAGAACATTTGTTTGATAGACATGATCGATTTTTCAGGAGGAACGGGCAAGATAATCCTAACTCCTCTCTAGAGACCGAACCAGTCAATCTAGGTACTTTGGAGCATCCACAGTTTGTGAACATCAAAAAATGTTGCACACCCGAAGAAAAGTGGAAGTTTGTCAAATTGCTGAAGAAATACATGGATGTATTGACATGGTCCTATGCTGATCTAAAGTCTTTCAAGCCAAAAGACGTCCAACGTGACATCCCGTTGAAAGAGGGTGTTAAACCCTTTCGCCAGAAATAGAGGCACTATAATCCCAAGATCTCAAGTACCATCCAGGCTGAAATACAGAAGATGCTAGATGTAAGGATCATTTTTCCTATCCATCACAGTACTTGGGTCGTGAACATTATGCTAGTATGTAAGAAAAATGGTGAGATACGCATATGCGTGGATTTTCGTAACTTGAATCAAGCGTCCTTGAAGGAAAACTACCCGCTTCCCATAATGGATCAAGTTCTACAGGCAGTAACTAGTTCTGAAATGTTGTCCATTCTTGATGGTTTTTCAGGCTTTAATCAGATTGAAGTCTCACCTGAATATCAATTCAAAACAACATTTACTACCCCCTGGGGCACATTCGCCTACAACAGGATGCCTTTTGGTCTGACCAACGCTGGCGCCACTTTTCAGCGGGCGATGGAATTTGATTTCAAAGGTATGATGGGGAAGGCCATCGTAGTTTATTTGTATGACTTAACTGTGTTCTCTAAATGACGAGATGATCATTGTGATCATTTGGAGCAAGTATTGAATAGATGCTGAGAACACGGGATCTCCCTAAATCCAAAAAAAGTCTATTTTCGGGGTCACTGAAGGAAAATTGCTGGGGCACGTGGTCAACAAAGAAGGGACGAAGATAGATGCCGAAAGCCTTACTTTACCCACGAGCAAGACCGTCGTTCACTCCTTCTTTGGAAAAGTGAACTTTCTCAGGTGCTTTGTTCCTGAATTTGCTAAAAAGACTCACCACATATCAAACATGATGAAAGGGTTGCCAAATTTCTGGTGGAGCGAAGAAGGAAAGGTGTCATTCGAGGATATAAAAGCCTCCGTCACTCGCGCACCAGTCCTTATATGTCCTGATTTCTCCAAATACTTTATCATGTATAGCTATGCATCTGAACATACTGTATCGGCCATCTTAATGCAAAAAAATCTTGAGGGTGTTGAATCCCCAATTGCATTCATGAGCTCTCCCCTCAAGCCTCATGAATTAAATATGTCTCAGTTAGAAAAGAATGCCTTTTCTGTTGTCAAAGCAGTCAAGAAATTTAGGTATTATATTCTAAACTCTCATACAGTGGTGCTGGTCCTTGACACGACAGTCAAGTTAATTTTAACTCAACAGCAGTTAGGGAGTTTGCGAGGAAATTAGATTGCAAAGGTTCAAGAGTATGATCTAGATATAAAACCCACCAAGCTAGTAAGAGGCAAGGGCCTATGTCAGCTCATGGCTGAAAATTGAGATTCAGAAGACCCTGAGGAAAAGGATGATTGCACCGATGGAACACAAAGCCTGTTGGAGAAAGCCGATTCTCTACCCATGGTCCTATTTGTCGCAACTAGCGACGAATGGTTTTCTGATATTGATTTCTTTCTCACTTATGGTGAGTTCCCAACTCATCTAACTTCAAATGAGAAATGTGATATAAAGCTCAGAGAAGCCAGATATGTCATCTGGGATGATTGTTTATACAAACACAGAATAGATGGCATCTTTTTACGATGTGTTGACAAGCCACAATAGATAAAGCTACTTGAGAGTTTTCATGATTCAGCCTGTGGTGGTCATTTCTCCTCTTCCGTGATGGCACACAAGATCATCTGGGTTAGGTACTATTGGCCAACGCTATTTTAGGATACAGCCACCTGGGTAGGAAAATGTGAGCTCTGCCAACAATTTGTCAGCAAACCAAAATTGGTTGCTTTTCCCTCAGGTCGGTCATTATTGATGAACCATTCAGGCAGTGGGGAATTGACTTTATCGAAGCACTCCATCCCTAATCGAGTGTCAGACATAGTTATGTCTTGACAACAACAGAGTACTTCACCAAATGGGTGGAGGCCATACCTGTTAAGAATGCCACCTCTGAAGTTTTTTGTAATTTCATCAAAGAGAATATCATCGTGAGATTTGGTGTTCCACACAAAATCATTGCTGATAATGCTTCCAACTTCTCCTCATGAGAAGTTGTTGGTTTTTTCTATGAACATGGGATAATCTTGGCCCATGCCTCAGATTATTACCCCCAAGGAAATGGCCAAGTAGAATCCAGTAATAAAAACTTATTAACTATCATATGGAAGCTAGTTGATGAGAGTCAGTGAACATGGCACAAGTCATTGTATGGTGCTTTGTGGGCAGACCGTATTACTCCCAAGAGGTCTCTTGGTATGTCACATTTTCAAGTGTTATATGGAATCAACGCCGAGCTTCCCATTTGTGTAGAACTTCCTACTCTGTGCTTGGCACGAGCAATTGAAGATGAGACTTTCCAAAGTTCTCTTGAAAAAAGGATCATGTATCTAGCAGAGCTCGAAGAAAAAAGAGTAAGAGTGATCGACAGGATCACCGAACATAAAAATCATGTCAAGAGACTATTCGATAAAAAGGCTAAGCAAAGAGATTTTCAGGTGGGAGATCTTGTCCTTTTGTGGGAAAAACGAAGAGAACCGAAGGGCATGCACGGGAAATTTGATTCTCTATGGAGAGGGCCTTTTAAAATCAAGCAGATCAATGGAGAGAATAGCTTCTATCTCTCGTATCTAAATGGAACTGATCTCCCGCTTCCCTATAGCGGGCAACATCTCAAAATATTTAGGAAGTAGAGTTTCCTCTCTTATATGTATAGTTTGCTTTATGTTGTGTGTTTACTTTCGTCATGTGATTGTTTTCGTCGTCGCCCTTGTTTTTGAATCTGTTGCCCAATGGATAGGCACATGTTGATCTGGGGTTCTCTACCCTTGAGCTTCACTCAAAGATAGTCCCCAGAAAGAGCCAGCTATTATCCTGTAAAATTAATGAGGGTAATTTTATAGGTAACCATACCAAAATTTTATTTTGGTTCCTTGTCAGGGGTCCCTCAGTGTTCGGAATGTTATAAAATCCCTTTCTGGGAAATCTAGTTTTCCGAGCTTAGTAATTTTGGTCCCCTTTTATCTGGGCACACCTTTTATCTATGCAACACAGGATAAATTTACACCCCCTTTATTTCCTTTGGTGCACCCTTTGAAGTGTTGGCACAATAATTGTTGCGCCTTCCCGTGATGCACCATTCTTTCCTGTGCCAAGGTGCATGTGCCTTCCTGTCAGCAACTAAAATGTTGCGCCATATTTTGGTGCGCCAAGGCACTCAAAATATAGTGTCGACAGTCTTAAATTTGTGCCAAAGGTGCAGATAATTCCATGCTGACAAAAACATATCCGCATCACAGGGCGCAAAGTTTCCCATGTCGACACGTGTTTTGGTGCGCCCCCTTTAAAAAGTGGTTGGCACATTTATTTCACTTTTGGCTATATATAGGCACATCCGCCCTGTCACTTTCATAATCAAAAACACGTGAAAAACTTTATTCCTCTGCACCTGTCAGTGCGCCTGTCATTCTCGTGTCACGTTCGTGGACCCCACTTCGTTTCTCTCATTCTATATCAGGTAAGTGGTCCTTGCTTATCTTGTGTTTTGTTTTGTAGGTTGTTTGTGAGTAGGATGAAATGAATTTGAGAAAACCGTGAACCCCTCTTGCCCATTTTCTACAAATCTTCCCTCCCAAGCCGTTTTCACCCTCTTTCTAGATCTGCTGGCCAAGAGGGATCTGTCTTAAAAAATGACCCAAACCTCTTTGCTGTGTACCCCTCATTATCGAATCATGTCAGTAAAACCTAAAAAATCACAAACTCAAGAGGATAAAAAACCTAAAAAAGTAATTTTTTCCTCCCACGGTTTTCCTTTGGAGCAAATGCCATTCCTGTTACAAAGAACACAGTCACACCAATGGCGCACTGACCCTGATTGTAGAACGTGCCTTTCTTGTGCCATGCAAAACTAGAAAAAACTTATCTCAGGTGCTTGCGTAATCCCACTTGCAACAGTAAAAGTGTCATGTAATCCTTCCCTGCGCCACGCCAAAGGCCCCCCCTTTGTGCACGTAAAGTGAGTGCTACACGCATTGATCCTGTGCCCCTCGGCGCACCAAAATTCCATGTTACATGTTAATTACCTGCGCCATTGGCGCATCCTACTCCCATGAAACACCAAACTTATTTGTGCCCAATATAAAACTTCATGTAATGGCGCAGTTGCACATCTGTCTACAACAACAAAGATGTTATATGCAAATTTCCTGTGCCCTGCGCTCTTTGGCACTAATTTATTCCTTGTAACACCCTGCTTCAGTGCACCATAATTTTAACCCTGTAGTCTACAAATTTCCTGCGCCGTGTGCCCAGAGGCTTTAAAATTGCTAACTCCTCATTGTGTAAAGCTTTAATGGAAGATCTGACGACTAACGTGGGTCTTCTATGTTGGACTTCGCTCCTTCTTGTAGATCAGCAACTGAACTCAAATCCACATATGTCTACATCAAGAAAAAGGCCAAGCAAGTCAAAGGGTAAGGCTAAGCTCATAGAGGAAGAGATGAAATACAAATATCAAAGGGTCAGAATGCCCGAGTCCCAGGAAGAATGTGATCTAGACATCAGAGATTTTGAACTTGGCCACATTGACATGGAAGATTTTTGGGCCAGAACCAGGAGGGTCGCATGCAGTCCTTGGGTGGACAAGCTGGTGGGCAGTGGTCTACATTTTTCTTTCAGAATCCCCGTCAGTGCAGTAAATAACGAGTTTATGATGGTGGTGGCCCGCTGTTATAACAATGACACAAGGTGTGTCGAAAATGAAAAGGGCGAGGTCATAATCAACCTCACTGCCCGGCACTTCGAGATCATGCTAGGAATTCCCCACTACTGGCATTTTGTGGCTATAAACCAAGAAGACTGCATCAAGGTGTGGGAGGAAAATGAAGAAAAATGCATGTAGCTGATGAACGAAGTATATTTGAAGAATAAGAAGGTGATAACCAGGTGGCCACTGGTCATTCACCGTAGCAAATTCTCCAAGGAACCGAGCGATACCATCACATTCCTAAGTAGATTTTTTGGGCTTTCTGATGCCCATTACTTTCACAAATGGATGATTAGGTACCTGGAAACCATGAATAAGAATGTACCTGATCAGCGCTTTGAGTGGGTAGAGATCATAAGTAGCACCATCTCTGAGCATCTCCAACAACTCACCACAACGGGGAGGTTTTACATGAACTCCTACGTAGTCTACACTGCAGCCTTAGAGAGGGATTATCCAGCATTGAGCCGATGCAGAGTTTGGCCTCAGGTGAAAATATATGAATACTACCCAGAGTTGAAGCTGGAGAATAACATCTCATAGTTTACCAAGATTAATGATGCTTTCTTCTATGGCATCATCTGCCTTTTGAGGCCAAATATGACTCATGGTCAGACAACCAAGAGCATAGTCACAACAACTGAGAAGTGGGGGGCATTATTTACCCAATTCTCCACCTTCACCTATCTAAGAGCAGCCAAATTCTTGAGGGAGCCCACCAAATTGCCAAGGTATGCTAGCCCTAAGCTGATCCTGTTAGAGCTATCCAGACAGCTCATAACATATCATGAGAAGTGCTTGAAAAGGAAGAAGGGAAAAACTCCTTTCCCCCTCACAGTGGGCAGGTATACCTACACTTCCCACACCAAAGCCTGGGAAATGTTTATAGAACTGGAACTGCTTAACCTGAAGCACAATTTCCCAGCAAGGCCCACCTTTGATCCAATAAATTACCTCCCTAAGGAAAAACTCGATATGATCCACATTCCACAGATCGAGGACATCTATATCAACCTGTATCATGAGGTCAAACTCAGGAGAAATGATCACTCTCACCTGGCCCTGGCAGAGATTATTTAATATGGCATGGCCATTGTTCCAAAAGGTTAACAAACAACTGACCAAGAAGTTGATAAGGTGTATCTAGACACGGATGGGGACAACTGGCCATTTGCTGCAATTGACAAGACAAAGGCACCCCAAACCATCGAAGATAGGGTTAAGGAAACATTGCGGTGGATAGAGCATTGGTGTAGAATGAACGGCCTTATTTACCTTGGAGTAGATTTCACCACGTCCCCTTTGGGCAACGCACCTGTTAGGTCAAAGATTTTTCCAAAGGGAAAAGGCAAAGATAAAGAGGGAGAATCAAGCTCCGCTCAAGAAGAAGCTCATGAAATTCCTCCCTCCGCTGCACAGGAACAGGTTGTAACTCTTGCATCCCCAGAGAAAGAAGTGGTAGAGAATATTCCAATGTGTGCATCCACTCAGGATGTTGCCACTGCTACAACCATGGAGGTTCCCACTGTCCCTTCTCCCCCTCCTCATGTGACTCAAGCGACCATTCCTTTGGTCGTATCCTCTCCCCCATCTTCTACTTTTCCCCCTTCCTCTTCCTCCATCTTCTTTTCTCTCGTGGAGCTATTCCCCACCATTTCTTCTCTCATCTCTCAGCTCCCTTCCATTCCCACGACTACCTCCCCTGCAGTGTCCCTTCCTCCCTTGAGCACTTTCTTGGCCTCCCTCTCGATGCCACCACCAAGTGTCTCAACCCATTTCCCCTCATCCACTGCAGCTGCTCCCTCTTCCACCTCTGGTCCCACTCCCTTAAGTCCAGCATGGATCTCCCAGCATCTGAGCCAGCAAAAGAGGAAAGTCCCCATTGCACCAATGGAATTTTCCGTTATCCCAACAAAAGGGGCTAATAAGAAAAAGCCTATAACCCGCTTCTCTCAGAGTGCATTAGGAGAAAGTGTGATGGGGATTACGTATCCTAACCCCTTCAAAGATAAAAAGGATCTGTCCCCTATAGATTACATAGTGACGCAGGTCACAATGGGAACGTCATCTGAGAGCCTTCAAGGAGAGGCCCTATCTGTGGTGGATGCCCTTTGCAAGAAGCTTCAAAAAGCAAAGGAAGAGAAGAGGCTACTAAACAAGTAGAATAAGCATCTTCTCCACGCCCTGCAGAAAGTGGGTAGTGCACCTCCTATAATTGCCACCGAAACTCCTGAGGTCCTAGGCCAGGATAAGATAAATGAATACACCAAGATTGGTGAAAAATGCATGGTAGTATCCACCTGGAGAGACCAGATTCTCAAGGACAGTGAGGAAGTAATTGTCAAGTTCACCGAATTATATCAGAACATTAGCCAAGAAAACAAATATCTCTAGGTGATTATGGGACCTATCTCCGAAGAGTTGGACCATGCTAGGTTACAACACGAGACATTCCAGAAGATGCTTGACTACTCAGCAAATGATTTAGTTAAATTTGGCGTCTTCGATCACCCCAGGGTACCCAGTAAAATCCTTGCTGCTTTGGATTACCGAGTCGATCAGATGGAATTTGTCCTGGAGAAGATAGACAAGGTCAAGGAGGAAGCCTTGGATGCGATGCATCAAATGGAATAAATTGTCCTAAGAATGTCTCCGGGCCTGCTCACTCCTTCATTCACCTTGAGGAAGGCAGATGAAACCATCTGGATCTTCAAGGAGATCATCTCTCAAGGGCTAGGGCCAGAAGTCACTTTCGACACTGAATCCATCAATAACCTTCTGGCCTGCTGTGATTTTGTGGGGTACCTAATGGAGGAAGGTAATGAATATTTCAAGCTCCCCAAAAAACTCAGAGATGAGTGGGAGACTTGCGAGGTCATCGACGATCATACCAAGGGTCCTGCCCAGGATCAACTTCAGCCGATGGTCAGTAAATTCATGGAATATCGGACTCAGTTCCACATTACCTCTCCCGAACAACAGAAAAAGTAAGATACCCCCTTTCAGTCGCGAGACAACGATGAATAGCCTTCTTCCTCTTGGATTTATTTTTGTAAATATCTAAGAGTATGTTGGCACAAACAATGACATCATCCATGTTGCACCATAGGATGTTGTCATCCACCAAGCTGCCCAAAGTCACAGTCGAACTTTTAGATATTTTGTAGATATTTTGTAATTAGTTTTTGATTTTTTTTTTTCCTTCTCTCTTATCCTTCTTCTATATATACTTGGATACTTGTTGTATTCAAGTAGTGGACACTTTTTAGATGAAAAATAGAAGTGAGGAGAAAAGGCTTTGTACTTTTGTAACAGAAGAAAATATTAATACAATATTGAGACTTTGTGCTGAATACCTGTGTTACACATCAGAACTTTCTTATGTTAGATCTGTATGTTTATTCTATTGAATCTACCTCTACTTTTTTGTCATTTTTTCATCAGTATTGATTTTTTCATTTATGCAAGTAGGTTTGGCTCCACTTAATACCAATCCCAAAACATAGACCTTCTGATCTTTCTACTTTGGAATTCATTTCTTTTCTCCCTTTAGATCTACCCTATCTTCGTCTTTCCCTTCATTCCTTTCTTTTCACAGTCAGAAATATCCAAACTGGGATGATATCCCAAACCCTTGAAGGCAGAATATTGTGAGACTTGCACAAGATTCTTGCTGGTAGAATAGCAATAAACCAGTTTCGCTTTGCTATCTCAAAGAGGGGCTATGCCCTGTACACCGTTGGCTCGTCTATCCATAGATCTACCCAAGCGACAGATTTTTAGGCCAACAAAATCTTGTAGTGTACCACAGGTAGGTACTCTATTGACATATGTTATCCCACTTAACATCAAGGGGCAGTTTTGGAACTTAATGATTCAGTAGGTTTGCCACCCCTAAATTAATATGGGTCCATCACCATTATATAGGTTAATATTTAATAATATGAAATATTTATATTTCTATTATTTAATATGATAATATAGGTATATACTTTATGTTAAATATTTAATATCATGAAATGATTATATTTCTAACATTAAATATTATAAACCTAGGTTTATGTGTCAACCTTTTTAGGTTGAAAAGGTGGGTCGGGAGACATACCCAATCACCTTGTATAAAAATGACTTTAAAGTCCTCATTCAATGTGTTCGTGAAACATATCAAAGGTAAAATAAGTTTACCCTTGTGATTAGGGTTTGAAGGAGGACTTGGAAAATACTGGATATAAATTTTGTTGTCTGATAATAAAAAGTTATTTTAAGTGGTTTTTACCCTATTAGGGTTTTCCACTATACATACGGTGTTATTTGTGTTGAGTAAGTAATATTTTATTTATTTACATATAGTTTATGTGATGTAATTTTCATGTTAATTTATCATATAAAGTAATTAAACCCATAACTGTGAATCCTCTAATTTCTAAAACAATCTTATTTGATGGTATCTTGATCAAAGATCTAAATTTTAATTATAAATAACACCATTTAATTCATCTAAAAAATCTTCAATGATAGAAATATGATAATTATATTTCACTGTGTATTTGTTGATCTCTCTATAGTCTAGAAACATGCACCGACATTCATCTTTATTTCTGACCATCACCACTAGAGAAGAGTAAGTAATTTGACTATGGTGATTAATACATGCTTACAATATCTCTTATACCATCTTCTCAATCTCACTCTTTTGGAGATAAGGATACCTATAAGATAAAATCTTGGGTGGTTGGCTTCCCAATACTAGATAAATAACATGATCATGACATATTTAAGGTGGTAACCCTTTTGACATATCCCCAAACACAACTCAATGATCATTAATAATGACATGTTGATCTAACGATATAGTGTCTTTCGATGGTTGAATTTCCATTGAGAATAATTGTTCCATAAACCCATCTGCACCCTTCCTAAGAATTTTATGTGTTTGATGAGAACTTACCAACTGTAGATCTTTAACCTTCATTCCACGTAGTTCATAAGTTCTTCCTTCAAAATGGAACCACATGAAAAAATATTGGAATTTCATTTCCACTATTCCTAAAGTGTTAATCCATTAGACCCCTAACACAATGTCTACCCCTCGATTGAAATGACACATGGGGCCCTTTAGCAAGTAATATACCATAAATAGCTTAGTCTTATGGCATTTTCATGAACACCTAAATTTACCTCCATCTACAACCATTACCTGTAATTATGGTGTTTGATAAATAAAAAACTTTAAGTGTATGGAAAACTTATGATCGATGAAGTTATGAGTAATTCTTGAGTCGATTAATACTATAAAATTTTAATTCTTCATCAACCCAACAACCTTGAGTGTTTGTAGGGTGATGATTCCTGAAATGACATGGAAAGAGATAGTTGGTTGAGATTATTCAACCTCAATCTTGGGAACCTCTTCCTCTATATCATATTTTTCTTCCTCATCTTGTTCCTTATTAGGACCCTCAATGTAGAATAAATTCTTCTCAGGACATTTATCTCTTTTTCTCTACTTGTTTTCATAGTTATAACATAGGCCTTCTACTTGTTTTTCTTGGATTTGTTGAGGAGTCAATTATGTTGGTTTGGGAAAATATGGTGTCAGATTTGTGTGTTCCTTGTGATTAGAGAAGATCCTTTGCTTTACCATATCTCTCTCCTCTACACGTCGAGAAATGATCATGGATTCTGATGTCAACCTTGGATGAAGAAGGTGGACATCATGTTGTATGTTATCCTTGAGTCCACCTAAGAATAGGTCATTTAGACGATCCTCTAAAATTTCATTCACTTGTAAAGATAGATTTTGGAATTGTTGGATATCATCCTTAACTGAAATTTTCTGTCATAGCTTAGCTATTTGGATAAAATAGTTCTTTGCGACACTATTACTATAGTGTATTTGGATCTCATCAGTGAATATAGATAAGGTAACAGAGAGACCCTTCTTATCATTTTTCTCACACAGACATCTATACCAAATGAATTGTTTTAGATCGGATGCCATTACCACCTTTTATCCATTTGGGACTTGATGTAAATTGAATAAGTTATCCATTTGATTGATTTAGGTGATCAAATAATTCCCATTAAACTTGCACATCTTCACTTCTAGAATAATGTTATGCCATTGGTCAGAAGATACATCGACTTGCATAGAGGAACCTCCTTTGTTCATGTGATTTAGAGCTATGTGTGTATTGCTAGAGGACATCATATGAATGGAATGATAATTCATGCTAGTTGTCATTCTTGAAAGATAAATCATCATATCCTTCCTCATTGATTTAAACCCCATATTCATTTCACCATTAATGATACCTTCCAGGAGAAGAATCTCATTGTTGACCAAACCATATTATTAATTTTTTCTTGAATTTGATTGAATACCTCTGATACTCCTCAACCTAAATATTTCAAATCAATATCTTCCTTATTTAGAGTCATTCATGGATTTTCTTGACCCCTCCCTTGGCCTCGAGTTTATATCTGGTCATGATGTAGGGTTTAGGTCTTGGGATATAAGGATTAGGGTAGAAATTTAGGATTTGGGGTTTCATAACTTTATTGGCCGAAAATCGGGAAAATAGAAAAAAAATCCTAGATAATTTTTTGTAAGCTTTCTAAAAATATAAAAAACTTGGAAAATTTCCCAAAATTTTAGCCGAGGCAGAGAATTTATGAAAAACCCTAAAATTGATGTAACTTTTGAAATATAAGCAAAAAAATATTAAAAATTCGAGAGGATATTACTTGACTTATTTTACAACACCAGAAATAAATTAAATAAGATTCTGCTACCATATTTGATATATAGCTAAATATTCATAATTAGGGTTTTGACACAGTCTAGCCAAGATGAAGCTCTAATTTCACTTGTAATGAAATTACTTAAATAGTTTTGAATATTAGTAGAAATAAAACACCAAATAACTCAAAAATATAGATAAATGATCTCAATATGTATTTAGAATGTTTTATCCACTTCGAGGGGGCAACCTTCAAACCTTACAATAAGACTCAAGTGCTCAATATGATGATAATATCCTATTCTCTAACTCCTATATATACCATACTATACTATCCAAAGCCCTAAGACTAGCCCACCAAGCATATGAAAGCATAAATAGCTATGATATGACATGATAAGAAATTATGTTAGCCACAAGTTGGCTATCCATATCAAGATATATTGGCCTCAATCAATAAAACCATTTTATATGAAGCTTAAAGGTTTAGAGCTCTAAACTCCTATATGCTTAGGCAACCGATGGGTGAAACATGACCACCATCAGTGACTCTATTCTCCATGGGATCATGGATTTTTTACCTTATATGACATATCTACATCAATTGATGACACATGTTCATCATTATTGATTCATCTCCATTTCCTAAACTGTGTTTCATTGTGTCACCAAACTCCTCCACATGGCCCTCATCAACATATTTTCTCCAATTTTTCACCTATTCCTTAGTGTCTCCAATGGGTGACACTTGTCTCCTAGTGGTTGTCTCACTCAACTAATGACTTTACAATTTTTAGGCTTCACTATGAACCAATAAGTGACATGTACCCACAAGGACACTTGTCTTTAGTTGGTGAGTTAATCAAATTTGTTTTTAGACTAACCCTATACCTTGATGGCCTTATTAATAAAGGAATTCAACTAGTTTACCTTCAAATACCTATATTGAAGCTCAAATCCCTTCAAAATTGGCTAAGGTTTTTGTAGTGGTTTGTAGGGACATATAAATAACTAATGTAAGCCTTTTCGTCAAGTTTAGATCACTTAGAAAGTTCAAAAAGGCATATAACCTATTATTTTGAGCCTTGGAACTACAAAATTCAAACGTAAGGTACCCAAAGCTGAAGTGAACAATTTTGGTGTGCCAACTGTTTATGGGAAAAGTACCCATTTTGGGTAACTTAAAGATCCTAAAAAAATCATGGAATAAGAAGACCAACTCTTCAACCCTTCCTATCTCTGTAACTGGTAATCAAACCCATATGAAAAAATGTTTTGTTCAAAATCAAGCCAAGTAATTTCAGCACACCTCTGAATACATAGATGGAGAGAAAAACTTTAGACCTCAATGATTGATGAGAAATAACAAAAGAAAGGAAACAAATGCCTAAAACAATAATAGATATGTACAAAAACAAAAAAGGAAAGCTCACCATTATTTACAATGTACAAATGAGATTCAACGCCTTTACTCAGCTGAAAAAATGTTTTAAATGCCTATCATTGACAGAAAAGTTTGAAATTTCCCCATTCATAGCCCTGTCCACAATGATTCAAACTTCCCATGTGTATATTTGTGTGCATGTCTACTATCCTTGAGAAATACCAAGTCATTTAACTCAAAATACATATTAGAAGTCTTCTTGTCAAACACTCTTTTCATTTTTATTTTAAATTATATATATTTCTCACGAGATTGCATTTTAACTTCATCCAATTAAATAAGTTGATTAATTCTATCCATGAATGGGCTAGTATCATCAAATTTTACCTCTTGTAGTAGCTAGATAGTGGGAATTTTTAAGTTGATAGGAAGATTAGGATGCATATCATAAACCAATTCAAATATAATATTTCTTGTTGTCTTTTTAGGAGTAATTTTTTTATCCCAACTAGAAAACAACATATTATCCTCCGATTTTCATTAATTCATCTCAAGGGTCCTTCTGACTATTCTGATTAGGTTCTCATTACTAGACTTAACCTAAAAATTTTATTGGGGGTAGAAATCTGATGGATAAATTAGGTTAATTCCAAAATGGTTGTACATCTTCAACAAAGGGATATATTTTTAAAAAATAACATTATCAACCAAAATATTTTTAGGAATGCCAAACATTGTGATAATATTTATGTACAAGAAGTATATTACCACCTTGTGTGTTACATTCTTGGTTTGAATGGATTCAAACCAATTAGTGAAATAATAAGTTTCCACTAAGATCCACTTGTGTCTGAAACTATATTGATCATTTATATCCCTAATAAAATCTAACCCCCATTGTTAAAATTGGGATACTACAATAACTAGAACCAAAGGGATAACACCATAGTATTTAAGTATTCTAGTAAATTATTGACAAGGATCACATATTCTAACTACTATGGCTACATCAAGAAGCAACGTGAGTCACCAATAACCATCTTTGATAATCTTATGTGTTATTGTTTTAGATGCATTATGACCTCCACATAATCCTTGATGAAACTATGAAATCAGCTTTGTAGATTTTTCTTCATTAACACATCTCATAAGTATTCCTTCAATATTTTTCCATGCTAGTACCTCCTTTGTAAGAAAACACTTTTGGGTAGCCAAAATTAGGGATATTTTTTGAATTTTTTCTAAGTTAGAAGGAAAACTAATATATCTTAAATAATAAACAATATCTTTGTACTAGTCTGATCCAAGTACCTCATCCTCAACTAATATGTTATCCTCTTTTTGTAAGTATTTCAGAAGCACCCAGATTTGAATATTTTATAAACATGGCCAAACCACTTCCTCTCAAAATATTTTTTTTGTGCACCTCAGTGTCAAACTCTTGAAATTTTTTTATCCATCTACATCTCTGTCCAGAAGTTTCCAACTAAGTTAAGTTGTCTTTGACCACAAGATGAGACACATATGCCCTGATGTTAGTACTTAGAACATAATATTTGAAATACTTCATGGCTTTAATAAAAGTATAGGATTGTTTCTATATAATGGTCTAATTAAATTCAACACGATGTAGAGATTTTATGAAAAAACTTATGGGTTGTTCACACCCTTCTCATTCTTTTGTAATAACACAACAAATATAGTATGAGGATATGCAAAAGATAAAATATGAAAGTCCTTACCATAGTTAGGGATAGAAATTATTAGGGCTTTCTTGAGAGATTATTTTATATCAACAAATTATCCTTTTATTTTAGAGGTCCATTGAATCACTTGATTTTTCATTAGCATATTGGTAATAGGAATGGTAATATCTATAAAGTTTGATATGAAACATATGAAAAAATTTATTTAGACAAAAAATGATTGAATGAACATTTTGGAGTGTGGGATGGGAATGCTATCAATATATTTTAATCTTTAAGGGTCAATCATTACTCTATCCTTAGATACAATGTGCCCAAACAATAATCCCTTTTCTGCACCAAAAATATATTTTTTGGGGTTGAGGGAAATTCCAAATTATCTATATTTTTGAAATAATTTCTCCATAGGCTCCACATGATTTTATGTTTTCTTGGAATATACTGTAATATAATATTAGTAGGCCACCATGATCTCATTGATTGGGCTGGAAAATGCATAGTCCATTTCCCTCTTAAATGTTGCTCCAGTGTATATGAGACCAAAAGGGATGCATATATACATAAATACCTAAAGGAATTTTGAAATTGGTCTTGAATATCTCTGATTATTTGACCACAACCTGATTATAGCTAGAGAATCCATTCAACATAGATATAATTTCTAATCTAGTAACTCTTTGTAAAAAGTTTTCCATGTTGGGTAGGGGATATTGATCTTTTAAAGACATCTTGTTTAAATTTATGAAATCAACACATAATTTGATATCCCCATTTTAAATTCTTACTAGAATAAGACTGACAACCCATGAGGAAAATATTATTAGATTAATAATCCCTCCTTTCAATTTTCTTAGTTATGACTTCATCTTAGTTTCCAACATTGGATTGATAGGCCTTTTTTTTAAATAACTCTACATCAGGATGCAAACTTCTATTGTGTTTTGGTATCAAATACTATATGTAATCTTTCAAATCATCATAAGACTATCCCATATAATATTTATATTTCTTTAACATTACAATAAGAGCTTTCCTTTCATATTACTTTAGACGCATGATAATAAAAATAGGTCTACGAAACACATTAGTTCCCAAGTTAACTTCTTCATTGTCTTGCATTGCAGACATATCCAATTTTATGACTATGTCTGCAACATCAAAGGATATCTCAAGTGCAAGTAATACTCTTGGGATCATGTTATTTTTATCTGAAAAACCTCATTCCCAAAAATAATTTCTCTTCATTTATGGTTTTCAATGAAATGATCCAAGTCTATAAGATGGTCTTCAAACTCAGTCATGATATTAAAAAACCTTAGAATTTGATTATCATCTTCAAATAATTTCTAATAATTCACATTATCTGGTAGGGATGGCTTCACTAGCACTTCAACATCATACTTACAATAAGAATTATCTAGTTGGAATTGATAACAAGAAGCATGGATAACAAGGTGATTTGTAACTATGTTCAATGATATGTAAATATGAATTATGTTGAAGGAGTAAAAAAACTCAAGGGAATTCCATGAAACATTTTTATATTGTTACAACCACTCATTATCTATCGAATACATTTTTTTAATATATTGTATGAACAAGTTTGAGTCACCATTGACCATCACATTTTTATTTTGAATTTATATGTCACGTTTAACAAAATAAGAAAAGCTTTAGAATCTGTTACGTTATTAGTGCATTTATTTAACTTATAAGTAAATCTGAACACATTCCCTTGTGGATAATACTATTGTAAAAAAATTATGCACTTACTATTACATTTAGATTACCAAGTATGTTGTTTTATACATGGATATCGTGTAAGAAAAATATTCACTAATGGCTCATCCCCTAGTCCTGTCATCAATTAGTTGGTAAGTAAGTCATTCATTTATCTTACACACTCATTAGTTACTTAAACAGTTATCTTGGGCTATCTCTTAGGGCATCTCAGGTGTTGTTATTTTATCATTTGTCATCTCTAGTCTTTGATAAGGGAACATAGGGAAGGGATTAGGGCCCTTGTATGCACCCTAGTCCTTAATTTTAGGTGTCCTAGGTCCCAGTTTCACTTGTTTCTAATTTAGAGGTTTCAAGTTAAATCTTTGTAATTTTCCCTCCCATTCCCCTAGGTACTAGTTGGCATGTCAGGTCATTAGTGTCAAAATTTGAGCAAGATATCCCTATATAAACACAACATACACACTATTCTAAGGGAGGAATATTTACTATTAAGGGCTAGCTATCTACTAAGGCAAGGGACTACATTTGGGCACTATTTTACATCACACACTGCATAGGAAATGTTGTATTCATTCTATTCCATCCACCATTTATATTTTACATCTAGTTATTGCCTCTTATCTCTACGTCATTAGCGCTAAGGCACCCTACGCACACAATTACACACATAATCACACAAAACTACATTTTCTTGAATGTAGGGTAGCAATTAGTTGTAATTCCACCATTGTGGCAGCTAAGGTCAGTTCGACCCATTCATATGCATATTTTTTTAGGGATTTTATGCTTTGTATGAGGTTTTACAGGTAGATCTTCATTGACATTTATAGTGAACACAAGTGAAACATTGACAATCACGCAACAAGATGGAGAATTATTGCGATACAACAAATCGGATTCAAGTCCTGAGCTGTTCAGCAGACTAGAGCACCCATACTACAAACCAGGACACCCACAGGTGCACCTAATCTCCGATCCAGTGCCCTACGTCCAGCCAAATCTTCATCTGCTGCAATTTCATGAGGCGTGTACCATCATACTCTGTTCCACCTGCACATCATCCTATTAAGTCTAGAATCATAACGAGGTAAGTCATTTTCAGGTTAGTATCTTATCCCTCATATTTCAATTATTTCATTTCATTTAAATATCAAATACAATTACTTAGCATTTACATTTTAGTTTATATCAGTTATTCTATTATTGTTTAGTTTAGATTAACTTCTAAAATTTTCATTATTTTAGTTAATCATTTTACATGAATTCATTGCCAACTTCAAAATATTTTCCCCTAGGTTCCACTTTTAAACCCTAATGGATAAGGATAGTTCATATTATTTTCCATCTGTCTCAATTTTAGTGTTAACCTTATCCTATGATGAGGCTGCCATTGATGAGCTCACATATATCTATGTTAATCCTACTCATATGCCATATAATATCAAACAAAAACTTCAATATGGTCAATAATAGGTTCCTACTCATTTTGAAGATTCTCCTATTGGCATTAGTATTTTTTAGGATTTGATAGCTCTCACTAATTATACACCATGATTATACGGCTACTTGATGTATTCCTTCTGATCCTTCTAGTAGGAAATTTTAGATGAGTCTCTTATTGCCTATAATGCTTGCAATTGATCATCTTGTTACATGTACATGGTGATTCTTCTTGTGTCTAAAGTTGTAGAATGCTCTAAAGTTTCATACAATTCCCCTATCTCCCTCATATTGCAACTAATAGATGCTTCTGCAAGCTAGTCATTATCCATCCTAGGTGCATGCACTATCTTGAGATCCTATTGAAGGATTTGCATGTGACACTTTTAAAATTGAGTCTCTATCTAATAGGGTCTGATGAGCCAGTTGATATGCCATGGAAACAGTGGCTTTCATCGTTGTGCCATAATTCTGAGTAAAAATATAGGGGTATTCAACCAGTGGCATATTCCAGTAAGATTAGGTCGAAAACATATGTGGAAGAGACCAAGTGATTCCATCATTTACTTATAATCCTCCCTGACAATATTATAATATATATATATATATACATATATACACCCATATCGTATCATTTATATAGAGATGTATCTCCATCAGTCACCTCACCTATTAGGGATGTTTCTGATGCTAGTCCTACCATGGCTATGGATATTCCATCTATATCATCTACTATATATTCCTTTACACCTACTCCCAACATGCCTTTAACATTGAAATCTCCTTTACCATCTCTTAATATTACTATGATCACTCATAATGGAAAATTACAACCTCTTAATACATTTTTTCCATCTTCCACTATTACTTCAAATGATATTATCTATCTCATGCATGTCGTAGGTCAATTACAATCTCAAGTCCTATATATTTCTCTAGAAAGTAGGGATTACTATGCTTCTATTGATAACAACTCATTACATGGTAACCCTGTTCGTAAGAAGATTCATAATATCTACCATTTGCCTAAGGAATTTATCATGCCTACATTCACATGTTTTGATGGTACTAGTGACCATCATGCTCATATTCTACATTACCACATGCTTATGATCTCTTATTACAATGATATACTATTACTTAAGGCCTTTTGATACAGTCTTATTGGTGAGGCATTACAATGGTACCTAGATCTTGCAGCCATGGTAGAAACAATAAGCAATGGTTGGTACGACATGGAGAATCCGGAACTTCAAAGCAAATGCGACGACTTTATCATCAATAATGGCCCTAGATTTACTTATGTACCATGGTTACCTACTACATCAGGGGTCGATCATAAATATCGATAAAGGAATTATATCTTATGAGAAAACACTAGCAAAAAATGTACCAACGTAGTAAATGCCAAATTTAAACACATGAGAAGAAAATCAAAATGCCTATCAAAATTTTATTCCACGCGTCAATGACTAGAAGATATTTACAAGGTGATGCCTATCGTGTGAATCATTATCAAATCTTCTATGCTACAAAGTCCTAAATCTATGGAGATAATATCTTAAATTTTAAAAATGTCATAAATCCTCCAAAGAACATGTAATGTGAACAGTGATTAATTTGTCCTCCTCTGCTGAAAGAGGTATGAGAATCCAACAATTTTTGTAATAATTATCCTAACAAGTAAATGTGCAAATCTAAAAATGATATAAATGTAAAACTGTAACTATTAATTCTTCTCTCAAAAATAATAATATAAAGTAATGTAGTCTCCTTATACTTTCATACTAATATGTAATCATGAGAAAATACCTTTCTCCACATGATGCTAGCAATTCAAATGAGTACTAGTTAATTAATTGAAAATGTACCTCATTTTGTGTTTAATCCATTATTAAGCATAATGTACATCATAGTTTACAATGTCAGCTATAACAACCTTATTGTAATTTTCATCATCAAGGGAAAATTAGTAAAGTAAATTAAGCGCTTAAGACTAAATTTAAAGAATTTAGTTGATAATGGAATCAATCCTTTAGCTGTCACTATCATATTAAGTCCATTAACTATTCTACCTAAAATCAGAGATGTTTGCATGACAAGTACTTTGAGTCATTCCTGCATTCTAGAAAATTAATGGTACGTTTTACCAGAATAATTTGTTACGGGAGGCATGCTTAAACCGTGTCCATTACACTATTGATCTTCACATTTTGCATTTTGAAGGTAAATTATTCTTATAATGCTATCAGATTCAAACTTATTCCATTGCATCGCCCCTACTCCCTTTTCACATTGGCTTGGAACATCTCACTACTTTTACAAGACATAGATTATTTGTTCCAGAATGCCATTCAAAAATTGGCAATTATTCACATGTTGGGGAAATTAGTATTAAACTACAAGACTTCACTTGCTTTGGTTGTTGAGAGGTGATTTCTCTCACCTTAAGTGACGCACTTGGGAAAAAACATGAAAATTAAAAAATATTGAGGGGTTCCTCTAATGAACATTTTATCACATGTCTATTGTAAAAAAAAAGTTAGTTACTATCCAATCATTTAGGAAATTGCACTCTTTATTGAATAAATGGCTCATCCTTGAATGCTTAGGGGTCTTAATTAAAAGAAACTAATCATCCATATTCTTGGGAGCATTTTTAATTCAGCCCCATTTATTAATCCACCTTTTTACAATTACATGACATTATCATGACACACATTCATCACAACACGTTAGTTCAATCATCATACATCATCTCTTTTTACATTCATTCTACTATCATCATTATACTAAATATGTGTTACAAAATTCCATCTAATAAACATTAGCAATATACAAAAAGATCACATACATCCCATGATCCATAGGGATCCAAGAAAACACACCACTTCATCAGTTCCATTAGTACCAAGAAGGAGAAATAAGAAAAATGAGTAAAATGAGGTGAATAGAGGTTCTAGAAGGAACCAATGCTCTGTGTAGAGTGATGGTTTTAGAACCTCCACCCTGAAAAGGTGGTAGTCTTGAAACCACTGCCCATCTAGGGTGGTAGTCCTGAGACCACCAGTCTTCTCAGGGCAGTGGTCCTATTACTTTAGAACAAAGAAGAAGAATGGAACACAAATGGACGTGAACTTGAAGTGCCCAGCCGTGTCTCTTCCCTTCCATGCCCTTTCACATCCTCCAGTGCATGGGAGGACATGGGAAGGCCTATAAATGCATGAAAGGAGCAAGGGAATGATCATTCAAAGATCCAGAGAGATCGAAGAAGCAAAGTATTTGGGGAATGAGAGTAACGTGAGAAAGATCTTCATTGCTGGAATGGAATTATAGGAGCAAGGTGTATCAAACAGAAAAAGCAAGTAATTGGAGAGAAGGTTTATATTTTTTCTTCTTTTCATACTTATTATAGTATTTAATTATATATATTAGAACAATAAAAGTGGGAAGAAAGAGTAGTTTCCCTTCTCAACTGGTTTTCCTCCTTGGAGGTTTCCACGATAAAATTGTTGGTGTTGAAGTTTTGAATTATTTCCTTCTCTGAAATTTTTCTTCTATAGAACTAGATAATCAGTCACGAAGCTCTAATTTTTCAAGCAAATCTGTCATTTTCCAAAGTTAAAAGTAGAACAACATAATTGTGTGATTTGTAGAGTTCTAAAGTAGAAGTTTACAGATCATTTTGGTATCAGAGCTGATTATATATCCAGGACTATGGTATTTGAATCTTTCTTGTGATTTTGTAAGATAGTGACAAGGTCCAAAGGTAAATAAGTTTTACCTTGTGAGCTAGATATTTCTATGAAGAAGTGGAAACAAATAATTCAAGCTCAAATCGAGGAAGAGAACTTGGTCTGTAGATTTGAGATGAAAGAGACCATGATAGATAGATTGCATAGGCAACAAGAAGAGATTTCATAACTATAAAAGATGGGTTCGGTTAAGCAAGATTCCATAGAATCAATGGTTCGAGCACTAGCCAAAAATTTTGGTATTGGAAAGAGCCGCGAAGAGGAAGAATGGGAAGAGTGTGAAGAGACGCCGATTGTAAGTGAGAAGGTAAAATATACACATACACCTTTTAAAGTTGAAACAAAAGTGGAAATAAATAATTTTGAAGGAGAATTAGATGCAAAATTACTGGATAAATGGCTAAAATAGTTGGAAGTCTACTTTAGTGTGCATAATGTCACTGAGGAACAAAGGATTACCTTTGCACATCTCAAAATGGAAGGTCATGCTCTGGTTTGGAGTGAAACCCATCTAGCCACTTGTGAGAAGAAGAAACATCTTATTATCAGTACTTGGAAATGTTTTAAAGAATTGATTAGAGCTAAATTTTATCCTATTGGCCATAAGAGTGACATGATGATTAAGTGGCAATAATTTATACAGGGCAACGATCAAAGCATGCAAGACTACACTACAAAATTTCAAAGACAAGCCATGTTATTTAATATGGACTTGGAGGATGAGGACATTCTGACCAAGTATTTGGGAGGAATTCACACTCACCTTCAGAGGAAGGTAATCTCCATGAATCCCAAGGATATCAATGAAGCTTGTACACAAGCGTACTACATTGATGCCGAGAAGAAGTAAGGATAAATAGAGCCAAAGGGAGACCAATAACCAGAACAACGGGACAAATAACAAGGGAAGATAAGTAGCAAGGTAAATGGAAAGGTAAACATACTGCTACTACTTTACATACTTGTAAAGATCCTAAGAATTTCTATAATAATTGTGATGTAAATGGACATACTGATGCCACATGTTGGAAGTTGCATCTGGAATTGCACCCAAAGCACCAAACAAAGGATTCCAAGAAATCCATGGCCATTGTGAAGACAGAAAGAGAGGTTGAGATTGAGGATGATTCAGATGTAGATGAGAGGCTAGGATGCATGGCCAATAAAATGTACGGGGCAACATATGAAGAAGAGATGAGTAAGCTATTTAAAATTAGAATCCAAATCAAGAAGACTAAGGTAAACAATTTAGTAGATTTTGGTTCTCAGTCAAATTTGATTTATGATGCGGTTGTAAGACAACTTGGTCTAGAGGCTTACGCTCATCCACATTCATACCCATTGGGATGGGTGAAGAAGGGTGTAGAAATACAAGTTACAAGGAAGTGTAAGTTTTAGTTTGGGATAAATACCCAATACATAGATGTATTAAAGGCTAATATTATTCCACTTGATGCATTTGACATTGTCTTTAGAAGTACTTACTTGTATGCCAGGGATGTTGTGTTCACAAGGAGGGAGAAATGGTATAGATGGGTCAAGGATGGAGTCATTTTTAACATTGGGGCACACCAAAGAAAATCAAAGAAATCTATGGTAAGTGCTAACCAAGCACCAAGACTTATTCAGGAAAATCATCAGTTTTGTTTTTTTTCATTGGAAGAAAAACAAAATGGGTGTGAGAGCATGGATATTTCTAACCAAAAGATGGAGAATTTGGATAGCACTTGTCATTTTTTGCAAAAGAAGCCAAATAGGAACTTCTCATTCAAGGAGCAAAACAAAATTCCGCTATGCAGTCACCGTATCTACCTACAAATTCACTGGACTTGACCGTGGGGCAACAAGAAGAAGAGGAGATACAAAGAACAGTGGTGACTATAACAACATCGTACTTGGAGAGGATTTAGCCAATCCATCTCAAGAGACAAAGACAAGTAAGAAGGACTAAACCACTATAATATGGGACCTTCACCATACTTGAGCAGGTTGGAGAAGAAACCTTTAGGCTATACTTCATGTAGATGCACATAATAACAAGTTGCAAGAGATCCCATCCACTATCACCATCTATGCATGAAAAATAAGGAAAGATACAAAGGTTTCCTTCAAAAGAGGATTGCACTTGAGGCAAATCAGAGGAGGATGTAGCACTGGAGCAACAAACCAGATATCCACAAGAGTTTTGGCAGGCTGGACGAGAGAAGACACCAAGGCAAACCTAGTGGTACTTGAATGAGAATGAGAGGGAGTTGATTCCTCTACCACTTCCCCACTAATATTTTGTGGGACCAAAATCCTCCTAGTAAGGGGAGGTATGTTCCATAGGGATCCAAGAAAACACACCACTTCATCAGTTCCCTCAGCACCAAGAAGGAGAAATAAGAAAAATGAGTAAAATGATGTAAACGAAGGTTTTGGAAGGAATCACCGCTCTTTGTAGAGCGGCAGTTTCAAAACCGCCACACTAAAAGGGTGGTGACCTTGAAACTGCCACCTAGCTAGGATGGTGGTCTTGAGACCATTGGTATGCTCAGAGTGGCGGTCATGTCAGTTTAGAATAGAGAAGAAGAATGGAACATGAATAGATGCAAACTTGAAGTGCCCAGCCATGTCTCTTCCCTTACATTCCCTTTCACATCTTCTAGTGCATGGGAGGACATGGGAAGGCCTATAAATTCATGAAAGGAGAAAGGGAGTGATGATTCAAAGATTTAGAGAGATCAAGAAGCAAAATTTAATGAGAGCATCCTGTAAGATCTTCAGTGCTGGAATGGAATTGTAGGAGCAAGGTGTGGAAACAGAGAAAACAAGTAATTGGAGAGAAGGTTCTACATTGTTTCTTCTTTTCATACTTATTTTAATCTATACTTGTCTATATTAGACCAATAAAAGTGGGAAGAAAGAGTAGTTTCACTTCTTGACTGGTTTTCCTCCTTGGAGGTTTCCAGGATAAAATTATTTGTGTTAAAGTTTTGAATTATTTCCTTCTCGGTAATTTCATTTCTATAGCACTAGATAATCAGTCACGAAGCTCTAATTTTTCAAGAAAATATGTCATTTTCCAAAGTTGAAATTAGAATAACATAATTGTGTGATTTGTAGAGTTCCAAAATAGAAGTTTACGGATCATTTTGGTATCAGAGCTGATTATATATCTAGGACTGTGGTATTCAAATATTTCTTGTGATTTTGTATTACACTGACAAGGTACAAAGGTGAATAAGTTTTACCTTGTGAGCTAGATATTTCTACAAAGAAGCAGAAATAGAGAATTTGAGCTCAAATGGAGGAAGAGAACTTGGTTCGTAGAGTCGAGATGCTAGAGACCATGATGGATAGATTGCATAGGAAACAAGAAGAGATTTTAGATCTATAAAAGATAGCTTCAGTTAAGAAAAATTCCATGGACTCAGTGGTTCGAGAACTAGCTGAAAAATTTGGTATCAGAAAGAGCCACAAAGAGGAAGAATGGGAAGAGCGTGAATAGATGCCAATTGTAAGCTAGGTAAAATCTGCACATACACCTTTTAAAGTTGAAACAAAAGTGGAAAAAAATAATTTTGAAGGAAAAGTAGATGCAGAATTACTGGATAAATGGCTAAAACAGTTGGAAGTCTACTTTAGTGTGCATAATGTCACTTAGGCACACAAGATCACCTTTGCATGTCTCAAAATGGAAAGTCATGCTCTGGTTTGGTGGGAAACCCATCTAGCCACTTGTGAGAAGAAGAAACATCCTAATGTCAGTACTTGGAAAGGTTTCAAAGAATTGATTTGAGCTAACTTCTATCCTATTGGCCATAAGAGTGACATGATGATTAAGTGACAGTACTTTAGACAAGGTAGCATCAAAGCGTACAAGACTACACTATGGAATTTCAGAGACAAGCCATGTTGCACATTAGTATCCATCAATTCACATACATTTAACCATAGTATATTAAGTGTGCAAAATAATATTAAATAACCATAACACATGCAAGAGAGCTCATAAACACAAGATGTAAGTAGGAAAACCTCATGCAGAAGAAAACCCACTGAAAATTTAATTATATTATACAAAGAAAACATTTTTAGTGAAGCACCAAATTCAAAATGAGCACCAATCCTTGATTTAGTGAGGCACAAACCCCATAATGAGCACAAAACCCTAGCTTAGTAGAGCACCAACTCTACAAGGATTACAAAACCCTAATTTAGTGAAGTAACCACTCCACAAGGAGGCTACAAACCCCTAGGATGACCAAGTACCAACTTAGCCACCTGAATATGTTTGATATCTAAATTTTCTACTGCCACAACCAATGGATATCACTTTTTCAGCTCACAAACCCTAGGTCTTCAACCTTTCTTTTTCTTCCACTTTCTCAAATTATCTTGCTATTGGTCTTCAAACTTGGACCCATGTCTCAGATCTGAAAGAGCCGATATATTTGAAATCATAATGGAACCATCTCCAAGTTGTGGGACCTTGCGCACTTGAGACGGATCTCTGGAGAAGGCCAGTTCCTCTATCTATTTCTACTGCTACTACTACTCCTAGTGATGAAAGGGGAAACTAAGATAATAAATACCAAGAGACTAGGGATAGAAGGATAACATGAAAATAAACTACAATAAAAAGGTGAAAGCACTAGAAAAAGAGGGATGAACACTATCTGTTCTAAGAGGGAATGAAAAGGGGACGCGTGAAAGGAGGCTAGACAAGAGTAGCACAACTAAAAATGCATTTACCAGATCATTCTCATGGAACACAACTAAATACATAACTGCAAGGGACTTGAAGTGGCACAATGAATCACTGTAATGTAAAAGAAAGGAAAGAGGAAGAAATGCAAACATGTTAGGACAAAGAATAGTCATTAAATCATGCTTCTATTACTTCCAGAAATGCACAGAGATGTTACAATGGTGAAAGAGGTTGACATCCACATGCATGAGCTAGATCTAGAGGTTTATAACTCAAAATACATAAAATATGAATTCCTTAACAAAAATGTGTAAGGATTTAGAGTATCCAACATTAATAATGAACGCCCAACTCTTACATTTATAGATGAATCTATGGAAGGAGAAGAGAAGGATGGAAAACCCAAATTTGAAATATAACAACCAACAAGAATCATTCAATGCCTACGAATCTACCTAAGAATTTTTTGAATGCACTTCCCCAGGTTTGTTTGGAATGTTGGAGGAGGAAGGAGGGTGAATCATATCAAATTGGGTGGTTGAAGAAATCATATCTACTCATTAATGAACAGAGAGATGTTTTCCCATTTGTTACTTACCAGATCCACCAAGAATTTGAATTTGAATGTCTAACAATGTGGTTGATGTCAGCAACTCTCTGAAAAGTCCAGGTGAGTGCCGATCAGAGCTTTGTAGAAAAATATATGGCTGTTAGAGGATGTCAGAGTTGTCTACACACACAAGACATGTCGCACATAAAAATCAGCTGAAAGGATGGCCAACTGTGTAAAATGTTTGTCATTTCTACCACGTGTCACTCACGAGTTTTTTATAATGATTTAGTGCCCTATTGGTGCAATTTGACTGGTTACATGTGGCAAACTCAAGCATGTTAGAAGATGAACTGACATAGAAGGGTGTAAAGGAGGATGTGAGGGAAGGGTACGTGGAAAAATCTGAGGAAGATGCGAAAAAAAACATGCGCGAAGCATGCAGGGAGGAAAACTGGTGAGTAAAGAACTCATGGTCAAGGCACAACCATTACAACTAAGATGTACGGGTCGCGCGCGAGGGTGAACTGCTACCAAAAATAAGGCAAGGTGCGTAGAAGACGTGCATAAGGGGAAGATGGAATAAATAAGAAAAGGAAAGGAAGGGAAGAAAGGGGAAGCATGCAAGGGCGCGTGAGGAAAAAACCAAGGAATGTGCTTAAGGAAATTGAGGTGCGCGCAAAATTTTAATGAAGAGATGAGAGCAAGAATATTTACACAAGTTGTCCAAATAACTAAGGAATTATTTAGATAATAGTTTTGGTGAATTTTGGGGCCATCTTCCTGCTAGATGAAAGAGATCAGTAGCCTGAAGCATCCATTAGGCATGGATTCTACTATGAAATTATTTGAATTTTAACCATCCTTGATGTCACTTGAAGGATCATTATCTGATTCTAATTATGAATCCTGTAAAACTACTGAAAGAAGACTATGTATCCTGGAAGCAAAATAAACGCACGCGCAGGAAGCACGTGAGAAGGAAAGAACTATGTATAAACAAACAATGTGCATGCAACACACTTGGAGTAATTACAACTACTATAATATATATCGAATGATGCAGAAAACTTAATGGAAGGGTTTGAGATAGATCCCATTTATTGGGATCTGGAGTGTGCACTTCCATCAAGATGAGTCAACTCAAAAGAGTTAGCCTCTTTGCATGAACTGATGATGTAATGGCCACTCCAAAGTGCATCAAAATTTGAATGACACCTTAGTTTAGCTCTGTTAGCATCCCATTTTAAGAATAAGTACCCAAATTTGAAAGCTTGATGCCTGACCTTTTTGTCAAACCATTTCTTTGTTGCTTGATGATGTTGTTCTAGCTTGATCATGGTAGAGTTCCTTAGTTATTCAAGATTAACCAGATCTACCATTTTGATTTCTCTCTGGCATGTACCTTTGAATTCTAGTTGTTGGGCAAGTGCCAAAGATTTCAACTCTAGTGTCAAAGGAAGGGTAGCCTCCTTGCCATAGAAAATATTGTAATGTCAAAGTTCGTATTTCCTTTTTGACTGATTATTCTATCTACCTAGAGCATGCACGAGACCTTTGTATGCCACTGTCTTTGGTTGATGTTCATAATGTTCTTCATGATTATGATTAGGTTCTTGTTTTTTGACTCTGCCACACCATTGCCTTGAGTGGTAATAGTTGGAAGAAGTCTTCAGATAGATGCCCAGATTTAGTTCCTAATTAGTGATTTTAGTACGAGGGAAGGCTTTTTCATTATCAGAGATAATGGTTTGAGGAACACCAAACCTTGTGACTATACCTTCAAGAAAGCCAAGGATGACTGACTTGGTTGAATTCCTTGAGTGAAAAAAATTCTATCCATCTAGTAAAGTAGTCCATAGCTGTTAGCACCCACTTATGGCCAGTGCTTGAGGGCGGGTTGATCATGCCTATGAAGTCGAGACACCATTACATGAAGGGCTGATTTTCTTGGCTTGGTTAGAGGGGAAGCACAACTAATTTCTTCTTTCCTATAAATAAAGTGCATTCCATTGCATTTTGTGACCCACTTGTGTACATTTGCAAACATGGTAGACCAAAAGATTCCTACCATTATGATCTTTCATTACTTTAGTTTTTGGCAGAGAAGTGTCCACCAGAGAATCCATCATGAAATTCTACTAACACTTCTTCATTCTGCGCACTTTTGATACATCTTAACAACATGCCATCAAGCTTTTTCTTGAAGATAATTCCATCAATCAAAACATAAGGGATAGATTGTAACCTCATATGTCATTCTCTTTGCCTTGCTCAAACCAGGAGGGTATATTCCCTCAGAAAGGAATGTGATCCATTTCCTTCATCTAGTCATGCACGCCAGTATCTGTATTCTACTCAAGTTCTACATGTGGAAGACATTCATCTTGAAATAATGAAGTCTCAAATTCATTCTACGCATTATTAGCAATCTGCTTGAAAAGTGCACTACCTGTTACCAATTTTTTTGGCTTTGATAGTCACATCATACTCCATGATTTTGGTCACCCATCTGTGCTCTCTTTTCACTAATCTCTGCTCTCATGATGAAGTCTCTGACATAAGAGTGAGAGACTAATACCTTGATATGCTTTATGGAAAGCATAATTTTTAATTTTTTGAGTACGTACATGATGGAAAATACTTTCTTCTCTATGTGATTGCATCTTAATTTATAATCCTTTAATGTCTGGATCAAGAAAGCCACTGTATATTCCATCTCTTGTTAATTTTCTTGTGTTAGGACATCAACAATACTTGTATCAGTGCCATAAGCATAAAGGATGAAATCCTTGGAATAATCTAGGTTGATGAGTGTTAGCACATGAGAAATATCTTTCTTGATTCTATTGAAACTTTCTCTTCCTTCTGCTATCCATCAAAAATCTGTATCCTTCTTGAGCATCAGGGTGATTGCCTAACAAATTTGATCTTACTAAGGACTGTAAGGTGTTGGGCCCCTGGAATATTGACCAAGTATGAAGGTGCTTAGGTGCGCAGGATCCCAGCTATAGAATGGCGGGCAAGGCAAAAGCGTGCAAGAGAAAGGCTCAAGGAAGAAAATAGCGCACGTGACACGTGAAAGGAGGTTCGATACTTAGCCAATTTAAGTGCCCAAGGAAGAACACGTGAAAAGCATGATTGGTTGCATGTGGATAAGATGCCTGCTTGGCAATAGGTTGGCCTAGGAAAGAGCATGCCCTGGATGGAATCTTCTAGAAGATCATCATGAGATAGAGTGGAGAGCTTAGGCCTGAAGGAACATGCTCACATGGAGGACCACATTCGACACTTGGTGATGGATCTGAGGGTGTGGCAAGGCGAGTTGGTAGCCTAGGAAAGTGATAAATACAATTTTCTACCATGGAAAAGAGATACACACACACACACAGATATATCATCTGGATATACATAGGGAATAGCGGGTTAGAGAGTAAGCGAAGCTCTACAGAATTGCTGTGAGTGGATATTCTGGTTCAAGAAAGGATGTACTAAGCATGGAGTTGTTATTTTTATTTTTTGTTAGCTTAGCTACATACGTCCAGTGATGCACATGACCGCGGTCTGCTCTTTGTGACACTCTGTAATGAACCAATGAATATATTGAGGTTACTTGTTATAAATAGATATGAATATCAATGGGTTTAATGTATATTTCGTTCATATGAGTTATCTTTCCTTTCATGTTATTAATGAATGGTAGTATCTTTATTTCTATTATAGTATATGTTCTGAAATCTGTTAAAGCACTCAGTCTGAAGTGACTGCAAGGATCTAGAGGCCGTTCTGAGCCCTATGGTTCTTGTATGTATCAACTTATTTCCTAATACTCTTACACTAATCATAGATAATGCCTCCCACTAAACTCACATAAAAGAGAGACTCGGTACCCGCGTGTGCCTCGAGTGAGCACTCAAATTCTGTTGGGTGATAGGCTGGCGCACATGGGGTTCTTCCTTTTTGTGATAGGAGTAAAAATTACTACATCTTGGTTCCATTGCTGGGACCTCTTTTCGAAGTTGTAGTGGGATATAACATGCATCATGATCTGTGTAAAGAGTAATGACAGATCGGTTAACATTGGAAAATGTTGAATCATGGTTCAAGAGCATGGAGGATGAATTTACTCAAAGATTCAGCACTGGACCTGAGTTTAATACACGTAGATGGGTAGAAGAGAACCTCTACCATGAGCTGTACAAGACCTTTTGCTGCTACTTACTAGTAGAGTTATATGAATGGCTTTCAGCCTATATGTCTAGATCAAGATGGCATTATAGATTTCATGTATGAGCCAAAGAAGACTACCAAAGGTTATAGGATGTAGATCTGATGTGGACCCATGCTGTAGATCATTGGTGGAGAGGAGTACTAGCTAGCTACACTCTAGAGTATGCCATCTCTACGTATTATTTTCCAGAGGTTGCTGAGTTTGAATTTTTGCGAGAACCTAGAGGAACGTTTCTACTTGCTATTCCTCTAGCTATGAAAATATTGATGGTTACCATGAGTTTAGAGGTGCTCTCAATGGCCGGCTAAACCGTTCTGAGCGCTGGATAATGGAACTTGGGTAGAGGAAGATGGAAGATATCACAACAGAGAAGGAGAGGGAAGAAATACAACTCAAGTATAGCGAAGCACAAGAAAGGGAGATTGCTAGACGATGCGATACTACTAGTGTGTTGGATCTATGGAGATAGATGTTGTGGGAAGGAGTTGAGGTTCATGTGGAGGATGTGGAACTTGAGCAGTCTATGCTACCCCATCTTGGAAAGCGTGTGAAGGAGACCCCTTCAGCTTCTGGTGAGAGTTCATCGCACGGAGAAAGGAGAGTCATTGGCGCATATCTGAACCCACCCAGTGACCGAGCCCTAGCACTTGGTTTTACTGATCCAGGAAGAAGTATTATTGACCCAGTTGATATAAGTGGAAGTGAAAAATCCATGCCTAGGAGGTACAATTTTTCAGTTCCTTCTTCTATGGCTGCACATATTCCAGTATTCAGAGGAGTTTTTGGACAAGGGGCAAGTGTACAAGCTTTCGGGCTCACATTAGGAAGTGGTGTGGGACACAATAGTGGTAGCGGGGCGCTATCACAAACCATCAGCACATAGTTCAATGAGACCATGGGGGCATTTGGCACAGCTCCTACATGCCTTATTGGACCTAGTGGTTATGGTGAATCTAGTGGCTCTGGAGGTATAGGACCCAGTGGACCTAGTGGATTAGGCAGTGGAGGAAACAATAGAGGGAACCAAGGCTCTGGTTTAGGACAAGGACCCCAACCACCACCTTAAGTATTCTTTGAAATGTCTCTACATTTTCTAGATTATAGGGGCATTGAAGATGTTATGGAACATGTTCACAAGTGTGAATTGATATGGCGCATGAAGGGTATCACAACACCAGAATGAAAGGCTAGTCAATTTGTGACCACACTGCAAGGGCACACACATAACTGGTATAGAAAGTATGACCCTCATCAAATGGTGGTGGAATACACTAATTTAAATAATGCATTCCTAGAAGAGTTCAACATTCCTGAGTTTGAGCAGAAAAGCATCAGCGCTTTGAAGGAGATTCAACAAGGAATGACAGAGAGTGTGTGGGAGTATGATGCGTGTTTTAAAAATCTCTTGTCTAAATTATCATATGATATTCACCCTTCACAACATGCACAATGGTTTATTGGAGGATTGATCACCCCTTTTAGAAGGGCCTTGTCTCATAAAACTGTTACAAATCTGCATGAAGCATTGGAAGATACTTTACGTGCTGAGGCTATTGGTAGTATTGATACTGGCATTAACACATTCTTGGAGGCTCAGATTACTGCTATGTCAAAAAAATTGGAAAAATGGTCTACGAACTCAGTCCATGAGACTCACAATGGTTTGTGGTGCACGGATTATGAAATAGAGGGGCATGTTAAGGATAATTTCCCCTGGAAGACAGTACACGCTATGATGGTAGATTGTGAGATCTGTCATGGGGACCATGATGCAAGTAGATGTCCCTTACTACAGCGCGTGATCAGGAAGAATGTATCTTGTTATTGAAAAATTTGCACCTCCGTAACCCATTATACTAAGGACTGTAGGCTCATTGATCAGATCCATGAAGCCGTTGATTATGGGGTATGCTAAACTAGCATTGCTAGTGGTTCTAAAAAATATGATCATCGTTACGAGGAGCACAAAGATGGAGGTGTGCGTGGAAGAGGATTTTGAGGAGGATTCTGTGGTCGGGGTAACCATGGAGGAAGGAGTGATTTCCCACGTGGAACATGTTTCAACTATGGATCTACATAATATTACAAGCGTGAGTGCCTGGACTTGTTGCAGTGCTCGTGGTGTGGAAAGAAGCATAAGTATGAGGAGTGCATAGAATTATTTAAGCATATGAATCAGCAGCACCAGAAGGACAAGGGCACTGCAATGGTCAGCATCAAGAAGACAAACATACAGTGGATGCCTCAGGTAACACATGATGAAGATTTGGAGCCTGTCTTATAACAACAAGGGCAGAAGCCACATGTGCAAGAGAGGTACCAATACATAAGACCTTGGTTATGTGGGAGGAGGTCATTCATGGAAAATATCTAGACCCCATGCATCAGAAGGAGATATATCAGGGCACCATGGATGTTTTTTAAAGATTACAAGGGGAGATCCAATGTCTAAAGGAGTAATCCAAAAAGGAGGAACAAGGAAGGCGAGTCAAGGCGTAAAAGGATGACCTGGATGAGGTCAAGGAGGTGTGTAAAATGCTAAGGCAAGAGAATATCATTCCCTTACTAGGATCCTGGTTGAGAGAGAAGGTACCACACACCAGAGAAGAGCGTGAGAGATAGGTCTTGCATGTGAAACTTCCCCCTCATAGCCTTGACTATGACAAGGAGATTACATTGAATGCAGTTGTAGATGGGTGGCTCCTCAACAATATACTCATTGACACTAGTGCAAAGGTTAATGTTCTGACTTTGGATGCATGGCATCAGATGGGAAGACCTGCATTATAGCCATCTTCTAATGTGCTGTATATGGAAAACAAGACTAAGGCAATGCCCATCAGTGTCTTGAAGGGTGCAACTATTACTATTCAGGGAGCCAAGTTTACTGGGGACTTCAAAGTCTTGGTGCTCGCTGAGGCGGAAAATTTCCCAGCACTACTTGGGTGCCCTTGGTGTTATAAAAATAATGCAGACCTTTGATTCAACAAAGGGTACATCAGCTTCGAGAAAAAAGAGGAATGGGTCATTATACCCCTAGTTGATGGGAAGTCGATGCCCTATATTGAACCGTTGGGAGAAGAAGTTTTGGACAAGATTTATGTGCGCTCAATCAGAGACCCTGAGATGGTACACCCTACTAACGAAGTTATCTAGTTTGAATATTCTTAGTTAGTAAGTGATACCACCAATCTGGCTTGTGAAAATTGGGTGCATGGAAATTACGAAATAATGGGATGGTAGTTGAGAGGGTCGGTGACCAAGGTAATAAAGGCGCACACTGTTAGGTGCCTTGGAGGAAAATAACTACCCAAGTATTCAGGAGGAGCCTTCCTTGATATCTTTCTGTAGGAGGTAGAAGCTCAGTGGAAGAATGAGAAGGAATGGAGGGAGATGTTAAGTTATGTCTTGCTTGGCACAGTAGCTCATTGGTGGGCCACACATTAGGAGATCCTTTTAGAGTGGTGTGAGGTAAGAATTGCTCTCTCTATCAAAGTTTCTAGGAGTAATGTACCCACCATCATGGGAAGGATCCCACCTCTTTCCATGTCCACGAGTGTGAACGAGTCTGGAGAGAAGGCACAGAAGCTTTGCCACCATCCCTCTAGGTGCACAAGTTGTATTATATGCTGCAGCATTGTGCGCATGCATAGTACATTCATTCGGAGACATGCCGCCAAATGAGGAATTGACAGGAGGTCACGGATAACCTTATTCAAACCTTTGAGTATTGGAGTACCAAGAAATCGATTGATAAGGCCTTATAGGGTATCAAACACCTTACCATGGGGGATAGTGCCAGAACAGAAGATAGGTTATTAGAATTATTAGGTGAACCAGTTATAGGGGTGCGCTTTGAAGAAGTTGAGGAAATAGAAGAGTTATAGCTTGAGCGTGCATGTTTGGAAAATGAGAAGGGAAAGTTGGTATATGTGATTGATGGAGAGGAATCAGAAAGCTTAGATGTTAGCCATTCTATAGGGACACGTGAGGTAGTGGATAGTGCAGATTCTTGCATGCATGCCTACCATGAGCCTTTAAAGACAAAGAAAGTTAACATCGGTTCAGAAGAAGAACCTAAGGAAGATATTATTGAGGATTACTGGAAAAATAAGGAAGTATCAAAGATTGTTGATCTGCTATGTGAATTTGAGGATTTATTCCCACGCGGGTACCATGAGCTTAAAGGCGTTCACCATTCCTTGGGGGAGATGAAGATAAAATTGAAGGACGATGTGCGCCTAGTTAGAAAAAGGCCCTATTAGATGAATCCCAATTTGTGCGTGAAAGTTAAGGAGGAGATAGAAAAAATGATAGCTTCTGGGATCATTGAGGTAGTGGAAGAATCAGAGTGGATAAGTTTGATGGTAATCAACATCAAGAAGGATGGGTGGATTAGGATTTGTGTGGACTATAGGGAATTAAATGTAGTTTGTGTCATTGATCCATTTCCAACCCCCTTCACTGAAGAAATTTTGGAAGGAGTCACTGGGTGTGAAATCTACTCCTTTATGGATGGATTTTTAGGTTACCACTAAGTCCAGATTACAAAGGAAGACCAAAAGAAGACAAATTTCACCACCGAATGGGAAAATTTTGCATATACGGTCATTCCCTTTGGGTTGAAGAATGTGCCTGCTATTTTTTCATGCATAGTGGTGCAAGCATTATAGGACTTCATCCATAAATTTCTTCAGGTCTATTTGGATGATTAGATAGTATATGGTCTGGTTAAGGACCATTGTGACAACTTGAGATTAATGTTTGAGAGGTGAAGGCAGTTGAGGATATCCCTCAACATTAAGAAGTGTGTGTTTGCTACACCCTTTGGGACCTTATTGGGGCATATCATATGTAAGGAGGGCTTACTGGTAGATCCCGTTAAGGTCATAGTTATTGTGGGGTTAAGAGAGCCTACTAGCCAGAGCACAATGCACAGATTCCTTGGGCATACGGGGTATTACAGAAAATTCATTAAGGGATATGCCAAGATCACTGTGCCTTTAGAGGAGCTGCTTAGACACAAAAGTGCCTTCCATTGGGGAGAGGTACAACAAAGAGCGTTTGATGCATTAAAAGATAGACTTATTACCGCACCTATTTTCCATTTTCCCTCTTGGGACAAGCCCTTCCATGTCCATGTAGATGCCTTAGGGACTGCCATTGGAGTAGTACTTGCACAACTAGGTGAAGGGGTTGTTGATCATCCTCTCAATTTTACAAGCAATAAGCTGACACTAGCAGAGTAGAATTATACCACAACTGAGCATGAGGCATTGTCGATGATCTATGCTCTCTTCAAGTTTAGATAGTATCTTCTAGCAACACCCTTTATATTCTACACCGACCACATAGCATTAAAGTATTTAGTAAACAAGCCTATCCTTCAAGGGCGCATATGTCAATGGGTGTTGTTGTTTCAAGAGTTTGAATTCACCGTTGTAGTGAAGCCCGGAAAAAGCAACTATGGGCCTAATCATCTATCAAGGATTGATTTAGGAGAGGACACACAAAGTATTGAGGAAGCAATGCTAGACACCCAACTATTTAGATTATAGCGTGCACCCTCAGATTTGGAGGAGATTGTAGTATTCTTATAAGAAGGTGTGGTGCCGGATGGAATGAGGGCATTGGAGAAGAAGCACTTGGCCATACACACTGCATCCTACATGTTGATTAGTGGAGACTTATACAAGTTGGGACGAGATGAAGTTTTGCACAGGTGTGTATTAGAGCATGAGCGCCTGGTCATCATGGAGGAAGCACATAGAGGAAGTGCAGGTGGGCATTAAGTAGGTGATGCCACCGCGCGTAAGATATTAATGGTAGGATTATTGTGGGAAACCTTATACAGGGATTGTAGAGATTATTGTAAAGTGTGTGACCACTGTCAATGCATTGGAAAACTAGGAAGGAGAGATGAAATGTCTTTGCACCCTATCCCTAGCAAGGAGCCTTTTGAAAAATGGGCGATAGATTTTGTAGGAACTATTACACTAACAATGCGTATGAATGGTTCACGTTATGTCATCACTTGCATGGATTATCTCACAAGGTGGGTAGAGGCAGCCCCAACTAAAGATTACATGGAAGCAATTGTGGTAAGGTGCTTATGGGAGAACATTATCACGAGGTATGGATTTCCATTGAGTTGACCAGTGATAGGGGGCACATTTTATGAATGAGACCATGAGGATCCTGTTATCAGAGTTCATGGTGGATCATTACAAGACTACGCCCTATCACCCACAAGTAAATGGAACCATGGAAGAATTAAAAAAATACTGAGTCATACCTTGACCAAAATATGTAATGTTGGAAGACAAGATTGGGATGACAAAGTATCGGCAGTGTTATGGGCTTACAGAACAATGTATAAAAGACTAAATAAAGCCACACCCTTTTAATTGGTGTTTGGTGCAAAATCTATTTTACTGGTTGAATTTATGTTACCTTCTCTGTGAATAGCATGTGCAGGAGGATTAGTCGATGAAAAATCATTGGAAGAAAGGATTGATGAGATAATAAAACTAGATGAGAGATGATCACTTGCCCGATGGAGCCAGACAGTGGAAAAGGCAAAGAAAAAGGTTTGGCATGATCACCACATTAGAAACAAGAAGTTTGAGGTTGGGTAGATGGTGTTACTATATGATTCCAAGTTTCTACACCATCCTGGAAAGTTGAAAGTCCATTGGTTGGGTCCCTACACAATTTCATACATCCTTGATTCAGGTGCATGCTAGTTACAAGCGCTGGATGGGACAAAGTTTCCTGGACACTTCAATGGTAGTAGGCTGAAGCCCTACTATAAATAAGTCTTCTTGGTGTTTGTAAATAAGGCAGTTTTTCCAATTAGTTTAGAAGTTTCCTTTATGCATTTTCCCTTTCTTGTGTTTCCCTTTTGCATTGTTGTTTTGGTTTTGCACCTTGGGCGCTGGTAACCTTATTGTTATTTTTGGAGAATTTGTGAGTGCACAGAGGACCGTGCATCGTTTAAGTTTGGGGTGGAGAAAAGTGAAGAAGCGTGTGATTAAAAATACTAAGGAAGTTGTGTTGAAGAGCCTTGTTGTGTAGCCCAGTTGAAAGAGGTAGATGAAGAGAAAAGATAGAATGGTTGGTGCCAGGATAAAGCTACTGGTAGATCCCATGTACAAAGGAAAAGGAAGTGTAGTTAAAGCAACACAAGGTAGGTGAAAGCAAGAATCTAGACAGAAGAAGTGCCTTCGGTGCAGGTTAAGTGCGTGTAAGAGTCTCTTGTCAGGTTGGTTGAGTTACACGCTAGAAGGTTGGAGGATTTTTCATGCAGGAAGGGCACATGAGTGAAGGTGCTGAAGACAAACTTTCTTTGAAAAAGCTAGATTAAATGAACAAAGTACAGGGGTAGGTAAATTAGCATTTAATGATCAGAAAAAGGAAAAACTATAAATAAAGGGTTGGGGCACTCTCATTTTTACATTGTGAAAACAAAGAGTTGGAGATATAAGCGAGTGTTATAAACTAGGGATTTTAGATTCAATCGAGTGGAAGATCTGTGTGATTAAAATGTGACTGAAGGAGTTATACCCCCAGATCACCAGAAGGATGGAAACACTTGAAGACCTGGGCAAAGAGATGGAAAATATTGTGGACACTTTGGGCACCCAGGGGATTGGCCTAAGCTTTGATGAAGTGAGCACCCTAGTGGGTGACCTATGCTAGAAGGAAATTGGTGAGGTCAAAGTGTGGAACAAGCTGGAGGTAGATTTGCGAAAGGAATTTCCCAGCCTATTGAATTGATATCCCCCCCCCCTCATTCTTCATTATTTCCCCTATTCTTTCATTCCTTATTCATTTTTTAAAGAATAAGTCTACCTCTTGGTTCCATAAAACAACTTGCATCTTGGTCAAGTAAAATGTTTCTAAGGATGGAGAACAGGTGTAGTGTGGGGTGATGTTGGGCCCCTGAAATATTGACCAAGTATGAAGGCGCTTAGGCACGCATGATCCCAGTTATAGAATGGTGCACAAGGAAAAAGCAGGCAAGAGAAAGGCTTAAGGAAGCAAAAAGTGTGTGTAACACGTGAAAGGAGGTTCATGACTTAGCCAATTTGAGTGCCAAAGGTAGAACATGTGAAAATCATGATCAGTTGCACATGGATAAGATGCCATCCTAGTAACAGGTTGGCCCAGGAAAGACCATGCCCCAGATGGAATCTTCTAGAAGATCATCATGAGATGGAGTGGAGAGCTCAGGCTTGAATGAACATGCTCAGATGGAGGACCACATTCGACACTTGGAAATGGATATGAAGGCATGGAAAGGCAAGTTGGCAGCCCGGGAAAGTGGTAAATACAAGTGTCTACTGCGGAAAAGAGATATACACACACATAGAGAGATATATCATCTAGATATACATAGGGAATAGTGGGTTAAAGAGTAAGCGAAGCTCTGCAGAATTGCTGTGAGTGGATATTTTGGTTCAGGAAAGGATGTACTAAGCATGGAGTTGTTATTTTTATTTTTTGTTAGCTTAGCTACATATGTCTAGTGATGCGCATGACTGCGGTCTGCTCTCTGTGACACTCTGTAATGAACCAATGAATATATTGAGGTTACCTGTTATAAATAGATATGAATATCAATGGGTTTAATGTATATTTTGTTCACATGAGTTCTCTTTACTTTCATGCTACGAATGAATGGTTGTATCTTTATTTCTGGTATAGTATATTTTCTGGAATTTGTTAAAGAATTCAGTTTGAAGTGACTGTAAGGATCTAGAGGCCGTTCTGAGCCCTGTGGTTCTTATATGTATCAAATTCTTTCCTAAATACTCTTACACTAATCATAGATAATTCTTCCCACTAAACTCACATAAAATAGAGACTCGGTACCTGCATGTGCCTCGGGTGAGCACTCAACTTCTACTAGGTGATAGGCTAACTCACATGGGGTTCTTCCTTTTTTGATAGGAGTAAAAATGACTACATAAGGATTTATTTTGCACTGGTAGGGAAAGAGCTAGGATGGCTGAAATGTGCTTAGGATCAATTTTTATACCATCCTTTGAAACCACATGGCCCAAGAACTTTCCCTGCACCACTAAAAAATTTCTCTTCTTGGGGTTAAGAGACACCTAGTACTTTCCTGATATCTCAAAGAATTTCTCTAGGTGCGTCATATGATCTACACTTTGCTTTAAGAAGATGTTATATCATCAAGGTAAACCAAGATGAACTCATTGATGTAACCTCTAAAGGAAATATTATATGGCACACTGAAACAGTGTTCGTGCATTTGACAAACCAAAGGGTATTTTCTTATATGCATACGTTCCCTATTTGGTTGTAAATGTTGTTTTGAATTGATCCTCTTCCTTTACCAAGATCTGATTGAAGTCTAAATATCCATCTAACATTGAGAAACTCTGTGTGCCAGCCACAGTCTGTAGAATCTACTCCATTAAAGGAAAAGGATAATGATCCTTTAGAGATTCCTTATTCAAATCCTTGAAATCAACACAAATTTTGATTTCATCATTCATTTTGCGCACTGGAACTAAATTTGTGACCCAAGTAGAGTATTTGATGGGAAAATTAATCTTTGCCTCAATAAGTTTAGATAACTCCTTTCTCATGAGGGGATCTATCTTTAGATTGACTGGTCACTGCTTCTATCTAATGAGCTTGACACTAGGATCAAGGTAAATGGAGTGTTGAGCAACACTTGGATCAAAACCTTTGAGGTATTTATACTCCCATGAGAATATATCGATGTTATTTTGTCACAGAGAGATGAAGGCTTACCTTCATCATGTGCACAAGCCTTGTTGAGAAGTGAATCCTATCCGTGCACAATAGTGATTGGGGAGTAGTCTTCTTGTACAACACACATACTTTTCTTCACCCTTCAAATCATCATCAGGGATAAAATTTTTCTCTAAGGTGACCATCCCTTTAGGCAACTTTTTTGTCTTCAGTCGTATTACTTGGTCACAATAGCTGTCATGCAAGTCAGCTTGCATGCTTGATGAGAACTCAACTTTAGTTTAGATGAACTGAATGATCTACACATCAATGTCAAACACTTGCCAACTAGTATTTTTGTCTGGGATGGGTGACCTGATCACCATCTTAATGTGGTGAGGGTTTCCTCTAAAAAATCCTTGATAGGAGAGAAATTCAAACCAAGAGCAGCCATTTGATCATCTTCCTTGTTCATTTTACGTGGCATCACCTGCAAGTTTAGAGAATTAAAGATCTCACGGAGCTCCCAAAATCTATGTTTATAAGCTTTGAGAAGATTATTCTTTGTTAATAACTTGTTGATAGCCTGATGGATGACCAACTTTGTATCCCCAAATATTTGTAGCGCCTTAATATTCTTCTTTTCAACAATTAATAAACCATGCACCAACACCTTCTATTCTACCACATTATTGGAGCATGCAAACAACAACCTATGCGTGAAGAATAATTTATCATCCTTGGGAGAAATGAGAGCAAATCTTGCTCCCACACTGTTTCTACTTTTGGAACCATCAAAGTATAACTTTCATAGGCCAGGTTCAACTTGGTCTTTCTTGAGTGCGCGCAGTAACATAAATTCTTCAAGAATGTGGTAAGTACCAAGCCCAATTTCATAAGCTTACATTTTTTCAACACATGGATAAAATTTATGGTGCCTTTCCACCCATTCATCAAGTATTAGGTCAGGAACAGTGGGTGGAAGAGGATGCTCTTCAGGAATTTAAGCTTGTTCTTGGATTATACAATTGGCTTGAAGAGGGGATGTGACATATGGCTCTACATGACAGGAAAATATAAGCTCTACTTATATGGTAAACCAGGTACCATACGTTGTCTTAAGGAACATATGAGACCAATAAGAAGACAAGTAACCTCCCACTTGATCAGTGAAATCTCTTGATAAACATAGGACAAATAATGGAGGTAAGTCAATGATTGAAACATCTTGAGTAATTGTTAAACTTGGACATGCATGAAGGGTCAACTCAAGATCCTTAACGAATCCTAAAGTATCGGTAGTTGAGCCATCGACTTGTAGGAATCCTTTAGACATGGGGCTATACCTAAGACCTAGGACATCAACTATCTTCTTGGGCATGATAGAGGTACTTGTGCTTGAGTCTATCGTGCAATTATGGACAAGATGTTTTATTATGATCAAATATATGTAGAATGGAGGGGTTTTCACAACCTTACTTATTTCTCCTCTTCTTAGAAGATGTTGATAGAAGTGCACAAATTTTGTATGGGTTAATCAGTGCATGGGAGCCGTGCTAGGGATTAATGTAATAGACCCCACTGAGATGGAATAGTTAGGGCATCCCACATTGTGACATTTATATTTGTCTTCTTCATTTGGTCAAAAATGTTGAATGGGAGACCCATTGACTTATGCATTTGAGGAACAACCTCTATTTTTGACTGTTCAGGCACGGAAGCAAGATTTTTAACTACCAAAGGAGGGGCACGTGTTATTTTAGGATCCTTGCGTGGGGACTCTTGCATAGGGACTTGATCACTCTTACTGCTAGAAGCCTTGGTTGCTTCTTTCTATTTTTGAGGGTCAGTCTATGTTGCTGGGAGCGTGACTTGCACACCTAACTCCAATATTCTCTTCTTATATCTTGTGTTGTCTGTAACTTTGGAGCATGGTCTGATTATATCATCTGTTGCTTGGTTGATTGCACAAAATTCCTTAGCGCCAAAGAATATCAATTTTGTCTCAGGAGGAACTTTCGGTCTTAGTTTTCTACTTCAGAGGCACTTGTTGAAGGCTCGCAAGATGAATAATTCTAGATCATGTAGGCTTGGGATAGTTTAGCATTCACACAATGATATTGAATATGAGGTATATTATAAGGGAAGTACCATTCTGACTCTTGTACCAAATTTTTCTGAACTGGAACAAGTGCATGACTTGTACTAGGTACTTGAAGAGAGGGCGCGAGAGAAACAACTTGCAAGGGTAGATGTGCGTTAGCATGCCATCTATCATTTTTTTGGTTGGGTGCGTATCTTTAGTTTCCATATTGATTCCACCAAGGCTGATTGATTTGGCTATGTGCCTAATTAGAATTACCTCTATAGGCTTGTGCATGTTGCTTTTCTAATGATATGACTTTGTTTGATAAATTTCTGATCAGAGCCTTTAATTATTCATCTTCTTTTTGTTGCATTGGAGAGTAGGATGTAGATGCAACTTGTTGCACACTTTTCTTAGGAACAAGAATATGGGTCATAGAAGGCTAGGGTGCTTGTGACTTTTCTAGGAACAAGGGCATGGGTGGTCTAGGAGCTATCTTTCCTACCAGAATAAGACTATTTTCCGCCCTTACCGAAATACTATAAGCAACTGGTAAGGTCCTACCTCTCATAGATTGAATCATGACTAAGATATCATTTTTCAATGCCTTTAGATAATACAGAAAAGTGTGTTGGGCTGTAGGTGTTACCACAAGAGGGATTATGTCCCAATTTTTCTGAAATCTGATGTTAAAATCAATCATCTACTTATTGGGTTCCCTTCTTATTTTTGTCAGTTTCTCCACCAGAGATAGGTGATATGAATTATCTTCAAATTAATTAAAAAGAGTTGTTCCTAGCTCATCTCAGGTGGTAATAGATCCAAGTCTCAAGCCTTTGTACCATTGAAGCACTTTAACTTTGAAAGAGGTTGCAAGTAACCTTACTGCTACATCATCATGTGTGATAAAATAGAGTGAACACATGTTTGATACATCCTGGATATGCTTCTGAGGGGTGACTTGATTCTCACCAATGAAGTATTGAATACGTTTGATCACACCATTTGGCATGTCATTTTGCATGGCCAGCACCAACGGACTTCCTCCTGTGAAGTTGGCAAAGTTTCTAAGTGGAGGAGGTGGCTGATGTGCCATTATAGGGCACACAATTATCTGCTTTGAAGATGAGTTGAATGGGCATGACATGCGGGAGATGTATATTCACGCATGAAGTTTCTGGAATGGAATCTTCTCAGGGATAAATGGAGGTACTCAAAAGAATCTTCAGCTACTACAGTTCTTGTATGCACTCTTCTCATTAAAGACACTCATGAATACTAAAATAGAGATCTAGAAATGTTGGGAGTCACTAGATTTGTTGAAATGAACCTCCTAAGGTTGAAACAGTAAGTCCACATACCAAAACATAGCAATATAAAATTTAAGCTTTCATTACTGCTCCCACCCAACATGCCAGAAACTTTTGGTCTTCAAACTTACACCCATGTCTTGGATCTAGAAGAACCGACCTATTTAACATCAAAATGGATCCATCTCCAAGTTATGGGACCTTACGTGTTTGAGAAGGATCTCTGGAGAAGGCCGGTTTCTCTATCTATTTCTACTGCTACTGCTACTCCTAGTGTTGAAAGGGCAAACTAAGTTAATAAATTCTAAGGGAGCATAGATAGAAGGATAACATGAAAATGAAATACACTATAAAGGTGATAGAACCAGAAAAAGAGGGATGATCACTATTTTTTCTAAGAGGGAATGAAAAGGGGATGCGTGAAAGGAGGCTAGGCATGAGTAACACAACTAAAAATGCATTTTCCAGATCATTCTCATGGAACAAAACTAAATAAAGAAATGTAAGGGACGTGAAGTGGCACAATGTAAAAGAAACGAAAGAGCAAGAAATGAAAACACGTTAGGAGAGAGAATAGTCACAAAATGATGCTTTTATTACTTCTAGAAATGTACAGAGATGTTACAATGGAGAAAGAGGCCAATATCCACATGCATGAGCTAGATCTAGAGGTTTTCAACTCATAATATAGAAAATATGAAGTCCTTATCAAAAACACGTAAGGATTTAGAGTATCCAACATTAATAATGAACCCATCTCTTACAATTATAGATGAATCTGTGGAAGGAGAAGAGAAGGAGGGAAAACCCAAATTTGAAACATAACCACCAATAAGAAGCATTCAATACCTATAAATCCACCTAAGAATCTATCGAATGCACTTCCCCAGGTCTGTTTGGCATGTTGGATGAGGGAGGAGGGTGAATCATATCAAATCAGGTGGTTGAAGAAATCAGATATGCTCATTAATGACCAGAGATACATTTTCCCATTTCTTACCTTCTAGATCCGCCAAGAATTTTAATTTGAATGTCTAGCACTATGGCTGATGTCATCAGCTCTTTGAAAAGTCAAAGCACATACATATCAGAGCTCTGTAGCAAAAGATATGGCTGTCAGAGGATTTTAGATCCATATGCACACGCAAGACACATGGCACGCGTAAATTAGCTGAAAGGATGGCCAACTATGTAATTTTTTTTTGCTTCTGCCACATGTCACTCACTAATTTTTTATAATTATTCGGCGCCCTATTGGTGTGCTTTGACTGGTTGTGTGTGGCACACTCAAGCATGTCAGAAGATGACTTGGCACATAAGGGCACAAAGGAGGGTGTGAGGGAAGGGTGCACAAAAGAAAATAGAGGAATGCATAGGGAAAATGAGGAAAAATAGTGAGTAGAGAATGCATGGTCAAGGTGCAACCATTATAATATGATGTACGGGCACGCTTGAGGGTGAACATCTACCAGGAAGAAGGTGAATACGTAGAAGATGTGTGCAATGGGAAGATGGAACAAAGAAGAAAAGGAAAGGAAGGAAATAAGGGAAAGCATGTAAGGGTGCATGAGGAAAATAAGGGAACGTGCTAAGGGAAATTGAGCATGCGCTACCTTACAATGAAAAGCTCAGAGCCAGAAGATGTACACAAGTTATCCAAATAACTAGGAGAGTTATTTAGATAACACTTGCCTATAATATCTTGCACACATGATCTAAATAATTATTCAACCTATAATGCATCAGAACATCTTTAAAATATTCCCTCATACCTGAAATCAACTCTTCTCTAGGTCTCTTTACACCCCCACGCAAGACTAGTTCTCAAAATAAGCTAAAACATCACTTTTATATGCATGTATTCTTCTTTACCCAAAGGAGGTTGGTCCCTCATGATAATTTCGACCCATAATTCTCTAGAACATTCATAAATTTTAATTACAATAGTTACATATGACCCAAATAGGTCGGCCTAGCTAAAACTTTCATTACATGTGCTAAAAATGGCTCAAACCCCCATGGGCACATTCTTAAAAATTCCATTACATCAAATCAATTCAAAGTAATGAACCATAACCCATTACATATGAGTAACATAAAATTTAACATCCATACATGGTCACAATTAAGCTCAACCAATCAAACTATTTCATTTAATGGGCCCAGTGCTCTTTGTAAATCTCAAAACAATTGTTTCCTACACCCTTCAACACTCTGGAAACTTCATCTAATCACAAAATCACTTTAACATGATAAAATCATGTCATGTAACCACTTGATTAAAATTACAAAATCTGTATAACAATTCTAAGCAAGTTAGAATCCATGAAACATCCATCTCTTCAAACCACAACTACATTTTCCTTCACCAAATCAACCTACCAAAAAATATGTTTCCAAAGGTTAGCTCATAAGATAATGTTTTACATACATTCAAGACCTCCAAATTAATTCCTTCAATGAAAAATTCATCCCTATTTACATCAAATTTGATATAAATCATCACCCAATCAATCTCATTCTTCAAACAACATCAAACTTTCACTGAAACACATCCTGTTTTCAACTGCCAAAAATATTCATGTTTAAAGAATGCCCTAGAAACCATGAAAAATGATCTCATCATGAGTAAATCCATATATCACTAGAAATATCCCTGAATATTATTTCCAACAAAACTTTAATCATCTCAAAAATCCATATTTAGCTCAAGTTATGCTCAATTTATTGGACCCTGCTATTTGGGACCCCAAAACTACCCTTTGACCAGTCAACCTATTTGGACCTCAAAACATCATGTACAGATATGAAATTTCTCTAAAAAATTCATGGACATCAATATCACATCTCTTTCATAATGAAACATCTATTTTATATGCTACTCCTTTGGACCATCTTGATATAAAACCTTCTTTCCCAGAAAGTGCTATTTTTAGGTGGGACCCACTCATCACCATGACCTCAACCATGGATTTATAGAAATCCTGAGGATTCCTCTACAACATAAAATCATCAATTTTTCACTAGCAATCAAAACTAGGCTACTACAAGCACTTTTCTACAAATTGCTCCTAGCTAGGGTTTAGTTAGGGTTTTAAACCACTTTATCTTCTTAACGATCGTTAATAAAAATGGGATGATAAACCACCTCATTATTTTTCTTAAAGTTTCATAACTGACGTAATAATATATTACTAATATCTTAGGTCCCCATTCTAAGCATATAATTTACAACGAGCATCAAAAGGTCAACTTTTGCTATAAAAACACACAACTTACCCAGTTTTCCCAAAACTTGCATATCTTCAAAATTATTTAAAATAACGACCTAAAACTTGGCATGAAGAACCATGAAAAAATTATCTAACTACTAATATTTTCCACATATCCCAAGTATTACTAAACTTCTCCATCCACAGTGACTTACCTATGTAAACTTGTCTGTTTCTCACCTGTAGCTTCCCAAGGACCTCAAATATCCATTGAATCACTGAATGCAAACCTGAAAATTACCATACATCGTAGGTAAATTTTCAAAACATTGTTCCCATGCTTCAACATGATTTATTATTCCCAAATTTCATACCTCCTTACCATTTTGCATGTTCCAAGTCTTAAAATAAGGCTGTAATGAACCAAATCAACCATGAACAAACCATGCTTACACAATATAAACCCATGAACAATCATGATTCATCATATTAGCCATGTTTGACCTCATGACACAATCCAACTAGCTTTGGAAGACTCATACTATGATTCGGATCACTAGACCATGCACCAAGACACCAAAGAACAACACCAAACTTGACAATCTTCATTCTTGACCATTGACTAACACTATATGAGGACTCACATGAATGCATTAAATCCTTTCCATCAAAGTGGGGTTGAAATTAATGACAACACAATCACACAATGACCAACAATCTCCCCCTTTTTCATTGAGGGCAACCATCATTCAAAAACATTGATGGCAACCAACATGACAAACACACTAACTAACCACAACTCTATGTTTATGATCTCCTCTCCCCCTTTTCCATCTATGAAAAAGGATACATTTCTACAATATGAAAAATCAAAACACACAACTGGAAACAATGAAAAAATGCTCAAAATTACCTTTATGACTCATAAGCTTCCCCTGGGACCGAATATGCTTCACTTTGACTCGTTTAGCAACATATGAAGATCTTCTAGACCCTATGAGAGAAAAAACATATCCCCCCCTCAACTGATACTCCATGTATTCTACCTTCTTTCATGTCATACACTTCTTTCTAGGCCAAAACTATTCTCAATTCAACAAATTCCACCTTCATTTCTATCAAACCACTTAATAGGGTTATTGTCCCTAAACAACATTTTCAGTGCTAAAATGGCTAACTTCATCATGAAAAATAGCCATACAAACCACATGATTCAACACCTTATATATCCTTATGGGATTTAGGCACTCTACTCTAATTGAAAAACAAAAAAACTAGACCCCATACCTTGCTTACATGCCTTGAAAATGACTCAACTTCTTACCACAGTCCCTGAAGAGCTAATTTAGTGTTCTATACCTCCTTTCAAGTCATTTCTACCTTCTAAGAACAAGCACTTGCTTACCTCGAGTATAACACATGTATATTATCATAAATTCTACCTTGTAGATCTTCAAATAACCTTTTAGACTTGATTGAGGAGAGAAAAGCACCCCCTTTGTCCTGACAAGCTTGTACAGGCCCTCACACTGCCATGTTTCAGTAAGCTTAGTGAAGTTTACCCAAGTTGTATAGATCCATGTCTTGTCTCTTCTACAGTACCATCACTTAGTACTACAAAATCTTTATACTTCTTAAATCACTCCCTTGCACTGGATTAGAACTACAAATCATCCTATTGAGATTTCCTTCACTCAACCTATGTTTGAAAATGATCATCATCTAAAATCTTTAGGTGCTTTGCAATCTTGAACATTGTCAATAATTACACTAACACACTTGATAAATCACTTTGAACCACCTATAGCACTACTGTACATTTTGACTTCAAGGCCCTCAATCTGATGAATGTAGACCTAAAATCATGATTGTACAATCTCAATAAAACCTCCTTCTTATAGCTACTTCAGGCCTTCTCAAACCTGTAGGACTTCATAACATGTTATTTTGTCCTATTATTTGGTACTTCATGCTTAGAGACACCTTTGAGTTAACAAAATTGATTTGAAAGTATTCAAAAAAATTCATGCACCATTGTAGCCTCTCCATAAACATTTATTCTTATCAAAGAATAAAAGGATTTAATTTCATACCTGGGAGGAGTATTTTACACATCCATTATTATATCACAGTCACTCAAACTATTGCATAAATGTAGCTAGTCATATTTTCATTTGAGATACTTCAAATCTTGCAAAGAGGATCTCATTCCCTACCTCTTGTAGTTTCATAACAATCAAACAATTTTTTACCTTCTTGAAGCAATCTACAGAAACCTGTGAACATTCACCAATTTTCATCCTTAATGAATCTTTTCAAACTTTGAACTTAATTCTTAACACCTTAAATTTTCATCTTTGATCACTCTTTTTTCAGACTGGGAACACCTAAGTGCACATACACATCCATGAGGTACTGTATTACAACTCAATATCTTAACCTACAAGTTTCTTGGAGCAGTGATACCATGTTTTTTCTTTAATGTCCTTCTCAAAGTATCTGTACCTATACCTTCACATTTGACCTTCACCTTGTCAAGCACTTCATGTCCTTGGAACAAATTGTATTTTTTCATTCATAGTCACTGTACATATTTAATACTTGACAACTCCTGTAGGTTAGAGTTCTTCATACAAGAGCACACAAACTAAAGGCATCTAGGACACTAAAGAGTATACACATTTTATAATATTGTATCATATTATCAAAACCTCTTTAAAACCCTAAGATAATGTATTCACAGTCCTTTAAACCCCCAAAATTGGGTGTCTTGATGAAGGCTTCGAACTTTTCATCCTTATTTGAACTCTTAAGTTATGACACCGTTCAATAATCCCTTTTAAAACTCATTCATGGCATGTCAAATTCCTCTAGCACCTTGATTTCAATTTCCAACCTATAAACTTAGCAATCAACAACTCATAAATACAAAGCATAATTTCATGACAAATTCTTCTAGTTACAGCCATCCTCTCATTCTATATAATTCTTCATATCTATAATGACTATAATTACAAAGTGTACAAGCTAACATCCATTCATGATTTCTCATTATTCCCTGACACCTTAAATACTTGGAAGCATAATTGCATTCATAATTACTTCTGATATTGAAAACCCCTGTCTCAATATTTTCATAAACTATGCATTCTTATAATGTCATTAGCTTCATGACACTAGTAAGAGTATTAGAGCATTGTATCTATTCTTACTTGTATTCTTACTCAGGTCATTCACTTATTATAATTGTGACAACCCTTTATCACTTCCCAAAAATGGATTTGTATGCTTGAAAGCTTTAATGTAGCATGCCTTTTGGTCTTCACAGACTTGAGAGTCTAGAATTCTAGTTATAGACAACTCTTGTTTTGGCTACTTTTCTAGATTATGAGTCCCTGAGAATTATGAACTCTTCATGATATCCTTTTAGCACTTGGATGACCCTTTAAGTATTCATATCAAACAAATCAACAAAGAGACTACAAAAACTTCATTTTAGGTCTTTGAAGCTTTATGCACCATCATTTTATGCTCAGACTGAGAAAAAATTCTTATCACTTTTCAGTTTAAGACATTAGCTTGGGGTACATCTTTGACATCATTTGACCAAGTGTAACTTAAAATACCAGGGTTTCAATGTTTAAATACCCTTTCCAATTACATGATGAACCTCTTTAGCTCTCAAAATTGGGTTTCTTAATAGAATTTTCATGAATGACATGTTGCATTTGTAGAAGAACAAGGAACTTTTATGGTACAAATTAGAACATCATATACTGATCAAAGAATATGAGAAAGCTCCCTTTTCCTTCATAAGATACCTCCTCAGCAACACACATATCTTTGACTGATGATTCAGAGACACCACAAGCTAATATACAACCACTGAAACCATTTTATGAGATAACTTGACCACTTACACAAATACACGCTCTAACTTAGCATACAAACCTAACACATCTCACTAGAACTCATACATGCTTTGAACTCTAGGAAAACCCCCATTTTGAAAATTTGAGAACCAAGTAACATGAGGAAAACAAACCTAGTAGAACACATGCTTTAGACTGAAAGAACATGCCTTGAAACAATTCATTAACAAAAGGATAGACTAAGAACTTCTCTAAGAATACTTTTGATATGATAGCAAAACTTCTTGGATCCATAACACTTACACATGTGGAATGGGCTACTTGAAACATGCATATATATTGAAATGGACCATGTTAACTAACTTTACTCATTTTTCTTGATGTAGAATATCTCTTTAACCTTTTGGAGCATTCAAGTCAGCTCTTTAAAGGTAGATGGACTCAACAATAACATTACTTTTATGGCCTACATAGATTTCTTGTCATATACACACCATGAACAAAGCATATTGTCTTGAGGACCCAACTCCAATTCAGAGAAACACAAAAGAAACCTTAAGATTATTAACACACTCATGATGAACTACTTGATGACCTAATGCTTTTTACTTTAACCAGTTAGAGCTTAAATTACCTTCAAATACAGACTCAAATAACTATTTAGCAAATATGGATGACCACAAACCCATAAAGCTTTACTAAAGACATATTTAACCTTGTAGATAGGGTTTTTGACTCACACACAAACCATCAAACTCTGAATGTGCTAAAACAAGATTAAGACACGTGACTATCATGACAAGATACCTTGAGAGACAACAACAAACTTCACATATTTTTTATGACAGTGGATAGATTGACACACATAGAAAATACACGTTTTTACAACTTAAACATACGGTGAAAACAAACCTTATAACACTTCAAGACAGATTAACTTTATGAAAAATGAACATAGACATCATGACACTTATCGATGGAGGAGACACCAAAAGAAATGATATTTACTTATACATACACCTACAAACTCAGACATCTATAACTAACATAAGGACTAAAAGAAAAATGAAGATATAATTTAACATACTATTATCTATTTTTGCATCCTTGCAAAAATTGAAAAAATTGAAGTGTCGCGGGTTGAGGAATGAGGACCATGGAAGAGTTTAGGCATGCCACAGGATGAAGGAGTGAAATCCATGGCTAAGGATTAAATACCACCAAATTCACTAAGGTCGTGGGGTGAAAGGAACAAGTTCATGGATATTTTGAAATCCACAAAGTGAGGGAAAATTTTTGAGAAGCCACAGAACAAAGAAAATACAAAAGCCACAGGGTGAATAATAGGTAGTTCACATAAGTAAACATGAGGCAACATCGTATCATATTGCAGCGTAAATTAGAAAAGTTATTAATTCCTTGGAACATAAGAAAGAACCACGGAAGACAAAATCCATGAAATATAGTATTTTTCCACGGGTTACTAAATGAACATGGATCTGATTGGACCTTTGAAAATCTGATATTGTTTGAAGGAATCTTAGCCTTCTTTATGCAAATAAAATCATATTTAGTGAATTAAATTCTAGTAGGTGGGTGAGGTGAAGAAATACGTCTCCAACACGTAAAGAGGTTGTTCCAGATGGCTCAACCACTAGAATTAAATATAGTATGGGCACCGTTCCTTCTTCAACAAGGAAATGACATGTGTATGTGGATTTTCTAGAACATTAATATCCTTTGTGGAAATTAATGAAGGTGGTTGGGGGCGAGAAGAAAGAATTCAAATTTCTCTCTCATTTCTTCTTCTCTCATTTATCTAAATTTTCTATATATTGTAAAGTGATGCCTTATTTCAATGTTAGATACTTTAGGAATACGAGGACATCATTTTATGATGCACAAGTGTTTTAAGAGTCACATGCCTTGGGCTATATCTCTGTAAATGTTTTTCATCTTCCTTGTGTATCATGATGATCTGTGCATGATCTTTAAGAAATAAAATCTTTGTTTTTGTGGCTTGTCTCGGCCTTAACTATTATTTTATTACATTCTCTTACCTCTCATTCATTCACAAGTGTGTTATATGCATCATTTCACATCTCTATGTCTATTGTGCATCGTGAAAGAGAAATTTTGAATGCAATATTGATACGTGGATTTCTTTTTGGTCCTCTTCATCATCATTCTCTCCCATTTCACTCTTACTTAAGTATTCATCCCCTTATTTTTGGTGTTGTCACCTTCTCTAGTTTAGGTTTATGTTTCATGATTCTCCTTCTCACCCTGGTCCCTTGGAAAGTTAGAGTAGAGTAAGATAATTACATTTCAATTCCTACGAGTAGTTTAGCATTAGGAGTAAGTAGAGGAAACCTTCCTTATATGTAGGGCTGTCTTAGTTCGAGTCCCACAACTTGGAGGCAGTCCCATGTTGTCTCAAATCTTGAATTTTCTATGATTTGGGAATGGGTGCATATTTGAGATCCAACAGTTTTGGCATGCTTGGTGGGAGCTTGAAATTTGTATTTTCAGTTTTATCAAGTTTTGATGTGTATCTTGGTGAAGGTCTAGCCTTTCAAGGCTTTGCAGTAACACATCTGATGAATCCATTCAAAAAATATATTGGTTCCAGAAGTACTGATAATCTAAGTGTCCCTAATTCATGAGAAGGATCCAAACACAATCAAGAACAAGAGAAGAAGGCGTATTTGAAGTTATCCTGAGGAAGGGGTAGAAGAGAAAGAAATATTCAAAGATCCCCATCTCCTCTAAATAGAACTCTTTCAACACCTCCTCTTGGCAAGCCCTTCTTACAGTCAACAATATTTCTCAGACCAATCAGAATGGATCATTAACAACAAAATCCATTTGTAAATTTCACAGGTATCATTCTGCTTGCCTTGAATTCCCAAAATCCTATTCCAATAGCTACCTTACAAAATATCCCATACTTCACTGGAGAAAATCACATCACTCCATTTGAACACATTTAGGACATTATAAATGTTTATGTTATCCATGAGATTTCTGAGATGGACATAGTAGTCAAACTTTTAGCTTTATCATTTAAAGGAAAATATTTACAATGGTTCAAAAGCTTAGGGGAACAAACAATTCAAAACTAGGATCAATTGTGTACAACCCTTTGTGACTAGTTTGGAGAAAGAGAAGACAATATTTCTCTTTTAGAGAAGTTAACTACAATTAAGAGAGTACTTAATGAGAAGATGAAAAATTTCAATTTCAGATTCCAAAGAACTTGGGACAGAATTCCAATTCTTGTGAGACCTGCAGCAGAAGGTGCCTTTCTTTACTTTTTAAAAGTTCTAAACTTTGATATATCTATTATGATACAATCTATCGGAGGAACAACTATACTAACTGCTTATGCAATTGCAATCAGAGCTGAAAATAGCTTAATTCAAACTATGAAATTAGCTCCTAGACCACCCAGGCCATTACATCCTAAATTACCTAAAGTTTCTCAACATTCTATTTCTCCTATCCCTGAGCCAAAACCGCACCCTGTTACTTCCACCTCACAAAATTATAATCAAGAAAAGGAGGATGAAGAAGTGAAGGTTTTGATTTGAAACTTGATAAACAAAGTTATATCACTAGCTAAATAACAAGCCCACTCCTATAAGAATTATCAGAATTAAGGGAAATCTTCAAATCAAGGGTATTAATCGTATAACAATCAACATTCTAATCAAAGGTATGCACCAAAACAACAATATAATAGATGGAAATGTCAAATTGCTCCTCTTCCATTAATAACAATCCCACCTCCATAAGCAATTATTTCTCCTAGTTCAAGTCAGGGTTTAGTTCCTATGTAAAATAACATGGTAGAAGAAATAGAGTGGTGTTTTCCATATAATCTTCTACATAAGCAACTTAGTTGTGAAATGGAAATGCACCTTTAAGCATACATGGTTCATGGCTCTTCCAGTCAAAAGGAAATACTGCTAGAGGAACCAAACCCATCCATGAAAGAAAATGAGGAGACTAATAATGACACTAATATGATGTTCTTTGGAGCTAAATATTTTTATGTGGTTAACCAAGTGATAGGAGATTCTAACAGACCATCAATAAACATTGCTGAAAATATTCGGCACAAGAAAATGTTGTTGGAGTCACAATCTCTACCTTCCGTGGATCATGTCAATGCCACGGGAAAGGAAAAAGAAGTTGCTGTGAACAAGAGAAAGATGCTTGATATTCTTTAAAAATTCACAGATAAAGAGGTTGTTACTCAACCAAAGATGAAAAATTAAATGCCACCACAATAGAGAAAAGAAGGTACCATGCTGCAGATGCAAAAATATGTGAGTGTTCCTTTTAACATTGTTGAGAAAATAAGGAAGACCAATGTCAACATCTCAATGTGGGATGTTCTTGCTATCCCATTGCAACGAAATCTCCTGTGTGAAGAACTTAAGAAACTACCTCCTGCGGATCCAATAATGCAAAAGGCTCATGTCACGGTTCATGTTTGTCAAGAAAATGATGATCAAGTAAGTAAAACTATCAAAACCCCACCTTTTTACATGTTGATAATTGTGGGAAAATACCTATTTCATAACTGTATGATTGATTTAGGGGCTAGTACCTCTATAATTCCCAATAAAATAGTTGATATATTAGGTTTCAAATACAGTCCTGTGTCTAGGGGTGTTTTATAACTTGATGGGTCAATTGTAAATGTCCTAGGTGTAATTAAAGACCTTGAATTAACACTTCATGCTTGTCTAAGCCTAACCAAAACCCATGAGATTTATGTCATTAAATTTCCTCCTATGTTTTCCATTTGTCTGTCTAGAGACTTCATTGCTAAGGTAGGCAGCTATCTATCCTCAGATTGGACTCACATGTTGCTAAAAACTAGATATGGTACCCGATTCACAATAAAATTTGAGCCCATATTTTCTTACCATATTGAGCCATAGGACCCTAATCCCATCCAATAAAATTTCTTGATACAAGAAGAACATGAGAAAAATTCAATCCTAGATGAACAAATCATTCCTAATCCTATGCCTGATTTTTTGCTCGATGAGTGGGCTAAGAGAGATCATAAGTTTAATCCTTATGATGAATAACTCAAAAATATTGAGACTAGTCTGGGAACCTGTTGCGTTCTCTAGGAGCAATCTGTGATACCCACAACATTCAAAAAAGAAAAGGAAAGTACTTCTGGACTGTGGAAAATGTTCTTTAATGGTTCAAGAAGCATAAATGGAGTTGGGATGGGTGTTGTGATCATTTTCCCATGTAATGAGAAGTTTATTCTTCACTCATAGATTGTAGTTTGTATGTTCTAATAATGTAGTGGAATATGAAGCATTAGTGCATGTTCTGTTAATAACAAAAAATAAGAAAATCAAGGAGTTGCAGGTCTTCGAGGACACTGAATTAATCATTCACCAAGTCCGCGATAGATGTGCAACGAAGAATAGGTTGTTGAAAGATTACAAACATAGAATATGGGATTTGTTAGAAATATTTAACGTCATTAACCTACAGACTGTGCCCACAAATTTCAACAAATACGCAGACCAAATGGAGGCCCTTGGCTCTCAATTCTAACATACTGAGGATTTGATCAAGGGGAATACACATCATATCAAAATGGTGGTTAGGCCATCTATTCTAGAAAAATAGGCTTGTTAGAAGGTATTTGACATTGATGAACAAATTGTGTAGTTCATCCAAAATGAGGTGGAGTTCTCCTCGAAGATGCAAGCTGATTTGGAGGAAGTATATGGGGATAATATTATTCAAATAAGAATAAACAAGTTGCTGAAGGGACTAGTCACTCTGGAACATATTTTCAGTCCAACTGATGAGTTCAAAGGAATGTAAAATAACATGGTAGAAAAGTAAGAGGATTTTCAGTTAGTTTCAATCACTCTAGGAAAGGAACTCCTTGGGAAGGCATGTGATGAAAATGAAAAGAAATCTTTTGTTTCTTTGTGCTAGAAGAACACCGATGTATTTTCATGGGACTATGAAGATTTGAAAGAATTCAATTTAGATATAGTCCAAAATTCCATTGATCTTGATCCCAACATTAAGCCAATTAGGAAGAAACAAAGGCCAATAAATGCCAAGATCGATCCCCTCATGAGAAAGGAAATATCCAAACTCATTAAGGCCAAAATAATTTTTCCAATCAAGTATTCTATTTAGGTGGAAAATTTGGTCCCGATAAGGAAGAAGAATGTTGAAATCAAGCTATGCATGGATTTTTTGGGATTTAAACAAAGCCTCCCTCAAGGATCATTACCCTTTCCCTCCATGGAACAAATTTTGTAGGCAGTATCATGATTAGAGAGGTTTTCCATGCTCGATGGCTATTTTGGTTTTAACTAGATCAAAGTAAAAGAATAAGATCAATATAAAACTGCATTCACCACCAAATCAGGAATGTTTTCTTATCAAAATATTCCTTTTGGATTATCGAACGTAGGTGCTACCTTCCAAAGAGTAATGGATATTAATTTCAAAGGATATATCAATCAAATCATCTTGGTTTACCTAGATGTTATTATTTTCTCCAAGCATAGCACAAATCACATGAAGCACCTGGAGAAAGTATTTGAAAGATGCAGGGAGTTTGGTGTATCCCTTAACCCTAAGAAGTGAAAATTTGCAGTCCGTAGAAGAAATATCTTGAGGCATATTATCTCAAAATAAAGCATTGCCATTGATCCAAAAAGAATTGTAGCTATCATAGATCTTTCCTTGCCAACTCATAAGAAGGATTTGCAATCATTCCTTGGGAAAATCAACTTTATTGGGCACTTCATTCACAACTTCATGGGTTTAGTAAGACCTATTAATCTCATGCTAAAAAAGGATGTAGTATTCAAGTGGACCACAAAAGAGAAGGATAGTTTTGAAAAGATAAAACAAGAGATTTCTTAGGCCCCAACATTTATTAATCCAGATTATACCAATGATTTATTTCTTTATGTTCATGGGGTAGAATCGAGCATAGCCACAATTTTGACACAACTAAATGATCAATAAATGGAGTATCCTATGGTATTTTTCAGTTAAACACTGAAGAATTATGAGATCAAGTACAATCATATTGAAAAATAGGTGTTTTCCATCATGAGAACCTTGAATAAATTCAAAAGCATGATTACTGCTACATGCGTAAAGGTTTTAGTATCACATTCTAGCGTTAGAGACTTCATTATGAGAGCATGGATTAATGAGAAATGAGATGGATTGGTAATTAAAATAATGGAATATGATGTGACCATTAAATCTAAAAAAATTGTAAGAGCAATAGAATTTTGCGAGCAACTAGCCCTAGTTAGTGTGGAATCTCAAGAAACCGCCCATATGAATGAAGTGCCCTTAAATGATGAGTTTCCACATGATGTTGAATGACAACAAGATGAAAGGAATCTATTCAATGATTACAACTAGAGTGCTGATATGTATTTTTTTTTGCTAGTACATACCCTCTTGGTTTGAATAAAGCAAAGAGAAGACATTTGAGGTTGCAATCTATTCCTTATGCATTAGTTAATGGTGTCCTATTTAAAATGAATATTGACAGAGTGTTGTTGAGGTGAATTGAAGGTGAACAATGTTATAGGGTCTTGAATGAGTTCCATGATGGTTTATCGGGTGGACATTTCTCTACTAAAGCTACATCCATGAAGATTATAAAAGTAGGTTACTTCTAGCCTATATTGTTTGCGGATGATCACAGATGGGTTAGGAAATGCAAATAATTTTCACTCTTCACTAGAAAGAAAATACTGGTGGCCCTACCACTTCATCTAATTCAAATAGACCAGCCATTTACATAATGGGGTCTTAACTTCATTGAGATGTTCAACCCACCATCCAGTGCTAGTCACAGATGGGTTCTCACAGCCACAGAATATTTCACCAGGTGAACTGAGGCCAGTTCATTGAATGAATCCACTGAATCAGTCATCCTAGAATTTCTTGAAGAAATTGGTACAAGGTTTGACGTCCCTCAGAATATCAATTCTGAAAATGCAAAGGATTTCTTGGGATCAAATATCTCTAATTGGGCTTTGGGACTTGGGATTTATTTGAAAACTTCTTCCAATTATTACCCCCAAGGTAATGGATTGACATAATCTACTAACGAGAACCTCATCAGAATCATGAAAAGGACAATGGACATCAGTAAAAAAAATGACACACAAAGGAAAAAAATTCTCTTTGGGAAGACAGGAGAACACCAAAGAAGGTAATTGGTACTTCTCCCTACAAACTGGTATATGGTAAAGAAGCGAGATTTTCATTATCACTTGAGTTTCCTACATTTGAATTAGCTCAAAATCTTGAATTTGAAGGCATGGATAAAAGGGAAATCAGAATGGAAGATTTGGTGCAATTATAGGAAAACATGAATGCCACCATGGTCAGGATGGAACAACATCAAGTGTCAACCAAACTGTGGTTTGATAGAAAAGCTATAAATTAGACATTAAAAGTTGGATATATCATTTTGAAGTAGGACGTGGATCGAGAATAAACCAGGGAGACACTTCAAATTTGATACTATTTGGAGTGGACCATACATCATCACCACTTGAAAGGAGGCCAACTCATTCGAGTTGTTTGATCTTGATGGGAACATGTTTCAAATCCCAGTCAATGGGATTCATCTCAAACCTTCTCATTAAGATTATTCATTGCATCTTGTACACAGTAGATTAGAATTTAAATTCCTCCAAGTTCTTTCAGCACACTACATTGTTGGTAGTGTAGTTTTCTTCCCTAAGTGCTTTGCACGGTCTTGTTACTTGGAGATGTTCTTGTGCACTGTTTCATCATGATCTCTAGATTATTGCTAGAAGAAAGGAAATCAAATTAGACTCAAGGATTTCAAGCTGACTCCATGCCCAATGGATGATAGGGCTACTGATTATCTCATATAGTAGGTAAAAGGCCCCTATAAGTCACTAGAAATGTTATCTATTTTTTCATCCTTGTAAAAAATGAACAACTTGAAGTGCCACGGGATGAGGAATGAGGACCCCATAAGAGTTTAGGCATGCCACGGGATGACGAAGTGAAATCCATTCCTAAAGATTAAATACCACAAAAGTCACTAAGGTTGCTAGGTGAAAGGAACAAGTCCAAAGATATTTTGAAATCCACAGAGTGAGGGAAAAAACTCAAGAAGCCGTAGAACAAAGGAAATACAAAAGCCACATGGTGAAGAATAGGTAGTTCACATAATTCAACATGAGGCTGCCCTGTATCATACCACAGAGTAAAACATAAAAGTTAGTAATACTGTGGAACATAAGAAATAACGAAGGAAGCCAAAATTTGCACAAGACTAAAATAAGAAATCCGTGTATCAAAGGAAAACATTAGTTTTCCATGGATTACTAAATGAACATGGATCTGATTAGATCTTTGAAAATATGAAGGAATATTAGCCTTCTCCATGTGAAGAAAATCATATTTCATGGATTAAATGTTGGTAGGTGGGTGAGGTGAAGAAAGACGTATCCAACATGTAAAGGGGTTGTTCCAGATGGCTCAACCATGAGAATTAAATGTAGTATGGCCACCATTCCTTTTTGAGCAAGGAAATGGCATGGGTATGCAGATTTTGTAGAAAAATCATATCCACTATGAAAATTAATAAAGGTGTTTGGGGGGTAACAAGGAGGAATTCAAATTTCCCTCTCTTTTCTTATTCTCTCATTCATCTAAATTTTCTATATATTGTAAAGTGATGCCTTGTTTTAATGTTGGATACTTTGGGAGTACGAGGACATCATTTTATGTTGCACACGTGTTTTAAGATTCGCATACCTTGGGCTATATCTCTGTAATTTTTTTGCATCTTCCTCATGTATTGTGATTATCTTTAAGCCATAAAATATTTGGTTTTTTGGCTTGTTTCAGCCTTAACTATTGTTCTATTGCATTCTCTTGTGTCTCATTCATTCACATGTATGTTATATGTGTTATTTTAGAGGTATGTTTCTATTATGCATCGTGAAAGTGGACCTTTGAATGTCATTTTGATCTATGGCTTTCGTTTTGGTCCTCCTCATCATCATTCTCTCCCATTTCACTCTTACTTAAGTATTCATCCCCTTATTTTTGGTGCGATCACCTTCTCTATTTTAGGTTTATGTTTCATGATTCTTCTTCTCACCCTGGTCCCTTGGAAGAGTAGAGTTAGATAGTTGCATTTAAATCACTAGGAGTAGTTTAGCATTATGAGTAAGTAGAGGAAGTCGGCCTTGTTTGGAGGTCTGTCTCAGTTCGAGTCCCAAAACTTGGAGACAATACTATGTTGTCTCAAATCTCGAATTCTCTATGATTTGGGTACGGGCACATATGTGAGCTCCAAAACATACCTTACAACTTGTGTGGTGTCCTAAACACCAAATTTCTTCAATTTATCAAGCATTGAAGACTAATTCACTTCAACCTTTGACTCAAACTCAACATCCTTTGCATGATTGGGTCTCTTTCCATCCAAGACAAACTTTTTCTTACTTTCCTTGACTAGATCATATTCAAATTTGACCGATTTAGGAAGCCATACATCCTTTACTTTGGGAAACACAGTCTTCATTACTTGCCTAGATGATCCTTGAGAACAAAATCTTGCAACATGACCCTTTAGATGATATTATAGCAAGTAATCTCATGCTTGGCACTTGAATGATCAATCTTGTGATCTTTTCCATTACTCCAAGAGTGCATACACCTAAAAAACATCCTGAAATCCTTTTCTCTAGTCCACATCAATTTCAAGCATAACAATAACCATGAAACATTGCATACCTCGTTGCATTTAGTTGTCTGTAGTGAAATTACTTGATTAATTATGATTATCACCAGCAATAGAACACCAAATAACATAATATTGCAGATAAATTCTCTCAATATGAAAGTATAATAACTTGGCCACTTTAAGAGGGCAACCTCCAAAACATATAATAAGACTCAAATACTCAACATAATGATCATCCACTACCTATAACCTCTATTTATACTATTCCTATGATATGGCCATCAACAAGGCCAACCAACCAATGATAATAGATCATATATGAAAGAGATACATCATGATAAGAAGTTATGATAGCCACAAGTCGAATATATCCATCCCATGTAAGATATATAATTAAGGGTGTAACATGCCCCTCCCCTTCAAAGAAACATTGTCCCCAATGTTGGGAAGCCCTAGATGCTGCTGCATGAATGCTTCATCTACTCATGATGCATCCTTAATATTCATATTCTTCCACTTGATCAGGTACTCAGTAATGACTTTGGTCCTTAGTCTTTTGGTGCGTGTTTTAAGAATGCCTTCAGGTTGCAATATGATCCTTCCTTCCTCGTCCAGTTCCGAAAGCACTGATTGGATGGAAATGTGCTGCCCAATAACTTTCTTTAAACAAGAAACATGGAAGACTGGATGTATTCTACTTCTTAGAGGGAGCTCTAGATTATATGCCACACTATCAATTTTCTGCAAAACTCAGTAAGGACTGTAGTATTTAGGAGCAAGCTTATTATCCTTTTGTTTTTGTTTTAAGGATAACTACTTATATGGTTGTAACCTTAAAAAAACAAAGTCTCCCACTTCAAAGTGTCACTCACTTCTATGTTGATCAGCCTGTTGCTTCACACAGTTTTGTGCATGTGCCAAATTTTCTCTAAGACTAGAGAGTACCTCATGCTGATGCTAAATGTGATCTTCGACTGATCTCACCTTTGGTTTAACATTCAAGATACATATGAGTGATGGAGGATGGTACCCATAAAGTGCCAGAAATGGAGACATTTTAGAGGAGGTATGAAATGAAGTATTGTACCACCATTCTGCCAGTGGCAACCATTGTACCCAATGTTCTTGTTTATCTAAAGTAAAAAATCAAAGATATCCCTCTAAACATTTATTTACCACCTCAGTTCGACCATCTGATTGGGGATGATAAGAGGAACTCTGGGATAGTTGGGTACCTAGATAAGAGAAAAAATCAGTCCAAAATTTACTTGTAAATATTGGATCACGATCACTTACTATAATTTTTGGCGTGCCATGGAGCTTTTGAACTATATCCATAAAAGAGATGGCAACTGTACTAGCTGTGAAAGGATGAGCCATGGAAAAAAAATGAGCATATTTGGTAAGTCTGTCTACCACGACCATGATGACACTTTTCCCTTCTAATTTAGGTAATCTTGTGATGAAATCCATTGATACCTCTTCCCATATCTCACTAGGAATAGACAGAGGTTGGAGAAGACCAGGTGTCTTAATGGTCTCACCCTTATTTTTTTGGCAAACCAAACATTCTGCCATAAATTTTTGAACATCTCCTTTCAACCCCTCCCAAAATAAATCCTTCTTAACTCTATGATATGTTTTCAAGACCCCAACATGGCCATCTATTGGAGAAGAATGTAGCTCTAAAAGAACATGGTGTTTAAGTGTAGAGTTATTACATAGATATAACCGATATTTGTACCACAATGTATCCCCCTTCCATATAAATTGAGATGATATGGATGGATCTACCAAGAGATTTTGAATGAGAGTATGTGTGGTTGCATCTTTCTTCCATTCTTCATGTGCTTGATCCACCCAATCTACATTTAGTATAGAGATGGCACATAACAATGCTTCAGTAGACTCATCCCTCTTAGACAGAGCATCATCAACCAAATTTTATTTTCCTTTCTTATAAACAATTAAGTCATATCCCAACATCTTAGTGACCCATTTTTGTTGTTCTTCTAAAGATAGACGTTGCTCTAAGAAATATTTCAAACTATCATGATCAGTTTTTACCTTAAAATGTCTACCCATCAAGTATGGTCTCCATTGTTTGACTACATGTAGTATTGCCATCATTTCCTTTTCATAGGTGGGCTTTAACAAATTCTTTCCTTTTATCTGCCGGATCTCAAAAGCAATGGGGTGTCCTTCTTTCATTATTACTGCTCCGATTCCATTTCCTGAAGCATCACACTCAACTATGAAAGTTTTGGAGAAATTTGGGGTTGCCAATACTGGAGTGGTGCACATAGCTACCTTCAATTTTTCAAATGCCCTAGATGCTTCCTCATTCCACTGAAAGGAGTCCTTCAATAATTTTGTGATTGGTGCTACTATACTACCATAGTTTTTGAAAAATCTATGATAATACCCTATGAGACCTAAGAAACCTCGTAATTCTTTGAGGGTTCTTGGGGTTTCCCATTCCACCATGGCCTGGATCTTGTGAGGGTCCACCTTAACACCTTCATGAGAAACAATATGGCCCAAGTATTCCACTTCTTGTACCCCAAAAGAACACTATACGATGGAATAGTGACATGCGAGGATGGGCATCTACAAGTACCTCTTCCTCATACTCGACCTCCTGAGGTCATGCCGAGACAGCCGGTGAATGTTGAATATGAATGGATACAGACAAGCTAATTAATCTTATATCCTCAATATGCAAATACGGAATCTACGAATATAAGGCAAAGAAGGCCCTCCTAACCTGAATTGGTGTAATGGATCGTTTAGATATAATAGCTATTTGGAGGCTCCAATTAATGTTGATCTTTGTTGAGATCATGTTTCTTGGTTGTTGGATACATGGGAAGTGACCTGTGGGAGCTTTGTATATATCTCCAGACAAGGTCATGAAAATGGTGATAGGCGATTTAGTGGATTCGCAGTGAACTATGGGTGGTTTTTTGGTCTAGCCCGGAAAATATTAGATTGATTGGCTTCTATATTTAATACGGAGAACTGCGTGATGATATTTGGTGAGAGTGGTGAGGATCTAAATGCCAACATTCGTAAGCTGGTGTCAATACTTAATTGACTTGCAGGCCCATTGGGTTGTGGGACTTGGGGGTCACAACCATGATTTCATGGTTGTTGTGGACCTGTTATGGTCATGTGAAGAATCAATCCCTTCTTCCGACTATCCAGTAATCATATGCCTTTTCAGCCTCTATGTTTAGAACTATAAGTTATATGATTTTCTTAGAATCCCTTACAAGTGTTCTGGAAACTTGAATGCGTAAGCTAGTATCTATGTCAACAAGGAGGTCTCCTGCATTAGGTTGTGGAACTAAAGGATCGTAACCAAATGTTTTTTCTCTTTCGAATCCTTATACAGTCATTTGGGTATTTTATCAAGGAAATCTATAATTAGGATGATTTGACCAAAAGGTGTATGCTTTATCGTCTTCGATATTTAAACCTCTCAGTTGTTCACTAAATGCTTGTAGGTTTGTTGTTTCTCGAAATACCTGTATCCTAAGGTCATGATCTATATCAGCTAATGTCATGGGTAGATTCGGTTGAGGCACTATTGGTTCAAATATATATTCTCTAGGCTCTCTAGGTCCTATGATTGTCATACAAAATGATTCAAATTTTAACTAAAAATTAAAAAATTGATTATGAAAGAAGTATCTACACTATGCAAGCATTCTTCTATTTTTGTATTTTCAATGACATATTTTAATGAAATTAAAGAGCAACTAATCTAGTATACTTAGAAAAATGAACAACTAATCTAGCAAAAGAATTTTAAACAAATAAAGTAGCCTGGTGTGGCTATTTTCCTGCGTAATTGTGATTTTATCCTAAATATCTAAGCAACTAATTATTTTAATTTGAAAGACTCTCGATCCTACCTAAAAAGTGAGGAATGAATCACCGTTTCTTAGAAAGTATCAATCCCCACAGCTTCCCTAGTGATATCAAGAGCGAACTTTTAACTAAAATAAAATAACTCACTACTCTATTTGATACATTGTAACTAGAACTTTGATAGCTCAAACTTGGCATTTACAGAATAGTGGTAAATCTAGTTGTGTGTGATTTCATCCCCTCAATATGATCTCCCCATTCCTTCATGTCCTCGTGCATCTAGAAAGAGTGTATATGATAGTATCAACAAAAGATGGTACTCGAACAATGGTAGCTTTGGATATAGACCAAATACAATGCGAGTAGGAGAGGGATAATGTAAGTGAATAGAGTTTGACTATGCAATTCCTAGTAGGATTTATTGCAGGAATACAAAACAAGTGTACCAAGAGTTTTAGAATCTATCCTAGTGATAAAAAAAACCTACAAATTTAATGGATTCTAATCTAGAAATGAAATTATTCTATGCTAAGCTGACTTGGATGACATGACAATGAAGCAAGACTTAAACAAGAAGATCAAATGACCTCTAAAGACCAACAATGGAGGAAAAACATGAAACTGATAGAATTCTAAACAAAAAATTCAAAGACTGAATAAGAGAATTGAGAAGGTGAGGGGCCATTTGTTTGAAAACAAGTTGGCTATTTATAGCAAATGCATTTACCAGAGGGTAATTCCCAATTGAACTCTTTTACTATAAACAAAGGAAAAACACTATTCATAGGGAACCAAAAACATCAATGCAATCCAAAGTGGTTGAAGAAAGCATGTGAAATTGAATATTTACGTTTGATGCAATCATTAGAAGAATCTGGATAATGCATATAGGACCACCACCCTGTGCAGAGTGGCGGTTACAGGACCACCACCCTGTCTTGGGCAGCAGTTTCGTCACTGAAGATAACAATGCAAGAAAAGAAGGGGCATAGGGAAAAACAAAGCATGTGGAGGCCAAGCGAGGCATGCAGGATACAAACGTATACTCGGTGAGCCTTTTTGGATTCTGAACACCTTGCAAGGAGACCTGTATCATCATTGGGGTACGTGTAACGTCATTCTGGCGATGCAGTACCCTACATTTTTGGGTATGTACATATTGCCCCCTTAGAGAAGCATCTTAGCCATGAAGAGGTAAAATGGTGGATCTGAGTATTGCAGTCCCGAAATGGGGAGTTAGAAGTTATACCTGACATGCCCGTGTGTTGGAAAGTCACCATCCAAGATCCCGTTATCTACAAAATGAAAGAAAAGGGACTCAAGTGCAGATAGATAAAATAAATTGAGAAATAAAACAAAATTGATATGAAATGAGGACTTACCATCTATGCAGGGTTTAGAACTTACCTCCGTCGGCACTCTGACCCTGCGAAAGACATTCAAAATCAATTTTTAGAAAGCTATATATATAAAACGAACTCATTTTACTATTCATTTGTGCGGATTGATTTGATAGTTTTTGAGCTCTGGGACCCACGGTGATGGTTTTCGATGAGATTATAGTCAAAATGTTCCTGGTGAGATAGTGATCATGCCTCTGAGAGTGGAACATTGACCCATGAAATCTTAGGGTAGTTCTTCTCAATTTATCATTTTTGGACCTAAAATGTGGAAATGATGAAATATTTGTCCTAGGGGGGGTATTTTTTGAAAATACTAGTTTTAAATGTGTCTTTAGGGGGGGTGCCCATAGGGTAGGTTTCTTTTTTAGTTAAAATGGTGCATTTACTTGTTTTTAGGCATTTTTAGGGCTTATGACCTGTTTGTGTTTGCGGGATAGGACCACTGCCCTACGCAGAGTGGCGGTTATGGGACTGTCACCTTAGAAGGCGGTGGTTACAGAACCACCACTTTGCACAGGGCGGTGGTTTGTGATAGAAAGCTAAAACAATGCTTTCTTTTATTTATTTTTGCATGTTTAGCATTTTAACTTGTTTTTAATAGTCTTTCTAGTTAGATTTTGATACTAACTCCTTTTTTTATGTTTTTGGGTGTATGCAGAAGAAGGAGGAATATATTAGATGGAGTCAAGAGAGGGAGTGTGATTGGCTCCCAATAGTATTAGAGGCACTCACTTAGGCAGAGTGAGATACACTTCAGAGGGTTGACATTTGGAGGATTGCACAGGTCCCTCACGTTACACCTGCTAGTCACATATTATGTGACTTATTTTCATACTGGGATGTGGATCAGAACACCTTTCGATTGCCAGGAGTTAGGGGTGAGTGGACCATCACCCTGGAGGATGTTTAATGGAAACTGGGGGTTCTTATCCTTAGGTGGTGGCTATCTCTTAAGACAGTAGTATCGAGATCCCAGGTGGTTCAGTGGGCCACATACATGGGGGATGCAGTTGTATCGATGGGATCAAAGAAGGGACTGAGGATCCACTCCATTATTGAGTCAGACATTCATGTGCTCCGCAAGGCCATCATGGCCATCCTTGCTTCGAGACTGATTGGGGATAAGGGAGGGGACACCCTCTTATATTGCTGGGCCCCCATTATTACACAGATTGAGGGCCATGGATGTGTCTACGCTTGGGGAGTAGATATCCTTGGGACTACCTACCATGATTTATACAGGGTAGTCTGATTACAGGGATAGTCACTGAGCCACCCAACTCTTTTCATGAGTTGGGTGTATGAGCATATCACCCCATATGGGAGAGGTGTAGAGGTAGAGGATCTTGGGGCCGTCAAGGTAGCAAGGTGGACAAGGATGATAGTTCTTAGAGCACCCCACCAGCTAGTGGCCTATTTGACCACCACAGACATGGAGGCCACTCCTTATCAGTCCATGTAATGGGTATGTTGAGAGGAGACTATTACATTGATTGCTTCTTAGACTACCAGTCAGCTGGTAGACAAGGTGAGGAAGTTGGAGATCCACCCCTTTGATAGAGTACCACAGTAGTTTGGCCTCCCCTATATTTACATGTTTTCTTAAGTGGGGCCAGTGTATAGATCTATCCATGAGGCTCGGGGAGGTCTCAGAGGTTGAGGTTAGACCATTGTTACTCCCGGTGTTCCCATTGCGGCTAGGAGGGTAGTACGTGCTCGAGGGAGAGCTAGTGCTCCTTAGACACCTTTACTTTAGATTGCCACCAGTCCTACCCATAACAGTGATGAGCCCATTGACATGGAATCTGATTCTGAGGAGTTCACTCGGAGAGATAAAGGAGGAGACAGAGGAGATGGAGATCAGTGAGATGGGCGGGGGGGATGATAGTGATCCCGAGTGGCATGATACTCAGGGGAACCTACGGGCCGAGAGGGTGGAGTGGAGCACAGAGAGGGTGACTCTGGTCTCAGAGGAGTTGCTCTCTCAGGACTTAGGTGGAGATGGAAAGTCTGTTGCAGGCCATCACATTTCCCCAGACGTGGGAGAGGGACACCGGTCATTGGCAACATCAGTGGAAGGCACGGATCCTAGAGATCCTTCTTGGAGGCTTGGAGATCCAAGTGAGTTGTCACTCTTCTCTTGACATTTGTTCTAGTTAGAATTGTCTTAGTTGTTATTTATTTTTGTTTTGTTTACTCTTGGTTTTATCTTTGATCATTTTCTAACTTGTTTTTCTCCTTTACTTGCAGCGACTACTGATGAATGTCAAGACTTGATTCACCGAGTATGCATAAATACCTTGTTGTTCCCCTCGGAGAAGACTCGTGCTAAGATTTTTGTGGACATGGGGGAGCCTTTAGAAGCTGGTAGGCATACCGATGTTTTTTCCTCTATCTGGCATGTGGTGAAGATCATGACTTCTCTCCGCACTGAGGTAGCTGGATATAGGACGTCCAAGCGCTTGATGAGGAGGAGTCATTCTCATAGTGAGATGGCAGCTACTGGCCGTGACCGCTGAGCCCTCAATGCATTCAGAGTGCTTGCGTAGCCAGAGTCCTAGACATGGTTGTGTACCTTCTGAGGGATCCCATAGGGATTGAGAGGCCATTTTTGTAGTATTTTGTCAGATATCTATATGAGTATATTTGTACTCTTTGGGCTCATTGAGCATTTTGACCATGCCTAGTGCATGATGGCATTGTATATGAAACCTAATATATATATATATATATATATATATATATATATATATATATTGGATCCAAACTCTTGGTGCCTAGAATTCTATGACTCATTTCCACATGTGTACTTTGATGTTTGTAGAATATTTGTTTTCATGCTTTTTAGTATGTATGCAATGGATGACAAATGATAGTAAATAGAATGTTTCTCTTTTTTTATGCTTTTGTAATGTTGATATGTGATGATATAAACATATGGTAGCTTTGAAATTTTGAACTCTTTGGGAAATATTTGTAATTTCTTCTTATGTTGACTAAATGTGATGAATGTATAGTGATAAAGAGATGAATTTGCCCCATTCCCAACTCCACGCAACCAGTAAGATGCGAGGGCTCAACACCAAGGGTGAGGAAGGGCACAAATTGTATGAGTTTGACTGAATGGAATGATGAGAGACAGACAAACCAGTAACAGAAACCAAACTTAGACCTACACACCTACCCTACTCAAAACTACCACCAAGCTTAGAAGGCCACTTACTTTCTAGTTTATCTAGACTTAGATTCATAAATGGCAACCTAGTTGAAAAAATATGGTTTTGAGGATTTGATCTCTTTGGAATTTGGATATTTGTTTTCTCTTAATAGAATTTGATTTGTACTTCTAGCATACCAAGATTTGTTAATTTGTGTGAATGGACCCCCCACACCCTACCTCATGCCACTAGTAAGAAGCATGGGTTTGTCACCAAAGGCAAGATATAGGTGAGTAAGGGCACTTCTTTCCTTTCCCAACCTCACACCACCAGTAAGAGATGTGGGCTTATCACCGAAAGTTGATGGGGCAAAGAAGTGTGTAAAATAAAATATTTTGTTTGCTTGGTGCTTTTGATTCTATTTGATTTTGACATTTCTGATCTATGACTTTGGGATATCCTTTCTTTCAAAGAGATTTAAGAGGGATAGATGTGACACCAAGAAGCTTCTAGAATAGACCGTAGGTAAGGACAACTTCACCTAGTAGAAAGAAAGAGTAAAACCAAGTATGCAGGCCTTGGTATGGTTTTCGTCAATATTTGTCTGTCGAACTTGATGAGAAGATTTGAAAATAGTTGACGATGTTTGAAGAGATGTGATTTGAATGCTTTTGCCAATACTTTCAGAAATTTGTAATAAATTTCTTAAGAGTAATTTCCTAGAATACCATTTTTATGAAATGAGTGGACAAAATGAAACAGCTAAATGACTAATGCAATGTAGGTAGCTATAATGTACAAGTGGTGATTCTGATTTCTTATGTGTAAAATTTTTTAAGATGTAAGGAATTGACAGTTTCACTGAATTCCTCACCTTCTAGTGTGCACAAAATATATGCACAATTTCCATAGTCCTTCATGACTCGGTATGGGCCTAACCATTTGGTCCGGAACTTCCTTCCTTCGCCGGTTTTCTTATCGATCTGACTGTCTAGTCTTAGAACTAGATCTCCCTCATATATTTCTCACTCATAGAATTTTTTGTTATACTACCGGCACATCTGGTTAGCATAGGCTCTGTGCCGTTGTTCAACATTTAGCCTGGTCTCGACAAGGCTTTCCAATTGAGAGAGGTGTGCCTCCCTGTAAGCTTCTTCATCCAGAATCCCTTGTAATGAGATGGGGAGACTAGGTATTTCAACTTCAAGTAGGAGAATTGCTTCGGCCCTGAATACCAGTGAGAAGGGGGTTGCTCCTGTTGGTGTTCTTATTGAGGTTCGATGGGCCCACAAGGCTGGATATAGTTTTAAATGCCAATATCGCTTGTTCTCCTTGACCGTTTTGAGGAGAATAGCCTTTAATGTTTTGTTTATTGCTTCGGCCTGCCCATTGGCTTGAGGGTAGTAAAGAGAGGCCATGTGATGGTTTATCTTGAATTTTCTACATAAGTCATGGACCTTGTCATTTTTAAAGGACATGCCATTATCTGAGATAATGACTTGTGGGACACCATACCTGCAAATGATTTGATTTAGGATGAATTTGGTAATTACCGAACCTGGTATGGTGGTGAGAGGCATGGCCTCCACCCATTTGGTAAAATATTCTATGGTTGTAATTATAAAATTATGGCCATCAGTTGATGAGGGAGAGAATTTCCCTATCAAGTCCAGACCCCATGTGGAGAAGGGCCACGAGGTCACTATTGGTTGTAGGGATTGTGCTGGCATGTGAATCTCGTGAGAGAATTCTTGGCATTTGTGGCACTTACGTACAAATTCCACTACATCATGCTCGAGAGTGGGCCAAAAATAGCCCATCCAATGTATTTTGCGAGTGGTGGCGTGACCACCGAAGTGGCCTCCACATATCCCACTATGGGATTCATGAAGAATCTTCTTGGATTCTTCTGTGTTGACGCATCTTAGAAGCATGCCATCAAAGGCTTTATGATAGAGTACCTATTCTAAAACAACATATTTAGTGGTGATAATGTGTAACTGCCTTCTTTGTTGTGATGTGGCACTTTCTGGGTATGTATGGTCCATGATAAAATTGATGATATCAGTGTACCAGGGACATGTAGAGATGGGGGGCCTGGTTTCGACGAAGTATACACACTCATCAGGAAAGTCCAGATTTACCAGATCACCTCCATCTAGTGGATTGTCAGCTAACCAATCTGTAATGATTTTTCCCTTAACGGATTTTTGGTTTACAAATGTTAACTCAAATTCACCCATTAAGGTTATGAAATGCCCAACCTTTTTAGATAAAGATCCTTGCATGAGAAACATTCGTAAATGATATGTCTTTACAATGACCCTTGTTTCTTGGTTTAACATGTAATGTCTTAAACATTTTGTTGCAAAGACTATGGCAAGGCATTCTCTCTCTTCCTATGTGTAACGTGTTTCATAATCGAGCAACGTTCGGCTAATGAAATAGACTGCATGTTCTCATTTATCATTGTCTTCTTGAGCCAGCATGTAGGCTAGCGAGACATGAGTGGCTCATGAGTATAGGATCAAAGGGTGGTCTGGTTTGAGAGGCATTAGTGTGGGTGGAGATGATAAGAAGCGTTTAACTACTTCGAATGCCTCGTTGCATTCTTCAGTCCAATCAATGTTATAATCTTTCTTTAATAGATTGTTGATTGGATGAATGGCAAAACTTAAATCTGGGATGAACCTTCGGATTGCACCGAGTTTCCCAAGAAATGACCTGATTCCAGACTCATCTGATGGTGGGATCATTTTGAGAACAACTCATATTTTGGCTGGATCAACATCAATCCCTCATGAAGATATAATGTAGCCCAAAAGTTTACCTCCTGTCACACCAAACACACACTTTTTTGGGTTTAATGTAACACCATATTCAATTAATCATGAGAGGATGATATGGATCACTTCTGGATGATCACAACATTTCTTGGCCTTGGCCAACAAGTCATCCACATAGGATTCCACAATTTTATGGATAAGATCATGGAATATATATGTCATTTCCCATTGATACGTAGCACCAGATTTCTTAAGACCAAATGGCATGACAGTGTAGCAATAAGTTCCCCAGGGAGTTATGAATGTAGTTTTGGCTTGATCTTGTTCAGATATTTTAATCTGATTATACCCTAAGAAACCATCCATGAGGGACAACAACTCAAATCCAGTTGTTGCATCAACGATAACATCAATGGATGGTAACGGGAAGTCATCCTTGGGACAAGCTTTGTTAATATCCCAAAAATCTATGCAAATGCGTATCTTCCCATTCTTTTTTAGAACAGGGATGATATTAGATACCCATTGTGAATAGTCAACGGGTTTGATGAATCCCACTTGGATAAGTTTTATTACTTCCTCTTTTACCATGAGAGCCACTTTTGGCTTCATTGGTCTTGACTTCTGTTTAATTGGCTTTGCATCTGGTTTAGTGACAAGATTATGTACCATGATATGTGGTGCAATGCCTGTCATTTCTTTATAGTTAAATACAAAATCCTTTTGATGTTCTTTGAGGATTTGGGTGTGTATTTCTATCTCCTCCAGAGTTAATGAGGATCCCAACTTCAAAATTTTTGGTTCTTCCTCTGTTCTAATGTTTATGTCAATGGTTTCTTCTATCAAAGAAGTGTTACCTTCTTCAAATTCAGGTGGGGCTGGAGGTAGTTCCAAGCTTTCTCCATTTTCTATCTCATAGATATCGAGATCCTTCTATGGAGGAGACTCTACCATGGGATTTCCAAAATAGGAAGAGGAATGTGGTATTAAGGAAAGATCAACTATACGGTGAGCAAGGTCTAGCTCCGCATAGGCATTTAGATATTTGAGAGTGACTCTATCATCGTTAAAGTGATCTGTGATAGAAAAATCATCCTTATCTTCTCCATGAGTCAGGAGTGAGTTTGTTGATTTTACGCACTAATGGTTCAGTACGAAGTGATACTGTGAAATTTGTATCTTTTAACTCACTGTTTGGAGTGAAACAGGAAGCTGAGGTTGTTATCGAGTCTGTGAGAAGGTTCTTCTCTCATGGGATTACTTCGATTGATATGAAGTTAAATCCCTTGCTTAGATCTAACACTGTTGTTTTATAGAGTTGTAAATGCTCAGCTCTAGTTTCATATACCTCAGAGACTTGGTTCGCAACTAGTTGCAAGTCTCCTAGCACTCTAATGTTATCAACGCCCATTATTTTGGCTAGGATGAGGCCAAGGAGGAGAGATTCATATTCATCCCCGTTGTTTGTACATTCAAAGTTTAATTTAAAGGTGAAAGGTAGGATCTTTCCCTCAGGTGAAGTAAAGATCACTCCCGACCCAACTCCAAAGTGACATCTAGCTCCATCGAAGTGGAGAGTCCAATACTTGCTTGGAAAAATGGATGTTGGGATATCTGTCGTATCTATTTCTTTTGCTTTGGTTACTTCTACCATAAAAATTTCATCTGATGGAAGAGAAGAAATTCCCAGGGTGTGTCCCATACCCATAGAATCAAATGGTAGGAGAATTGGTAAGTATTTCTCTAGCAACTCGACATTTTTTATGGTAGTCCCTAGTGACACTATTTTTATAGCATTGGTCTCATTTTTGAGTGTTGGAATGTCCTCGACTGGACTTGTAATTTCTAATTTTGTGGTGGGTATCAACTCCTCTTTTGGTTTTGAATTAATTGGTTTGATGAGTTGATTTTTTGGGAGTTCAAACTTGGAGTGAATGTCCATGGCCTTTTCTTCAAATCAGCTAGGTGTATATCGAAGGGTTTTGGGTCACCTTGTGCCACAAATATTTTCCCTAAGTGTAGAAATCTTATTTCTTGGAATAACGTGGAAGGGATTGCCTTCATGTGGTGTATCCATGGCCGACCAAGGATCATATTATAGTTGGTTTCCCGATCTATAATATAAAATTTGGTGAGGACCATCTTGGGTCCTAAAGTGACTGGTAAAACTATGGTTCCAATTGAAGTGGCCTTGAGGCTATCATAACCTCTTAGCGTATTTCGTGTTGTGGAACAATTAGTTTCTCCATTTCCTATATTTTGAAGAAAATTGAGGGGGACTATATTAATTGCTGCTCCATCATCAATCATTGTACACATTTGACATAGTTATTTTAAACCCATACTTATAAATGTAAAGTGGGTTGCCTCTACATGTAATTTCAGCGTCTGTTAGCATTTTTCTTATATCAAATATAAACTCAGTATCCCTATCTGGATGACCCCGGAGGATAAATGTAAAAATCTACATGGTTTACTTGCAGTTTCCAGAGGAGGAGTGATGTTAATTAAATGACCAAGGCCTAATGCTTCTAAGAGAGCAGCTCTATGGGTGGGAGAGTTCTTCAAAAAATCCAAGAAGGAAATGTGAGGGAAGGTATTTGTTAAGTCATTAATTAAATCATAAGCACCTATGGGTTTTACCAATGTTTGTTGAATTTTGTCTGGTTCTAATGGATAACTTGGAACTAGTTGAGAAGAATAATCCCATGTTCTTGTTATGGTTTTTATGGGTAGCTCAATGTCTAACTCTACCAAGCCAACTATCTTGGTTTGCGGTCGAGATCCTAATTGGGGTGCGACCGGTGGGTTTAATGAAATTGAGGCTTCATGATCATTATTTCCTGTCATAACACCCTTGTTCATTCCACTTGGATCTAACCTGTTATTGTTTAGAATGATTTGGGAGTGGATCGTTAAAGATCTTGAGGGGGAAACTGCCCCTATGTAAGTGTTTGGCATGGGTACTACATAATTTGCTTAGAACATATCTATAAAGAGTTGTCTTTAGTCTTCTGAAAATGTTGCATGAATTTTTTGTAGTCACAACAAGTCCTAGTATCAAGGCCTTGAATCTTGTGGAAACCATAATACAAATTGGGATTATAGTTTCGAGGTTGTTGATTTGAAACATGTCGTGGTCTGAAATTCTGATAAGGTTGCTGGTTGTTAGAGTCAAAATTTTGAGGTTGTTGCCTTTGGTTTTGACTCTGATATCCAGTTGGGTTTCGATTTGGACCTTGTATTTGGATTCGTCGTTGTTGTTGGTGTTTTTGTTGTCATGGTGGACGATTAAAATCCACCACATTGATTTTTGGAGTAAATTTTTTTATTTCATTGATTGTTAATGGGTGGCAAAATGTTTACAATGTTTGCTCTTTTAACTTGGTCTGTTACTGCATCTATTGTAACCTCACGGTTTTTGTTAAGGATTTTGGGTCCTTGATTGGTATTCTTGGCATTAGGATAGGCTATAGTGTTTTGATTAGGAGTGATTAATTTCCCATTAGTTCCATATGTCTTACGACCACTATCTATTGCCGCTTGATCTATCCGGAGAGAACTTTCAAGTACTTCATCATAAGTTATTAGTGGGAACTTTTGGGCTTCTTCCTTTATCTCTCTATTGAGAGAATGAAGGAATAAATCACATAGTTCCATCTGAATTCTAGGCATACCGTATGCCATCTTTGAATAAAATGAGCAGTGGATTCATTATGCTCTTGTTTAATATACAAGAATTCCCTGATTCTTGTTCTTAACAATTTGTTCATATTAAAATCTTTGATGAAATCTGACACAAGTTTTTTGAATGAGTGTATCAAGGCTTTAGGTATTCTGTAATACCAATCAAGGGAAATACCTTCTGTCAGCCATCTGATCCCTAGGGAACCATATGCCATATTTGTCATTCAAATGAGTAGTGGATTCATTATGCTCTTGTTTAATATGCAAGAATTCCATGATTCCTATGTCTATAACAATTTGTTCATATCAAAAGCTTTGATGAACTAGGGAACACAAGTTGTTTGACATGAGTGTAGGTCGAGGCTTCAGGTATTATGTAATACCAATCAAGGTCAATACCCTCTAAGGTTTTAGGGAATATCTTTTTAGCAAAAATCCCATCCCAAGGGAGTAGTTCTCGAATGGCCGTGGTGTAGGCCTTCATATGTGCATTTGAGATCTCCATCCCCTTTGTATTTGGGTAAATCAAGAAGAGGTCTTGGAAGCATGACATTTCGTATGGTGAAGTCAAGGGGCTCTTTTAAATATTTTGAGTATGTAACATCCTCATTTTAATACATTAGAACAAGAGATTTTTTTTTTTTTTTATTTATAAGTGCTTCCTAGTTCTAAATACATAATTTAGAACTCACAGATCAAACAATCATTCTTATAACAGATAACCATATGCAGCTGTAATGACTCGGTGTACCACCGATCTATTCATTCCATGACTCGGTGATCTACCGATCTATTCATGAGTATCATAGAGTTGGTGTTTTTATCTTAACACTTCACTCTTGCGGTTTTCTTCCCTAATCTGGGATTTCAGAATGCTCTGTCCAAGGAACCTATCTGAATAATTGTTACCATTATTCATCGGCATCACGTCCCTCAGACTAGGTGACATAGGACAACGCAATCAGCAGCTTGCGATACTTTGGCCAAAGATTTGAAACATACTGTTCATGTCTCGTATTCCTTGACGGCATACTCGTCAATCTGGAATACGTCCTTCACCCCACTCCGATGTTATATAGAATGTCTTACACTGAATTTTGTCAGCCCCCTCTATCCCAAGCCATTCACTCAGGAACGGATTAATAACATGACAACGTTATAAGGATACTCTCGAGAAATAGGGATAAGCTAACGTACTGGGTCAACCCTAGTTAACCCTGTGTGTCAAGGTACCCCGAGTCTCCAAGGGTAGCCTCATAACATGACCATGTTCCTAACCAGTCCCAGAGTAAAAACTTGTTCGAGTTTAAGGTGTAAATCTTAACGATCAATGCAAAGGGTGTCGCCAAAGGTCACCTGCATTGTTGTATCCTCGAGAAGATCCTAATCTTCTCGAAGGTACAACCTTGCAGTTGACATGTGTCGACATCCTACAACCCTGCCTCGAAAATATTTACATAACTTCAAAGAGTTTCTTATGTTAAGTTGAAATTGAATTACAGACCCTCCTAACTAGGTAGTCTTTTCCCAACCCTGAGTTCCACACCCATGAGTTGCCTTACTTAATTAAGTTCAATTTCACAGAGAGAAGTTTAATAAGATTTGAGATCACGTCTAGGAGTTCATTGGTTCCCAATAATCTTATTCTACATAATTGGGCAATAGCCCTAAGTTCTCTCATAAGGAAGATAACTAAACCCAAAAGGGTTTATATCAACTCCGAAGTCTAAAGTATATCATGCTTATTGTTATTAAGACATAGTGATTTAAGATCATCAGTTACGTTGTCTTTAATAGATCATGGATAGTGAGTAATAGATTTCTCTTCCCGTTTCAGCTACCTATTAAGGTTTAGTTTAATCTTAACTTCTCGAAAGGCAGTAGACTAATTTCCAATTTAGCCTTATTTAGAACATAACAGAACTACTAATCATTCACGTAGTATTCAGTCACATAACCTTTACAAGGCCTACTTGGAGAAACCAAATAACTCCAAGGTATACAATAATAAAAATGCACTTAAAATCAATCGAACCTAAGAAGATCAATTCCATCAATTAAAAATACAGCCACATAAGTAACATCTTTTTCCCTTTTCATTTATTTCTAGATCCATACAATTACAACTTATGTACTTTGGCATATTGGATACAATACTCATCAGCAAAAGTACAACTTTCTTACTATAGTACAATTAGAGATATCAAATAGGAATTCATCATAAAACCAGATTGAACAATCTGAACATCATATCAAATTTGTGTGCCTTTATTACTTACAATAGCCATCTGCAAAATTGTTAGCACAGGTCAGCTCTGTGAACTGAGCATGATAAGCTCTAATTCTTAAAACAATTACATTCTACTAATTTCTCTCATTAAACAACCTGTTTAAATGAAATCATTTCTTCAAATCCTTAAACATGAATCAGGCTAATCATCTTTCTACAATTCTAACATGACTATAACGCATAACTCATATTATAGCTGCCAATTAAACCTAAATATTTTTCAGATGATTCATCATAAATATTAGAGACTAAGAAGAACAAAATGAATCCAAAACATCCATCCATAAGGACAAGCAATAATCCAACAATTTATTCCATTCAAAAAAAAAGAATATCCTATCAGTTCGAGTATCCTACAGGTATGTTTTTAACAATTTCACAAGGGCAGATTATAACATCCAGCAAGCTCAACTGACGGGATTCCTTTATAATCATAACATTATTTCAATGGTATTTACAAGTATACAAACTTATACAGCAATACTATTTTTACCAGTCCCTCCATACCATTTAACAATCTATTCTTCTTATGCCTGTACCGTAGAGTTCACATAAGGATACAAAAGAAGAAAGCACTCATAGTTTCTAGACAAGGAGAGAATATTTTCTTATTCCTACAGTTATATAACAACATATACTTTACAGCTTAGGAGAAAGAAACAGAGGCAATCAGATTTCCATTCCAATCATGTTCAGGACTGTACCAACTTCTCAAGAGTAACGCATATACTTTCAATCTTGAAATCAATAAGGAAGAAGAGAGAGAAAGTAAATCAACACCCATCCCTTCCAATTACAAACCTGATTTCCATCCATGCAGACCCAGGATTACCCATATGTTATTAAACATCAAAGTTCCTCAAAGCAAGATTTCTCTTGGTCAGGCTGTGTTCCCATTTACCAAGCAAGGTCGTAAAGAAAACAATAATTACATTAATTTCTCATCACATACAGAATCTATAAACATAGACCATTCAAATCCTTTTCACAGAGATGCAGGTTTAAATATCACATACATCATAAGCACTCGACTAAATCAGTCGAGCCCAAAAGAAGAAACCACAGTTTCATCCCAATACAATTATATAATCACCTGAAGCTATTAAGCTATACAAGAGTTCTTGTGACCCAGTAGCAATAAATAAAACTACCAAATTAGACTCAACAATTCTTTCCATATCATTCTTCAAACATGAAATTACCCAACGCCATCGCCTGACATGGCACAGTTAGGAACTCATTATCTCAGTCAAACCAGAGACTAGATAACATCATAAACAAAAGATGTATCCATATGCGAACACAGCAAACATTTCAACTGAGTCGAACCACATACAAACACAGCAAACATTTCAACTGAGTCGGTTCTATAAACAACACAACAACATTTACAACTGAGTCGAATCCCTAAACAAACACAGCAAACATTTGCACTGAGTCAGTTCTATAAACAACATAACAACATTTACAACTTTGCATTGAGTTGAATCCCTAGTCGAATCACATACAAACAACAAACATTTTCAACTCGAGCTCGGTTTTTATAAACAACACAACATCACATTTACAACTGAGTCGAATTCACCTGAACAAACACAACAAACATTTGCACTAAGTCGGTTCTATAAACCAACACAGCAACATTTACAACTGATTCGAATCCTTTTCAACATGAAATCGAGCCAACACGCAAACACATCAAGGACTTCAACAGGAGTCGCATTCACATGAGAATACAACAAGTAACAGAGTCAACAGCACTCAGGCTTTGACAGAAGTCAAAATCATACAAAAACATTTCAAGGACTCCAACAGAGTCATTTCCAACAAGTGTTCACAGCAAGGCTTCGAAAAAAGTTGATATCATACAAAAACATTTCAAGGACTCCAACAGAGTCATTTCCAACAAGTGTTCACAGCAAGGCTTCGACAAAAGTCAAAATCATACAAAAACATTTCAAGGACTCCAACAGAGTCATTTTCATATATAATCCTTGCAACCATTTCACAGAGTCTAACCAAAATGAAAAACACAACAAGATATTTCAACAGTAAACGAATCCATATGTACACTCAGCAAGATATTTCAACAGTAAACGAACCAGCATGAAAACACAGCAGGCATTCCATACATTGCTACCATTTAAACCAACTGAACCAAAAATCATCTAAACAGAGTTGTTCTAATGAAAGCATTTAAAGGAATGCAATATTTTTAAAAGTTAGGGCCTATCATGCCTGATAGTGTCGCTTAAAAATCCGAAGAAGACCTCTGAATGTGCTCACACCTTCTCTTCTTCTTCCACGATAAATTAAACAACAATAATTTGTTACCTTCATGCCTTATAAACTTTCCCCGACAGAGAAAGGAGCTAGATATTCTCAAAGTTTCCATGCAACACAGAGTAGACTGGTTTGAAGAACCAGTGATCAAGCAGAGAGAAAAACGGAACGCATGGAAAAGTAAACAACCAATAAATTTTCCTTCTGCATGCCTTCCCAAGAAATCCACGCTCGAGAACCGAAGTTCATTAATAGCATTAACTCCCATATTCCCTCCTATTCTCCATTGCCACTGACCGCCAAAGTTGGTGATTGCCAAGTGAAAACAAACAACCATTCCCAAATTTGGTGATACTGCCACATCATGTCACAATATCCGTTTGCAACCTCCACCAAATCCCAAGTCCTTTATCCTTATCCACCTCATAAATGCCATGGAAACCACCTCCCATGACTCGCGCCCCTTCATAGGTCCCCCTCCATCATTTATCATTAGTTAAGATAGGTTATAAACATAGGTTAGATCATAAGGTAAGACATTAGTCTTACTTCCATAGTGCTAGGTGTAGCTAACCTTAGGAGCATTAAGATTATAGTTTAGGGCTAGGTTAAATTAGCAATAATTTAACCAATAGGTTATAGTTTAGGTTAAGATTATTAACCTTACCGAATCCAGTCTAGGTCTCCCAAGTAGGACCAATCAGTATTAGAACCAAACAGGGTAAAACATCCCTGTAAAGGATCTTATCCTTTATTACTAATTAAGCTTACTGTATACCCAGGAACATCTTACCTAGCTTAAGGTCTAGGCCTTCCCGATGTTATGGTATTTAGAAACAAATTTCATTTATCATGGTCAGCTTGAGTTAAACTCCGAAATTGCTCATTTAACTCATTCAGACCTTGCAACTTTCGTAAGGTCAATCAATTTTGTTCATCCTGAATAAACTTGAAAAATATCTTGGATCAATGCAACTGATCCAAGGCTGAGTCATAAAGATGGATAAATCCACAATTCATCCCGTAATCAAATTGAACTCAAGTGCTAAAAATGAAAGAAATAAAAGAGTCCAAACATATTCTGACTCAGTCAAAGATTTTCAAGAGCAAAGAAGATACAATCCATATCAAGCATGACTTCACAATCAAAGGAACACGTCCTTATACAGAAGAAATCATATATCAACACTTGAGTGCTTAGGAGGAAGTAACAACAGTTCAGGGTGTTACATACTTCCCTCCTAAAAGATTCATCATCCCGATGATTACATATTTTGATTTACCTTCAGGTCAACCAATTTATTAGTTCACAATACAAGAGACCAATTCCAACATGAATTATTTTCTTAGATCAATGTCATGATATAATTTATTCAACCTGAATAGTGTTTGCCTCAAAGCTGGCTTACATAAAGACATGAAAAAGACAAGTTCATAATCATTTTTTTTCTTCAACAGATTCCATTCTGTTCAAAAAGAAAGGGAAAAAGAAATTTTCATCTCTTCCAGATTTTCCCAAGTTGCACTCTCTTCGTTAAACTGGTCCCACTGGACCTTACATTGCTGTATTTCACGATTTCTCAAATGCAATTGGTGAGTTTCCAGCACTCGTGTGGGTTTAACCACAATTATTCCTGGGTCTTGGACCTGCAAGGAATTCCAATTTAAAACATGTGACAAGTCTGAAATGTATTTATTAAGCAAATAAATATGGAAAACATCATGCATGCGAGACAAAGCAGGTGGTAATGCTAATCGGTAAGCTACAGGATTGATTATTTCGACAATTTCGAAAGGTCCCACATAACGAGGTGACAACTTGGCAGCCTTGCCAAAAGTTATAGAACTCTTTCTGGGTTTAACACGAAGAAAAACCTTTTCACCAAGTTCAAACTTTCGATCAACCCACTTAAGGTTAGCATAAATCTTCTGCCTATCTGTTGCTTTCTTCAATCGTTCACGAATCATCTTTACTTGTTGTTCCATTTCAGTGAGGATTTCTGGTCCAATTACCACTCTATCCTCAATACTATCCCAACTAACAGGGGTTCTGCACTTTCTTCCATAAAGTGCCTCGAAAGGTGCCATTTTAAGAGATGAGTGATAAGTGTTGTTGTATGCGAACTCAACTAATGGGAGATACTCTTCCCATTTATACTGTTGATCCATGCAATACATTCGCAACATATCTTCCAACACTTGATTTACTCTCTCTGTTTGTCCATCCGTTTCCGGATGATATGCAGAACTGAAGTTTAGTTTCGTTCCAAGAGCTGTATTAAGCGTTTGCCAAAATCTTGACGTCATTCTAGGATCCCTGTCAGATATAATTAATTCAGGTACTCCATGCAACCTGAAAATTTCATGCACGAATCTTTTGGCTAACACTGGTGAATCATCCTTTAGATTTCCAGCGATGAAATGAGCTACCTTAGTTAGTTTATCTACAACTACCAGGATAACATCATGTTTATTCCTAGACATAGGTAACCCTTGTACAAAGTCCATGCTTATTACTTGCCATTTATACTGCGGTATGCTATGGGGATATAATAGTCCAGCAGGGGTGCATGTGTTCTGCCTTAACCCGCTGACATTCCAGACAATGAGTCACAAAACCAATAACATCCTTTTTCATACCTTTCCAAAAGTATTGTTGTTTTAGATCAGCAAGCATTTTTGTGATACCCGGGTGTCCAGAAAAGGGTGAATTATGAAATTCAACTAATAATTTCTTTCTCAAATCATTTAGCAAAGGTACGTATACTCTGTTTTCATAACGTAAGATTCCTTCATTATCAAAATGAAAACCTTTATACCTTTCATCTTTTGGTTCTGCAGCAAGTGCTGTTTTTACTTACTGAAATTATATATCAGATTCTGAGGCACTTTTTACCTCATCTTTAAACTGAGTTCTTAATGTTATAAGAGCAGAAATGTGCTTCCTACGACTTAGAGCATCTACTACTCTATTCTCTTTTCCTTTGATGTAGCTAATATCAAAATCATATTGAGATAAAAACTCTAACCACCTTCGTTGTCTTGCATTTAGATTAGGCTGAGTGAAAATATACTTCAGCCCTAAATGATCAGTTTTCAACTCAAAAGGTTTCCCAAGTAAATAGTGTCTCCATACTTGAAGTGCATGAACAATTGCAGCAAGCTCTAAATCATGAGGGGCATAATTCAGCTCATGTAACTTAAGTTTTCTACTTTCATATGCTATGACATGATCATTTTGTAACAAAACACCTCCAAGGCCTTCCCCAGAAGCGTCCGTTACAACAGTAAAGTTTCCATTAGGGTCTGGTACAGCTAATATAGGTGCTGAAGTCAACTAGCTTTTCAAACTTTTAAAAGCAGTTTCACACCTATCATTCCAAATAAATTTCTTATCCTTCTTCTGCAATGAAGTTATTGGTGCAGCCACTTTAGAAAAATCCTTAAAAAAATTTCTATAATAACCAGCAAGGCCCATGAAGCTTCTTACTTCATGTACATTCTTTGGTGCAGGCCACTCAGTTATTGCCACTATTTTTGAAGGATCCACTGCAATTCCTTCTTTACTAATGACATGACCCAAATAGTGAACTTCAGTATCAAAGAAAGAACATTTGGATAACTTACCGTATAACTTTCTTTTTCTCAAAATTTCCAAAACTATCTTCAAATGCTCATTGTGCTCTTCGACACTTTTAGAATATATGAGAATATCGTCCAAGAATACAAGTACAAATTTGTCCAAATATTCTTGAAAGATATTATTCATTAAGTTCATAAAATCTGCTGGTGCATTAGTTAATCCAAAGGGTAAAACCGTGAACTCATAATGTCTGTACCTGGTTCGGAAAGCTATTTTATGAATATCTTCTTCTCTAATCCTTAATTGATGATAACCAGATTGAAGATCTATCTTGGAATAAACCACTGCCCCATGCATCTGATCAAATAGATTGTCAATCCTTGGAAGTGGGTATCTGTTCTTAATTGTTTCTTTGTTTAACATCCAATAGTCGATACACAGCCTAAGTGTTCCATCTTTATTTTTTACAAATATTACTGGCGTTCCCCAAGGTGAAACACTTGGTCTAATTAAACCCTTAGACAAAATTTCTTGCAATTGTGCCTTAAGCTCGACTAACTCTGTAGTAGTCATCTGATAAGGTGCCTTGGAAATAGGTTCCATTCCTGGTTTGATTTCAATAGTGAAGTCAAATTCCCTTTTGGGTGATAAACCTGGTAATTCCTCCAGAAATACATCTTTGAAACTTTGCAATAGAGGGAATCGTTTCATGGAATCACCATCTTCTTCTAAAAATTCAGATATCTTTACTGCATATAAGGTACATCCTTTGTTTTTAGCCTTTTTAAGTTGCATAGCTGATAGTTTCCTAACTGAAATTTTCCGTTTCACCCCTTGAATCTCTGTTGTTTCCATCTGATCATCTAAACATCTTATTTTCTTTTCAAAGTAGTCTATTTTTGCTTTATGGTCAGCTAACCAATTGAAACCGATGACAATGTCATAGGATCCCAAAGGTGTAACATAGAGGTCAACTTCCGTGGAAAAGTTAGGTAAGTCAAGGACTGCCCCACAAAGACACATACTCACTGTATGAACAAAATTTTTACCATACTGTACAGTCCAAGATTTATCCATTTTTCCAGCCTTTCTTTTAAGTTTAGAAGCAATTTTACTAGAAATAAAACATTCAGTAGCTCCTGTATCAAAAAGAATAGTGACAGGTATGCCAAATAACTTACCTAGAACTTCTATAGGTGTCACTTGCTTTTCAGCTTGCTTGTCTGCTATTGCAGCATATATCTTATGCTACTGATTACGATCATCCTTCTTCAAAGGGCACTAATTTGCGTAGTGGTCTTTGACACAATTATAACATCCTCCTACAGGTCCCTTTTTAGGCTCAAAATTACTTCCAGCCTTAAAATTATCACGTTGTCCTCCATAGGGCTTCTGCCCATTGTTATAATTTTTGGCAAAACTATCCCTTACATTTCCAACAGGCTTATTCGCTATCGTTTTCTTACTATTATCGACTAGAAACTTACTTCTGTTTCCAAAATTTTTCCATGGCCCTTTTTTGGGTGCAAGTGAAGTTGAAGAAGGGTTTGCAATCTTCTTCCGCACTTCCTCTTTATGAGTAGAAATAGCCTTTAATTTCTGTTCTTGCCTTATGGATTTTTCAACAACCCCTTCCATCGTGGTTGGGCTGTGAACATCAACCTCTCCTCCTATCACAGGATTCAGTCCCATGATAAATTTCCTTATTCTGAACTTCTCGTTAGTTTGATACTGTGGTACGTACTTGAGGAGTTTCGTAAACGCTCCCAGTATTCAGTTATAGTTAGCTTTCCTTGAGCTAAGTTCTGGAATTCTGTCATTTTTTGATCATAGAAAATTTGTGGCAGCCAACGTTGCCTAAAATAGCCTTTAAATTGATTCCAAGTGATATTGGTCTCATCAATATTTAGCTCAGCTTTCTGGCTGTCCCACCACAAAGATGCTTCGTGGAAAAGCTGATAGGCTCCCCAAATAGCTTTGGTTTCCTCAGAGAAGTTTCTTATTGCAAAGTAATTCTCCATCTCGTTGAGCTAGTTCTCATCTCCATCTCCTAATGTGGTGCCATCATATTTAGGTGGACTTATCCTTTTTATATCATTAGCGAGTTTCGCTACCAACTTGGCCCTTTTGTTTTCTAGTTGGACAGGTACATTTTCAGTGTTATTACCAACACCCATATTGGGGTTTTCCTCAGGAGGTAGCTGATTGTCGTTACCGGCTTCTTCATCCTCCTCATTTCCCATTACTTGCTGTTCAAGTATAGCCAAACGATCTCTTGTGTCCAATAGGGCAACAAGGATCTCATCAATTTTTTGGGTTGTTGCTGCCCCTTCCTCAGGTGGAGCATTATCAGCAACGTTCCCCCTTGTTCTAACCATTTTCTGTTACAAGAAAATTCAGGTTTTTATCAGATTATGGACACAATAGGTCCAAGAGCTGTAACCTTCAGCTCTGATACCAAGATGTAACATTCCCATTTTAATACATTAGAACAAGAGATTTTTTTTTGATAAGTGCTTCCTAATTCTAAATACATAATTTAGAACTCACAGATCAAATAATAATTCTCATAACAGATAACCATATGCAGCTGTAATGACTCGGTGTACCACCGATCTATTCATTCCATGACTCGGTGATCTACCGATCTATTCATGAGTATCATAGAGTTGGCATTTTTATCTTAGCACTTCACTCTTGCGGTTTTCTTCCCTAATCTGGGATTACAGAATGCTCTGTCCAAGGAACCTATCTGAATAATTATGACCATTATTCATCGGCATCACGTCCCTCAGACTAGGTGACATAGGACAATGCAATCAGCAGCTTGCGATACTTTGGCCAAAGATTTGAAACATACTGTTCATGTCTCGTATTCCTTGATGGAATACTAGTTAATTTGGAATACGTCCTTCACCCCACTCTGACTTTATATAGAATGTATTACACTTACTTCTGTCAGCCCCTCTATCTTATCTTAACACTTCACTCTTGCAGTTTTCTTCCCTAATCTAGGATTTCAGAATGCTCTGTCCAAGGAACCTATCTGAATAATTTTTACCATTATTCATCGGCATCACGTCCCTCAGACTAGGTGACATAGGACAATGCAATCAATAGCTTGCGATACTTTGGCCAAAGATTTGAAACATACTATTCATGTCTTGTATTCCTTGACAACATACTCGTCAATCTGGAATACGTCCTTCACCCCACTCCGATGTTATATAGAATGTCTTACACTTACTTCTGTCAGCCCCCTCTGTCCCAAGTCATTCACTCAGGAATGGATTAATAACATGACAATGTTATAAGGATGCTCTTGAGAACTAGGGATAAGCTGACATACTGGGTCAACCCTAGTTAACCCTATGTGTCAAGGTACGCCGAGTCTCCAAGGGCAGCATCATAACATGACCATGTTCCTAACCAGTCCCAGAGTAAAAACTTGTTCGAGTTTAAGGTGTAAATCTTAACGATCAATGCAAAGGGTGTCGCCAAAGGTCACCTGCATTATTGTATCCTCTAGAAGATCCTAATCTTCTCGAAGGTACAACGTTGCAGTTGACAAGTGTCGACATCCTACAAACCGCCTCGAAAATATTTACATAACTTCAAATAGTTTCTTATGTTAAGTTGAAATTGAATTACACACCCTCCTAACTAGGTAGTATTTTCCCAACCCTGAGTTCCACACCCATGAGTTGCCTTACTTAATTAAGTTCAATTTCATAGAGAGCAGTTTAATAAGATTTGAGATTATGTCTAGGAGTTCATTGGTTCCCAATAATCTTATTCTACATAATTGGGCTATAGCCCTAAGTTCTCTCGTAAAGAAGATAACTAAACCCAAAAGGGTTTATATCAACTCCGAAGTCTAAAGTATATCATGCTTATTGTTATTAAGACATAGTGATTTAAGATCATCAGTTACGTTGTCTTTAATAGATCATGGATAATGAGTAATAGATTTATCTTCCCATTTCAGCTACCTATTAAGGTTTAGTTTAATCTTAACTTCTCGAAAGGTAGTAGACTAATTTCCAATTTAGCCTTATTTAGAACATAACAAAACTACTAATAGTTCACGTAGTTTTTAGTCACATAACCTTTACAAGGCCTACTTGGAGAAACCAAATAACTCCAAGGTATACAATAATAAAAATGCACTTAAAATCAATCGAACCTAAGAAGATCAATCCCATCAATTAAAAATACAGCCACATAAGTAATATATTTTTCCCTTTTCATTTATTTCCAATCCATACAATTACAACTTATGCACTTCGGCATATTGGATACAATACTCATCAGTAAAAGTACAACTTTCTTACTATAGTACAATTAGAGATATCAAATAGGAACTCATCATAAAACCAAATTGAACAATCTGAACATCATATCAAATCCGTGTGCCTTTATTACTTACAATGGCCATCTGCAAAATTGTTAGCACAGGTCAGTTCTGTGAACTGAGCATGATAAGTACTAATCCTTAAAACAATTGCATTCTACCAATTTCTCTCATTAAACAACCTGTTTAAATGAAATCATTTCTTCAAATCCTTAAACATGAATCAGGCTAATCATTTTTCTACAATTCTAACATGACTATAATGCATAACTCATATTATAGCTGCCAATTAAACCTAAATATTTTTCAGATGATTCATCATAAATATTAGAGACTAAGAAGAAAAAAATGAATCCAAAACATCCATCCATAAGGACAGCAATAATCCAACAATTTATTCCATTAAAAAAAAGAATATATTATCAGTTCGAGTATCCTACAGGTATGTTTTTAACAATTCCACAAGGGCAGATTATAACATCCAGCAAGCTCAACTGACGGGATTCCTTTATAATCATAACATTATTTCAATGGTATTTACAAGTATACAAACTTATACTGCAATACTATTTTTACCAGTCCCTCCATACCATTTAACAGTCTATTTTTCTTATGCCTGTACCGTAGAGTTCACATAAGGATACAAAAGAAGAAAGCACTCATAGTTTCTAGACAAGGAGAGAATATTTTCTTATTCCTATAGTTATATAACAACATATACTTTACAGCTTAGGATAAAGAAACAGAGGCAATCAGATTTCCATTCCAATCATGTTCAGTACTGTACCAACTTCTCAAGAGTAACATGTTAGGATTTAATATCGTAGTGCTCACATATTTGAGGAAATATATATTTGTGATTATTATTATCAAATTTGTAATGTATAGTTAGATTGTTATAGATTTGTTATTATAAACAAATCATAACAATATTCTTGTTTTGTGGTCACGTAGAATAGGAGTGTTGTTGAGCAACCTCCATATTTATAGGAAATCTTACTCCTATATATATGGTATTCTGAATGTATGAAATAACTGAAGAGTTTGAATACAATATCAGTATATTATTTTCCTGTGTTAATCTGTTGCTGCTCTAAGATTTGGTATCAGAGAAAAATCTAAATGAGAGTCTTATGATAGAGATGAGAATGTAAAGAATTTGTGTAATAATATGTATTTTGGAAGAATTTTGCTAACGCAAAACTCTTTCACAAGTGCATTATGTGTCATTATCTTCTTGTACGGGTGATTGGTGTGTATGGTCTTCATATCAAATGATCTGATCCTCAGTCCAACACACACAGCTTCACAAGTTCATAGTCCAGGCGGATGGGCCCACGAATATTTAGATCTCTCAGGCACTATTCGTTGATATAGAAATCTGCATTGACTGTCGCCATTCACATACCAGTTCGTGCTCCATTTTACTCCACACTAGTCGAGAAATCTACCACATTGCTGCTTGAAAATCTGACAAGGCCAGGCTGCGCAGGATATATGGTCGGCCCAATTTAAACAGAGGCGTGAATACAGTTTTATACGCATTGAAATGTGTGGGTAGTGGCGTGAATAAAGAAATTGGTATTTTGGTTGGGCGATCAGTTTTATTTTGATCCATTTTTCATTGCTTTGATTTGGTATTCAATTGGCCCTCCGTCAATTATTGAATCGAGCACTTTGGCCTGAGTTTGATTTTCTCACCATTTCAAATCTGTGGTTTTCTCTTCAACATTGGATGCCCACACTAACAGATCATAACGACCTCATCAAATATTCGATGTACCAGATTTTTCTCCAATTTTGACACGTCTCCACGTGTAACTGAGCAGCAGCGTGGATAGTTTGATAGGAATTCGTGCATGAAAGATTTGATCAAATAGAAGTAAATATGTTGGCCGCTGCAAGTTCATTTTGATCCGGAGGTATTGAGGTTATATCTGTCCATGCATTTTTTCCAAGTTTGATATATTTTTTCTCTGCCATTATAAAAGAAGTTTATTATTATTTGGTTCAAGTTCCCTGATTTAGTGGAGTTTCAAAATGGAAAAGATAAATTTAATTGAAAGGTTTGATGGTAAAGATTTCCACATGTGGCAAGTAAGAACCCAATTACAATTGATTGATAAAGACTTATGGGACATTGTCGAAGGAAAAATTAAAAAACTGAATGATGCAGATGAAGCAGCAAAATGGGAAAGTAAGGATCGGAAAGCAATAGCAAATATCGGCCTTGGTCTTTCTGATGCATATTTGCATCATATTGATCTAACCAAGTCATCTAATAACATTTGGGTGACATTGAACAAGTTATTTGGATCTCAAGCAGGTAGTGCAGCAATGGCGCTGAAGCAAAAACTTTTTGGGCTAAAGATGGGAGAAAATGACAAAATGGTTCAACATATCAGTAAGTTTCGATCCATTTTAAATCAATTAGCAGGAATAAAAGCAGAGGTAGATGGAGAAGATGCTAAAGCAATCTTACTAAATATTTTGCCAAAAGAATATTCAAGTATTGTTTTTACTCTTAGTAAGATCAATCCTAGCTTGGAAAATTTAATTTCCTCTTTGCTTGATGAGGAAGAAAAAATCAAAAGGTGTGTACCAGAACAAGAAACTGTCATGGTTGCAAACAATAAATCATCATTCTATAAAGGTAAAAAAAAGTTTGTATCGTCAAAGACACGTCTTTTGTGTCATTACTGTAAACAACCAGGGCATGGTTTTGTGAATTGTAAGAAAAGAGCTCAAGATCTCTTAGATGATAAATTGGAACAAAAGGCTTTAGCTGCTGAAGAAGATTGGGATGATTATTCTAATCTTGCAAGTGACAATGAAGGTATTAATTATTCAAGTGATGAAGATTATCTGTTTTGAGCATCTATTCTCATTTTGGAGGATGGAGGCAACGGAGGTAGGAGGACAATCAACGTCCTCGAGTTCGTCACTACCTCAGAGGCCGCAAACTGCTTTAGTGACATCTTTGTGTCTTGTGTGATGAATAAGAATAGATGAGCATCCCTGTTCCTGTGTGCAGTGCAGTGCTTGTGTGTCCCCCTTGATGATAATGATTTGTACCATTGATACTATTGCAGGAAGTGTTCTTCATCAGACTGATTTGATGGTTGATGTGAATTGGTTGAACGGTCCCAGTTCATGTATTCATCTAATAGGTTGAACGGTCCCTGGATGATGTAGTTCCCACAGTCAGTGTTGAGGATCGAGACCATGTGCAAGCTACGGAGCGACATGCTGCTTAGTTGAAGATGGTGTTTTCCCCATGTTTGCACTAAGGGGGGGAATGTTAGGATTTAATATCGTAGTGCTCACATATTTGAGAAAATATATATTTGTGATTATTATTATCAAATTTGTAACATATAGTTGGATTGTTATAGATTTTTTATTATAAACAAATCATAACAATATTCTTGTTTTGTGGTCACGTAGAATAGGAGTGTTGTTGAGCAACCTCCATATTTATAGGAAATATTACTCCTATATATATGGTATTCTGAATGTATGAAATAACTGAAGAGTTTGAATACAATATCAGTATATTATTTTCCTGTGTTAATCTGTTGCTGCTCTAATATAACACATATACTTTCAATCTTGAAATAAATAATGAAGAAGAGAGAGCAAGTAAATCAACACCCATCCCTTCCAATTAGAAACTTGATTTCCATCCATGCAGACCCAGGATTACCCATATGTTATTAAACATCAAAGTTCCTCAAAGTAAGATTTCTCTCGATCAGGTTGTGTTCCCATTTACCAAGCAAGGTCGTAAAGAAAACAATAATTACATTAATTTCTCATCACGTAAAGAACCTATAAACATAGACCATTCAAATCCTTTTCACAGAGATGCAGGTTTCAATATCACATACATCATATGCACTCGACTAAATCAGTCGAGCCCAAAAGAAGAAACCACAGTTTCATCCCAATACAATTATATAATCACCTGAAGCTATTAAGCAATACAAGAGTTCTTGCGACCCAGTAACAATAATTAAAACTACCAAATTAGACTCAACAATTATTTCCATATCATTCTTCAAACATGAAATTACCCAACGCCATCACCTAACATGGCACAATTAGGAACTCATTATCTCAGTCAAACCAGAAATTAGATAACATCATAAACAGAAGACGTATCCATATGTGAACATAGCAAACATTTCAACTGAGTCAAACCACATACAAACACAGTAAACATTTCAACTGAGTCAGTTCTATAAACAACATAGCAAAATTTTCAACTGAGTCGAATCCCTAAACAAACACAACAAACATTTGCACTGAGTCGGTTCTATAAACAACACAACAACATTTATAACTGAGTCAAATCACATACAAACATAAAAAACATTTCAACTGAGTCGGTTCTATAAACAACACAACAACATTTACAACTGAGTCGAATCCCTAAACAAACACAACAAACATTTGCACTGAGTTGGTTCTATAAACAACATAGCGACATTTACAACTAAGTCGAATCCTTTTTAATAGAAGTCAAGCCAACACGTAAACACATCAAGGACTTCACAGGAGTCACATTCACATGAGAGTCGTTTCCAACTAGTACTCACAACAAGGCTTCGATAGAAATCGATATCATACGAAACATTTCAAGGACTCCAACAGAGTCATTTCCAACAAGTGTTCACAGCAAGGCTTCGACAGAAGTCGATATCATATGAAACATTTCAAGGACTCCAACAGAGTCATTTTCATATATAATCCTTGCAACCATTTCACAGAGTCTAACCAAAATGAAAAACACAGCAAGATATTTCAACAGTAAACAAATTCATATGTACACTCAGCAAGATATTTCAATCAGTAAACGAACCAGCATGAAAACACAGTAGGCATTCCATACATTGCTACCATTTAAACCAAATGAACCAAAAATCATCTGAACAAAGTTGTTCTAATGAAAGCATTTAAAGGAATGCAAGATTTTTAAAAGTTAGGGCCTATCATGCTTGATAGTGTCGCTTAAAAATCTGAAGAATACCTCTGAATGTGCTCGCACCTTCTCTTCTTCTTCCACGATAAATTAAACAACAATAATTTGTTACCTTCATGCCTTATAAACTTTCCCCGACAAAGAAAGGAGCTAGATATTATCAAAGTTGCCATGCAACATAGAGTAGACTGGTTCAAAGAACCAGTGATCAAGCAGAGAGAAAAACGGAACACATGGAAAACCAAACAACCAACAAATTTTCCTTTTGCATTTCTTCCCAAGAAATCCGCACTTGGGAACTGAAGTTCATCAATAGCATTAACTCCCATATTCCCACCTATTCTCCATTGCCACCGACCGCCAAATTTGGTGATTTCCAAGTGAAAACAAACATCCATTCCCAAATTTGGTGATACTGCCACGTCAGGTCACAATAGCCATTTGCAACCTCTGCCAAATCCCAAGTCCTTTATCCTTATCCACCTCATAAATACCATGGAAACCACTGCCCATGACTCGCACCCCTTCATAGGTCCCCCTCCATCATTTATCATTAGTTAAGATAGGTTAGAAACATAGGTTAGATCATAAGGTAAGACATTAGTCTTACTTCCTTAGTGCTAGGTGTAGCTAACCTTAGGAGCATTAAGCTTATAGTTTAGGGATAGGCTAGATTTGCAATAATTTAACCAATAGGTTATAGTTTAGGTTAAGGTTATTAACCTTACCGAATCTAGTCTAGGTCTCCCAAGTAGGACCGATCAGTATTAGAACCAAACAGGGTAAAACATCCCTGTAAAGGATGCTATCCTTTATCGCTAATTAAGCTTACTGTATACCCAGGAACATCTTACCTGGCTTAAGGTCTAGGCCTTCCTGATGTTACGGTATTTAGAACCGAATTTCATTTATCATGGTCAGCCTGAGTTAAACTCCGAAATTACTCATTCAACTCATTCAGACCTTGCAAATTTCGTAAGGTCAATCAATTTTGTTCATCCTAAATAAACTTAAAACATCTCTTGGATCAATGCAACTGATCCAAGGCTGATTCATAAAGATGGATAAATCCACAATTCATCCCGTAATCAAATTGAACTCAGGTGCTAAAAATGAAAGAAATAAAAGAGTCCAAACATATTCTGACTCAGTCAAAGATCTTCAAGATCAAATAAGATACAATCCATAGCAAGCATGACTTCACAATCAAGGGAACACGTCCTTATACAGAAGAAATCATATATCAACACTTGAGTGCTAAGGAGGAAGTAACAACAGTTCAGGGTGTTACATTATAAACTCCATATGGATGGATACATATTTTGGAAGCATTGTTCACTTTTAGCAAAGTGTGCTAAGTACTCCTCATCCAAAAAGGGGAGTGGGTCTGACTGTTTACTGATCTATGGTCTGAGAAAGACCCAAGGAGATCCAATGGATTCTCCTATAAATGTCATATTGTTAGAAACTAAGGGATTTGGCTACTATGTTTGTGCAAGCTGATCAAACTCCTCAATTCAGAACGAAGAAGTTGAGCTAGTTATTTGAGGGGGAGTTTGAGATGACAAGTAATTACTTGAATAGTTATCAGCCCATCTAAAAAGCGAGGCCAATGGTTGTCTGTTTATTTGACTATAGTTTACTTTGAGACCTTAGAGAGGTCTACCATATGTATCATATCCCAACATATTCAGGGGGTATATGAATACCCGTAAAATAATGGGAAAGAGTGAAGGTGGATGGAAGAAATGAAAATAGAAAGAGGAAAATTGGTTTGTTTCACCTCAGGTTCACCAATTTTGTATGATGGAAAAGTGACATGCGAGGATGGTAATCTACAAGTACCTCTTCCTCGTACCTGATCTCTCGAGGTCGTGCTGAGATAGCCAGTGAATGTTGAATATGAATGGATACAGATAAGATAATCGGGTAATCTTATATCCTTAATACGTAATAATGGAATCTATGAATCTAAGGCAAAGAAGGCCCTCCTAACCTGAATTGGTGTAATGGATCATTCCGATATAATAGCTGTTCGGAGGCTCCAATCAATGTCGAGCTCTACCGAGATCCTATTTCTTGGTTGTTGGATACATGGGAAGTGACCTGTGGGAGCTTCATATATATCTCCAGACAAGGTCATGAAAATGGTGATAGGCGATTTAGAGGATTTGCAGTAAACTATGGGTGGTTTTCTGGTCTAGCCTAGAAAAATATTAGATTGATTGGCTTCTATATTTAATATGGAAAATTGTGTGATGATATATGGCGGGAGTGGTAAGGATCTAAATACTAGCGTTCATAAGCTGGTGTCAATACTTAATTGACTTACAGGCCCATTGGGTTGTGGGACTTGGGGATCACAACCGTGAGTTTGTGGTTGTTGTGGCCCTGTTATGGTCACGTGAAGAATCAATACCTTCTTCCGACTATCCAGTAATTGTATGCCTTTTCAGCCTTTATGTTTAGAATTAGAAGTTGTATGATTTTCTTGGAATACCTTATAGGTGTTCTGGAAACTTGAATGCATAAGCTAGTATCTATGTCAACGAGGAGGTCTCCTGCGTCAGGTTGTGGAACTAAAGGATCGCAACCAAATGTTTGTTCTCTTTTGAATCCTTATATAGTCATTCAGGTATTTTATCAAGGAAATCTATAGTTAGGATGATTTGACCAAAAGGTGTATGCTTTATGGTCTTTGATATTTAAACCTCTCATTTGTTTACTAATTGCTTGTAGGTTTTCTATTTCTCAAAAGACATGTGTCCTAAGGTCCTGATCTATATCAGCTAATGTCATGGGTAGATTCAGTTGAGGCACTATTGGTTCAAATATATATTCTCTAGGCTCTCTAGGTCCTGTGATTGTCATACAAAATGATTCAACTTTTAACTAAAATTAACAAACTGATTACGAAAGAAGTATCTACACTATGCAAGCATTCTTCTATTTTTGTATTTTTGATGATGTAGTTTAATGAAATTAAAGAGCAGATATTATAGTATACTTAGAAAAATGAACAACTAATCTAGCAACATCATTTTAAACAAACAAAGTAGCCTGGTGTGGCTATTTTCTTGTGCAATTGTGATTTTATCCTAAATATCTAAGCAAATAATTATTTTAATTTGAAAGACTCTCGATCCTACCTTATAAGTGAGGAATGAATCATGGTTTCTTAGAAAGTATCAATCCCCACAGCTTCCCTGGTGATATTGAGAGTGAAATTTTAACTGAAATAAAATAATTCACTACTCTGTTTGATATGTTGTAACTAGAACTTTGATACCTCAAACCTGGCATTTAAAGAACAGTGGTAAATCCAGTTGTGTGTGATTTCACCCCCTCAGTGTGATCTCCTTGTTCCTTCATGTCCTCGTGGATCCAGAAAGCATGTATATGATAGTATCAACAGAATATGGTATTCGAACAATGGCAACTTTGGATATAGACCGAATACAACGCGAGTAGGAGAGGGATAGCGCAAGTGAACAGAGCTTGACTATGTAATTCCTAGCGTGATTTATTATAGGAATACAACACAAGTGTACCGAGAGTTTTAGAATCTATCCTCATGATAAAACAAAACCTGTAACTTTAATGGATTCTAATCTAGAAATGAAATTATTCTATGTTAAGCTGACTTACATGGCATGACAATGAAGCAAGACTGAAACAGGAAGATCGAATGACCTCTAAAAGACCAAAAATGGAGGCAAAACATGAAACTGATAGAATTCTAAACAAAAAATTCAAAGACTGAATAAGAGAATTGAGAAGGTGAGGGGCCATTTTTTTGAAAACAAACTAGCTATTTATAGCAAATGAATTTACCAAAGGGTAATTCCCAATTGAACTCTTTTACTATAAACAAAGGAAAAACACTATTCACAGGGAACCAAAAACATCAATGCAAGCCAAAGTGGTTGAAGAAAGCGTGTAAAATTGAAGATTTGCATTTGACATGATCATTAGAAGAATCTGGAAAATTCGTATAGGACCACCACCCTGTGTAGGGCGGAAGTTATGGGACCGCTTCCATATCCTGGGTAGTGGTCATGAGACCGCCACCCAGGCAAGGCAGTGGTTTCATCACTGAAGAAAAAAATGCAAAAAAAGAAGGTGCAGAGGGCAGAACAAAGCATGTGGAGGCCAAGTGGGGCATGTGGGATACAAACATATACTCGGTGAGCCTTTCTAGATTTTGAACACCTTGCAAGGATACCTATATCATCATTGGGGTATGTGTAACATCGTTCTGGTGGTGCAGTACCCTACAATTTTGGGTACGTACAAACACTTCGAAGGCTTGGAAGACATTTGATGTTTCTCTAAGACTTCTATGACAATATTGATGTGATGTAAGTGTTTCTCCCATGATTTGATGTAGATGAGTATATCATCAAAAAATACTACGACAAACTTTCTTAGGAATGGTCTAAACACTGAATTCATCAAGCTTTGGAATGTGGAGGGAGCATTGGTAAGACCAAATGGCATCATTAGGAATTCATAATGGCCTTGATGAGTTCTAAAAGTTGTCTTATGAATATCTTCTTGCTTGACTCTAATTTGGTGATACCCAGAACACAGATCTAGTTTTGTAAAATAAACGACACCATGCAACTCATCTAATAAATCATCAATGATAGGAATAGGAAACTTATCTTTGATAGTGAACTTGTTAAGCTATCTATAATCTGGACACATGCGCCATCTTCCATCCTTGCGACGCACCATCACCATGGGAGCAGAATAGGCACTATGACTATGACGAATAATACCCATTTCCAACATTTCCTCCACCATCTTCTTGATCTCACTCTTTTGCACATATGGATATCTTTAAGGCCTGATGTTGGGGGGTTGGCTTCCTGGAATGAATTAAATAGCATGATCATGCTCTCTTTTAGGCGGTAATCCTCTTGGTTCCTTGAAGACAACTACATGTTGATTAATAACCCTTTGAATATCAGGATGCAATACCTTCATTTGTGGTTGGAATTATATAGAGAATAATCGTGCTACAAAACCTTCAGACCCCTTTTTAAGAATCTTTTGCATTTGGTGAGAACTCACCACTAGAGGATCTTTAGCTTGTAGACCTCGAAGTTCAACTTTTTTACCCTCATAATGAAAGCACATGAAAAATTCCTGGAAATTTATCTCTATGGTGCCCAAAGTAGTGAGCCACTGAACACCTAAGACAATATCAGCTCCGCCCATGGGAATAGAAAACATCATAGATTCCAATGTGTAATTAGCCATCATGATTTTGATTTTATGGAATTTACTTGAACATTGGACTGTGCCACCATCTGCAATCATTAGTTAAAATTCAGGTGCTGGGTAGATGAAACAATTTAGTCTTGCTGCCAACTTATGATTGATGAAATTATATGTGCTCCTTGAATCAATCAAGACTGTTACCTTCTACTTCTTAAGATAACCCATAACTTGAAGGGTTTGTGGAGTACTAATACCTGATAGAGAATGACATGAAATAGTGGGCTAAGAATCTCCAGATTCTTCCTCTAATTTTTCCACTTCCTCTGTTGATGTTGCCTCATATTCTTCCTCATCACCAGATCCTTCAATGTAGAACAATTTTTTCTCAAAACATTTATGATTTGGTCCATATTTGCTATCACAGTTAAAGCATAACCCTTTGGCTCTTTTTTCTTCAATTTGTTGAGGTGTCAACTGAATTGGCCATGGGTAAGAAGGAGACATGGTGTTACGATATTTTATTCTAGAAAAGGAATGCCTTCTATTGGAAAGAAATTTTTCCTCTACTCGACGTGTCATGATAATAGAATCAGCAACCTTGAGTGGGTTAAAAATGCACACCTCATGCTTACTGTGGTCCTTAAGACCCCCTAGAAATAGGTCATTCAAATACTCTTCTGTAATATCCTCCACACGCAAGGACAAAGTTTGGAATTGTTGGACATGCTCCTTAACTGAACGAGTTTGGCGTAATTTTTCTAATTGGCTGAAGTAATTCTCAAAAACACTAGAACTATAGTCTAATTGAAGCTCTTCAATGAAAACTGTCCAGGTGACATTTAGGCCATTCTTCTACCTTTAAGCACATAACCAATGATACCAAATAAATTGATCAGGTTCTAGGTATAAGGATGCCACAATTACCTTTTGTCCTCTTGGGATCTGATGGAGATCAAAGAAATTTTCCATTTGGGTAATTCAATTGAGTGGATCCTTTCCATCAAATTTACACATGTCAACTTTTGGAATCATGCCCCTCCATTGGTGAGAAGATCCACTTGAATTATTAAAGGGTCCTCCCTGATTGGAATGATTTGGATCTGTGTGACCATTTCTAGTAGAACCCATATAAATGGCATTAGAAGTTGTATTTGAAATATCATGCAACAAATCCTATTGCATTGCATGAAAATCCTTTTGAATCTCACTCCTAAGGCTACCTTTCAGTTGATGAAGCTCAACATTAAGGTCATCCTTACTCACCATATTGTTTACCCTTTCCTGAAGTTGGATGACCACCTCAGATACTCCTGAACCAGTAGAATCTGAAGCAATATCTTCCTTATTTGGGTCATTCCTAGAGTTGCTTGTCCTTTTCCTTGGCCTCGAGTAGATCTACTAGCCATGACGAAGGGTTTGGGCCTAGGGGTGGACTTAATAGGATATAATTTCAGGGTTTAGGGTTTTGTAATTTTTTTGGCCGAATATAGGAATTTATGAAAAATAAACCCTAGCTAGTTTTTTGAGGGTTTTCGAAAATATAAGAATTTTAAATTTTTTCCAAAAATTACGCCTTGGGGAGCCAACTTATGAATAAATATAGAACCGTAATAACTTTTGAAAAACAAGTCAAACCATATTTAAATTTAAAGAGAAGATTACTTGACTTGTTTCGCCACACCACAAAAAAAAATTGCAGAAAAATTCGCTACCAATCTTGAGATATAGCCGAACCTTCAAAATTAGGGTTTGACGCCATCCTGGCCAAGATCAAGCTTTAATACCACTTGTAATGAAATTACTTGATTAATTATGATTATCACCACCAATATAACACCAAATAACACAATATTGTAGATAAATTCTCTCAATATGAAAGTAAATAGCTTGGCCACTTCGAGGGGGCAACCTCCAAAACATGTAATATGACTCAAATACTCAACATAATGATCATCCACTGCCTATAACCTCTATTTATACTATTCCTATGATATGGCCATCGATAAGGCTGACCAACCAATGATAATAGATAATATATGAAAGAGATACATCATGATAAGAAGTTATGATAGCCACAAGTCGGCTATATCCATCCCATGTAAGATATATAATTAAGGGTGTAACATTGTCTAATAGGATTAGGTATTTAATAGACATTCTTTCCATGGACACCGTCATCTTCACTTCCTTTGGAACTAGGAACAGCTATTGGATCTACAAGAATAGGCTTCTCAACTTCCTTGGTCTTTAGGGTTTAAATCTCTTCTATATGCTTGACAAACTCTTCATCTTTATTCTTGAGTGTTGCAAACATATATTTGATTTCAACCTTCAATATGATGTTCTCCATTCTATGGAATTCTAGTCTACTTGTAAATTAAACGCCACCTCTTTAAATTCAACTTTTTCATGCACACACACATCACAAGGCTTGTTTTTCAAATTTTCAAATTCCTCTTCCTTTGTGCTCAAATATGAAATGAAAATTTCCAACCGATTTATAAAGCTTTTGATGGTTTCTTTATCCTTCTTGGCCATAGATATCAATTCCTGATTCTCTGTTCTGATCTGGTTTGTCATCTTGTGCTTGTAGGATCTCCTTCAAAATATTAGACTTGCTTCATAAGAACCTTCTCTGATACTAATTGTTGGAAGCACAAGGAACTGAGAGGGGGGGGTGAATCAGTCCTATAATTTATTCAATTCATTTACCATTTATTTAATCATACATTAGTATCCATCCATTCACATACATTCAACTATAGCATATTAAGTTTGCACAATATAATCAAATAACCATAACACATGGAAGAGAGCTCATAGACACAAGATGTAAGAAGGAAACCCTCACGAGGAAGATAACCCACTAAAAATCTACTTATATTACACAAATAAATATTTTTAGTGAAGCAAAAACTTCACAAGGAGTACCAACCCCATAAGGAGCACCAACCCCAAGTTTATTAGAGCACCAACTCTACAAGGAACACCAACCCCTAATTTAGTGAATCAACCACTCCACAAGGAGGATAAAACCCCCTAGGATGACCAAGCACCAACTTAGCCACCTCAATATGTTTTATCTCTGAATTTCTTGCTACCACAACTTATGGAGATCACATATTCATCTCATAAACCTTAGGAAAAACCCTAGGTCTTTAACCTTGATCTTTCTTCCAATTTCTCAACCTGTCTTACCTCTAATCTCTTGGACATATGCTCTTAATAATTATTTAGACTTTCATGCATCATACCAGATCTCAAACTCTTCCCTCATACATGAAATCAATTCTTCTCTAGGTCGGTTCACACCCCCATACAAGACTAGTTCTCAAAATGAGCTAAAACATCACTTTAATATGAATTTATTCTTCTTTACCCAAAGGAGTTCAGTAACTCATGATAATTTTGACCCATACATATCTATAACATTCATAAAGTTTGATTAAAATAGTTACATATGAACCAATTAGGCCGGCCTAGCTCAAACCAACATTTCATGTTTCAAAAATCACTCAAAACACATGCATTGGGCACATGCTTAAAAATGCTCCTTACGTCAAATAAATCAAAATTACATGGACCCATAAACCATTACATCATGAGTCAAATAACATTTAACATCATACATGGTCACAAGTTTTGTTCAACCAATCATATTATTTCATTTACTGGGCCCAGATTCCCTTTGTACAATTCTCAAAATAGTTGTTTCTTGCACCCCTCGTGATCCTCTAAAAACTTCATAATGACCACAAATATCACTTATAATCAACTGAAAACCATGTCATTTGACAACTAAATGGAAATTAAAGAACATGTAGAACATTTGTAAGAAAGTTAGAATCCAAAAACCAGTCCATCTCATCAAACCATAACAACTTTTGTTTTCAGCAAATCAACCTATTAAAAAAATATTAATTCCAAAGGTATCAGCTCATAAAATAATTTATTACAAATATTAAAGAACTCCAAATGGATTCATTAGATTCCAAATTTAACCTCCATCTTCACATTCTAGGTTATAGGAAGCATAAAAAAATTATATCATGTAACTTTAGACAAAAACAAACTTTCATTAGAACACATGTTGTCTTGAACTACCAAAAATATTCATTTCTCAAAGAATGACCTAGAAACCCTATTCAAAATGACCTCCTAATGATGTAAATCCATTATTTCACTAGAAATATCTCTTAATATAATTTCCAAAAAAACTTGAATCATCTTAAAAATCCACCTGTGGCTCAAGTTATGCTCAATTTACTGGACCCTGCTATTTGAGACCCCAAAACTGCCCTTTAACCAATAAACTTGTTTGGACCTAAAAAAAGCATGTACCTGTAATTTTAAAATTCATGAAAATCAAGATTAACTGTCATTCATCATGTAAAATCATTTTTTCATGCTACTTCTTTGGACCATCTTGATCTTAAACTGAAACTTCTTCTGAAAATTGCTATTTTTAGGTGGGCCCCATATATCACCATGACCTCAACCATACATTTATAGAAATCCCGAGGAGTCCTATGAAACATAAAATCATCAAATTTTCACTAGAATCAAAACTAGGCTCAATATACTCACTTTTATGCAAACTGCTCCTAGCTAGGGTTTAACTAGGGTTTTAAACCACTTTATCTTCTTAACGATCGTTCATAAAAACGTGATAATCAAACCACCTCATTATTTTTGTAAAAGTTTCATAACTGACCTAAGAATCTATTCCTAAGATATCATGTCCCCATGCAAAGCATATAATTCACAATGAGCATTAGAAGGTCAACTTTTGCTATGAACATCACACTAAAACTTACTCCAATTTTCAACAAAACTTGCATATCTTCAAAATTATTTAGAATACTGACCTAAAATTTTTCTTAAAGCACCATGAAAACATCTTATAAATTCTCAAAGTCACCACATAGCCCATGAATTCTTGAAACTCTCTAGACATAATGAGTTACCTATGCTTTTTGTGTGTTCTCACATTGTTTGCTTCCCAATGACCCTGTAAACACATGCAAACCACTAAATTATGACTTGAAACTCACCATAAACCTAAATTACACTGAAAACATGTTATGAAAAAATTCTCTAAAAATAAGTATATGGTCAAAATATCACACATATATCTCATTCTGAATGCTCCAGGGCTAGAAAAATTTCTAGAATGAACTAACTTAACCATGATCTGAACCATGCTGACTCAATGTAGACCCATGTATACTCATGAAAACATCATATGGACCCTGTATGACCTCATGAAACACTCCAAAAATATTGAGAATAATCAAACCAGGATTAGGAATACTCAACCATGCACCATTGAAAAACCTAGAACTCAAACAAACTACCGACTCAACAATGTTTATGGTTTGATCTTGTCTAATATGTATCTTGAGTTGTAAGGTGAAGTACATGGCACTCATTCATCTAGTCATGGTTTGCAGTCACATGTTTCATATATCTTATTTTTATGTTTTCACCATCTAAGGAGGTATGGAATCAAAAACATGAATGTATCTCACACTAATCTCAGAGCTCTCATGTTGTAAGTTTAGTATCAAAGTCTATTATGAAAGGAAAAAGAGTCACATATGACATTACTAGATTAGGAGTGTTTATCAAGCATCCATGAGAAGTATCAATATTGAGAGATATAGTGTGAATCTAGAAGGAAAATATATATCATGAGTTCATCTCAATGGAGAGGGTATTCAATTTACGTTCTCTATGTATATATTCTCATTGAGATTGAAATGTGTATTAAGTGTAAATGGTTAGGATTCATTATGGTGTACCAATCAAATTTCATGGTTTGTAATTATGAGATAAATGGAAGTTGAATAGAGGAATCTTAAAATGAGAGTGACTCTTAGTTTATTGGTCAGAGATCATGTCAGGTCTCAAAAGTCCATAATTTGATCACTATGTCGAAGGTAGTGGAAGCTGAGTACTTGTGTGTTATGGATATGTTTCAAGAATGCTCTAAAGCTACTCCATAAGCATGTACAGATGTTCAATCAAAATAAACCAAGCAACCTTGAGATCTATATTGTTACATCAACAGTTCTTGTTAGAAGTACAAAACTACGTTGGAACACTTCAAGTTTTGTTGGTCTATGATGCTACAAGTGAAGGTTATTTCCATTGTGTCAAGCTTCTGAATCAACAGTGACAAAGAGGTATAATATGAAGTGCATGAGTATTTTTCAACCAAGAGGTTAGTGCCAAGATATGAATGCCTCATACATAAATTGGTATGAAGACATCAAAGGAATAACTAATGAAAAGCACAATATGATGGCAAATATTAAACTTAGAGACCCTAGTTGAATGTGATAGGATCTTGCATCTGTGTAAGAGAAAGCTAGGTTTATTATGCTAAATAATGGTTTTCATAAAGGAGTCAAGGTCTCTACATGTACTGATGTGATTATTACTAGAAGACAATATATAGGGTCTCAATCAACACTTACATGGTTATATGTCATGACATTGATGATTTAGCATGACATGCTTTAGAGGTATTCTCAGGTAATAAGTTGATGGAAATACCTGAGGTCACAGAGTTGGTTTGAAGTCTATAGGTTACCTTTTCAAATGAAAAGTTGTATCTAATAAAGTATGTTCTTATAATTCAAAGTGTATAGAGATATCCTGGTACAATTGATCAAGTTATTTACAGATTGTTTGAGGATATTTCAAAAATATTACCATTCACTTAAGAAAGAGGTGAAAATCAACATCTACAGGATTGATAAAGTTCCTTTAGAGGTTTGTGATGTATATCAATAGATATCTCAACCGTCTAAGGAGGGTAGGGAAAAATTTGGAAGGGTTCAAGTATGCAAGGTTGCATACTCAAGTAACATCCGTGAATGATAGTAATAAAAAAGTTAGTGTTTTTAGGTTAAACTATAGACCTTTAGGTTTGACAGAGAGATCTTTATGGTCTGATACATTCTAGAAATTCATCAAATTGATCAATGACAGGTAAAAGGGTTCTATAATGAGTTAAACATAATGATGCAAATGTATTCTTGTGCTTTAATGAAGTATACTAGATCCCTAAGGATTCCAAATGCCAAAGTGGTTTGTTAATATGATTAAAACAATATATGAAGGTCAAGTGCTATGGTATGAGGTTTGTTAGCCACCATACATATCAGGTAGCTTCGTGAGCATTCTATAGGTGTCCTTGAAGAGTTGATTATAGTATATAGGACAATAAGTGGCATGATCACTAGCATCAGAAGGGTGTAAATGTGTGTTTCTTTGGTATTATCACTACCGTATTATAATGTATTATGGTCTGTGTAGCTCATGATGTCAAGGACTATATCTTGAGTATGGAAAGAAAATATATGAAGAGGTTTATTTTGTGATTGAAAGTTAAGGATTGTTCAAGAAAAACACAAGGATATATAGATATGTCATGAATGCTACATGATAATTGAGTGATTTTAAGTGTCAGAATGCTTTATCTAAAATTATTATACATGAGTGCGTCTAAACCTTGGAGATTGTAAGAATGCATATCTACATTACCAATATGTGACAAAGTGTCTAATAAGGTCTTGATGTCAAGAAAAATAAAATTGTGAGCTTCAGGTTTTTGACAATATTATAAAGTATGGGGAGGCTGTTTTTGTTCTCAATGACTTACAAAGTATTGCTTGAAGATATTATCCATGTTGCAGAGGAATGTCCAGATTTCATCATGATAAGTCTCAGAGCTAGTTTGATGTTAATGGATCTACACTGAAGTGGATTCATAGTCACAAAATCACACACATACTATTACATTTATACCGCCAAGTATGTCTATTTTATATATGTATCTTGTGTACTAAAATTATTCACTAATGACCTATCCCCTAGTTCCTAGTTGTCATGTTAGTTAGTGGTCATCGTCATTTTTCTTGCACAATCATCAATTGTCTATATAATTATAGTAGTCTGACAATAAGTGTCATCTATCATTATTTGGTCATTTTATCATCTCCAGTTTATAACTAGGGTGCCTAGGGTAGCACTGGGGTGCCTCGATGGGTCCCCAATCCATGATTTTAGGCACCCTTATTTCCATAACTCTTGGTTCTAATTTATCTATTTGAGGTCAATATTTTAATTATTTACCTATTCATTCCCCTAGGTAATGGTTAGATTTTTGGGTCATTAATGTCAAAATTTGAGCAAGATATCCCTATATAAACATAACATACTCACTATATTAAGCATGAACTATCTACTATTAAGGGATATCTATTTACTAAGTTAAGGGAATGCATTTGGGAATTATTTCATCACACACAATGTATAGGAAGGGTTGTATTCATTCTATTCCATTTAATATTTGTATTTTACATCTAGCTATTGCCCCCTATCTCCATGTCATTGGCACTAGGGAACCTTAGGAACACAATTTCACACCCAAGCACACAAAACTACATTAGTTTTGGAATGTAGTGAAGCTCTTAGTTGTAAGTCCGCCATTGTAGCAACAAAGATCATTCTAACCCGTTCATATGCATCTTTATTTTTTAGGGATTTGATGCTTTGTATGGGGTTTTACAGGTAGATATTCATTACAAGTTTACGATGACATAAGAGAAGTTACTATGAAAATAATGCTATAAATATTGAGACATTGTGAAGATCTAGTGACACTTCCATATTCAGGTCTTGAGTTTTTCTACATATAAGAGTAACCATCCTATAGACTAGTGCATGCACATGCACCCTGATCCTCTTCCAAGTGCCCCAGTTAGGTAGAATATTCATTTGCTGCATTTTCTTGGGTATTAACATCATACTCTGCTTCATCTGCACATCATCATGTTCAGTCCATAATCACAACGAGGTAAGTCATTTTCAGGTTAGTATCTTATCCCTCCAATTTCAATTATTTCATTTCATTTAAATATCAAATACAATTACGTAGCATTTACATTTCATTTTATACCAGTCATTTCATTATTGCTCCTAGTTTAAATTTACATAGATTTTAAATATTTTAGTTAATCAAATACAAAACAACTCCAGCTTCAACCCCTTATTTTTAACATGCCCCATTAAAAAGCATAGTCCAATAACCATCAAAGTTAGCACTACATATTTGAAGACAATGGCTAGGGTCAATTTGATTCTCAATAAAAATAAGTATTCCCCACAAAATACTCTATATCAACACCAATATGTACTACTTCATTAAAATCCATTTGTGTATCTTCAATTAAGTGTAACATTATCTACTCTCAATAGATCTTGACTTGTTCTACCTCAAGAGGTATAGTTGTATAAGACATATCCACCTAAGTTATACCTTCAAATAAAGCAACCAACTTTATAAACAATAAAATGCTCCACTTGGGAAGAAAATCCACAACAATAATGTCCATAGTCAAAATATTACCAGGGTAGGCTACAAGTTGAACAATAAATCCTCTAATGTACCATGCTAATTTTTTTTTATCTTGAATCTATGGCATAACATTTTTCATAGGTAATTGAAATATGGATCCCCATCTCATTCATCACCTCTAAAGGCATTATATTGCAAGAGGATCATGATTTCAACTTGTAATTATGCAATAACCATCCATTCACAAGAAAAGTAGTGTAAAATGGAACAATATTTACATGAATATCCAATAATGATGTGCCCAAGTAAATCTCACACACGTATCCTTTATCTCTTCATTTATCTCATTAGCTTCAACAATAGGGGTTGATAGGGAAGTGAATTTTTGGCCACCAAGGTAGGAAAATTCTCTATTTTTATGCTCTAGGATGCATAAAAAATCAATTAAAGGGAATTTTATTTTGAACTAGCTAAGGAAAAATTCTATATCACATGGATTATATTTAGGCATTGGTGTGTTGAGAGGTAAAGTGATGACATTAATTTTAGGTATACATGAGGCAAGGGATTGATAAAAGGAATTCCTTGAATTAAAGGGTAGAGGATATTTATTTTTAGACTTAGATTCTACTATTTGTATTTTGTTCTTAACTATATTTTTGACACATGAAGGAACCTTAGTTACATTGGTAAGTAAAGGAGACTTACCTTTCATATGCTATACACAACATATTTATTTGGATAGTTTAGGTGGAGTAATTTTCTAATTTATAACAAAAACATCCCTTTTGATATTAACATCACCCTTTATGTCATTATTTTCACGTGGAGTCTCTTTAGGATCACCATTGGTGTCTAGATCTTTATGGTTCCAAGGTTATAATTAATTTTTACTTGAAATTTTGTAATATTTTTCAAATCCAAAATATATTCATTAGATGGTCTTCCATCATCATATTTATTAATCACTTGTTCCCTCAAATACTCAAAATAATGGTAGGTAGTTCATAATTCTAATCTACATTAACTAAATCTTCATTAAAATCAAGTGCATAAAATGATTCTGGGTGTTCCAAGTCATTATTATTGTCATCCATACATACATTAACTAATGAAATTACATAAAAAGGGTGGGGTAAGAAACATTCATCACATTATATTTAATCACCCACCTAATTTACCTCATTAGCTATGGAAATAAAAGGATCAAGTGTCTCTCCTTCATTACCTTTGTTTCCATGCCTTCTTTCTCTATGAGAAGGATTCTTCCCCTTGTCAAATATTTTTTCATATGTAGGACCTATTTCTTTATTATGTGGATTATTATTCAAATATTACTTATTCTAAATATGAGAAATGATGTTTTCATTTCTAGCCACTCTATATGACATATACTTTAAATCCCCCATCATTTTATCTATTTTTTCATCAACACTTAAGGAGGTGCCTAGAGAATTCTTCTCTTTTGGTGGGAGGATCTTAACATCACCCATTTTATATTTCTTTTCAACAACTCTAATGTTGTTACTAATGTTTATTTTTATATTATAAGCATGTCTTAAGTTGATTGAGCCCTTGTCTCTAAGATAAAAACTATCCTTAACATCAAATGCTTCACAAAATTTAATAAGACTAGCTACATCAAGGGGTTTGAACTTTTCCAGTAGTCTCAAGATTACTTTAGTGAATCTAGAATTAAATTCCTATACCAATTCATTAGGATTATTCCTAATGATTTCAAATTCACTCATGATAAATCTAGGATCTATTATTTCACTAGACTGTGGTTTAAAAATATTTTCATCTCTTTCTATGAATCTACACCTCCATTATGAAAAAAGTCAACCATTTCCTATCATTTTGTTCTAGATTATGAATAAATAATTTGATAACCACATCTTCAAAAACAATATCATAATCATCAATTAAATTGCTAAAATATTTGGGATGTTGATCACTTGAAATAACATTATTTCCATAAAATTTAAGTAAAATCATTATAATATCAATAGGGACCTCATTGGGATAACCTTACATCTTAGTGAAGTCAATTTATCTGAAACTATTTAATCCTAGCAAGGGAAGAGGAGGTATGATTTTATGGCAAAAAACATTCAAGCCTGTATTATTTCCACCCATATTTTGATTTATGAAAGACTAATTTATATCAAGAGTATGATTGGGAGATGAAGGGTCAGTAACAACAATATATATACTAAGATCTTATTTTGATTCTCCCTTCAAATCACCTAGAGTACTGATAACTAAATTTAGGAATTCAAAGGTATAAATATCTATAAATTTTGGTTAGGACAAAGAAACTTCTCTTCCTTTAAGAAAATGTGAAGAAGATAGATTAAGATATTTACTTGAGGAAGGAATTTACTAGTACTAATAAAATCTAAACAGTAATGGACTACGGGGTTGATCATTTCCCTCAATGATTCTCAATATTCAGATGATGAATCAAAATTTTCATCAACATTTTCAATTAAAATTCTCTCCACAATTTAAAGGAGAAAAAGGAGAAGTATCCTAAGTTTGAGGGTGAGAAGTACCTTTTCCTTGCATGGGTTTCTAAATCTACATTTCTTTGACTAATGATTTGACTAGTTGAATTTCTTGATGCTTCTTTGATGAACCTACTTTGAAACTAAAGAATAAACCCTCCAGATTTACAAAATTGAAGTAACAAAGAATAATACCAAGGTGAAGAAACAACACTTTGGAAAAAAATATGATAAATATTCAGTCCAACTAATCTTAGATCATACTAGAGTCACCGATACCATAAAGGTATAAAAAATAGACATACAATTTTCTATTAGAGAAGTGAAAATGGTGGTAAAATGAGACTAAATTGGCATAATTCCTTAGAAATAGTACTAATTTGTTGGAAAATTTTGTGGGACAATTGTAAATTAACTATCCAAGCAATGAAACAAACTATAGATAAGACATAGATTGTAAAAAAACTAGATTTCTCTAAAAAATAAATATGAAGAACCAAGAACCGCAAAAAATGATATTTTAAAGGAAAATAATACAGTGAATGAACCAACATACAATAGTCCCTGGTAATGTCACCATTTTTTTTCCAAGTTTATGGGATTATTATAATTGATTATCCAAGAAATGTGAACAAATTGTAGATGAGAAAGAGACTACAAAACAAAATAGAGTTATCTCAAAACTAAACATGAAGAACCAAAAACCTCGATGACGTCCAAAGGAAAGGAGTATAGTGAATGAACTAGTGAACAACACTTCCCAAAAACAATTTCAATTTTTTGTTAAAGTTGGCGGGCCAATTGTAAATTAACTATCCAAACAATGTGAACAAACTATAAATATGAAAGAGACTACAAAACAAACTAGAGTTATTTTAAAATTGAACATGAAAAACCAAGAAACCTAGAAACAATATTCCAAATGCAAGGATTATAGTGAATGAACCATTGCAAAACACTCCCTAGAAATGGTTCCAATTTATTGGTTCCCAAATCTATACCAAGGTAGAAATAAGTAAATATAATAGGAAAAGTCATTGTAGTGAGTTACTTTTTCACATGTAGTGAAAAAATTTAGGCCAACAAATGGAAGGGTGATTAACCTCCTACTTTTTCAGGACCTGTGAGACGTAGGGGAGAGACCCTAAAGTAACCTAAATGATGTAAAATAACATATAATAGGTGAATATGATGCAACCAACCCAAATAAGTGGCCTAAACACTATGAATTCCTATCCAATTTGTTGTCACTAGTAATATATTCATAAAATACCTACAATGGGAAAATATTACACTCAAATAGATGAAAATAACAAATATGTTTGTAATATATAAGATAATTACTCTTAACACAAGTATAATGTTCAAGGGAAGGCTCATAGACATGAATCCAAAATTATAATGGTTGAAATCTTGGGAGTTTGCAAATACAACATGAGACTTCAATAAAGTATGGAAGTGAATGGAAATATTAAAAAAATAAAGTGATCAAATGAAATATGATCATGGTTTAAATCCATTGGGAAAATAGTTTCCAATATTTAGATCAATTGAGCTAATGATAATCAAGATAAGATAACAATATACATAATTATTTCACATTCTACCACAAATTTAGATAAGCAATAAGCTAATATTACATGTACCAATCATTAATAATTAGAACAAAATTTTTTAGGGTGACAACACAATAATATTGGGACAATTATAGAAGATAAAAAGAAATGAATACTTGCAAGGATTTTATAACTCAACACTCACACATGTTTATACAACACAAACAAATTCTTCATTGTTAGAAAATAATCTGCATAGTCAAATCCTTCTGATAAAAACAACAACACTTGTTTGAGATCCCAAAATATTTTCTCTTTTCAACCAAAAAATAGTATCACTATTCGATTGGTCATAAAAATAGAAAAAAATGTACAATTAGGACAACCAAGTGTGCTCAGTAGTCAAGAGATCCATATGGAGGGTTTCTTGATACAAGAGCATCATTTCTTGTAAATAGTCAAATTTTGGTTTTCATAAGTGTTTTAGGTTTTAGAGGCCCCTTTAGGTGTTTAGGCATGATTTATAGTCCATTTGGACCTATCTTGGTATGTAATAATGTGGATTTGGAGTTTCCCTCCAAAACCCCCAATTCAAATATTTGAATTTATATGATCCTTTAATGTGGTTATTCAAATGAGGAAGGAAAAAGAGTTTGTTACAAATCCAATGGCTCAATAAGACCTATGATATTATATTGATGTTATCAAATAAAACAATATCTTGAGAAAAAAAATTAAAAAAATAAAACCAAACAAAAATGATTCTAAAAACATGAAATAAAAAACTATTAGCATCATTTCAAAAAAATTTTATATAATTTACGCATAACCAAAACGGTGTATTGACCATGGTCACTCAAGATACGTATCTCCTAAATAATAAAAGGATTAATTGCAAGATGCCCTTTTCCAAATAATGGGCTGACTAAATATTTGGGCTTATGCCACCATTGTAAACAGAAGGATAATCACATATTTGGATTATCATTGTTATATCCACCTAGAAGAAACACAAGTTTTGTCTTGCAATAAGCCAATTTCAGGATATGACTGACTTGTGATAAAACACATAAAAATGTAAGTTATTTTTGGTGGCTAGGGTACCTTCCTCGGTGCATATCACTTAACCATTATAAGGATGAATGTAAAGACATTTTGGCATTGGAGAAAAAAAATGGTACTAAAAGTTATGTATAAAAAATCTCCATGGTATACTTGACTCAATTTCCTCAAAACCTAGACATGAATGTAAAGCTCACTGAAAGATATTTTCAAGGAGGTTGTAGTGCCAGGTCATTTAGCACGACGCTAATCAAAATTTATGAGTGAAAATAGAGCCTAGGGTAATTTTAATAGGTTTTCCATTTTGACATGTTTGAGATCATTTTCTTTTGATATTTGGACATCAAATTCAACCTATATAATCGACCCTATGAACAACCATAACACGCAACATCTCCTTCCTTCATCACCGCTTCAAGTGCACAAGGAGTCACCAGTGGTTGAGACATGATGGGGGTCAATTGGTGAATTATATTTTTAAGCGAGTGCATAGAGGATCAAAGATCACATACTGGGTGTAATCTTAGGCATATTTGGGTGAGATGACACATCGTCCACCAGTGCATGCCTATATTTTCAAAATGAGGTAGGTGGGATGTAAAAATTAACCCTCTGATTGGGCGAGGGTCTAGTAAATGAGTGACGAGATTTCATTTATCACCCTTTTGGTGGGATTCTCTATAGGTTTAGTTCAACTCCATTGTGGGATTATTTGACTTCTTTCCTCCATGTAACCCTGTGTTTTATACATGTTTTTTTCCAAATTTTTGAATAGGATACCTTAGTGTACAACGTGCATTTTGTAGTGTCTTCACTTATCTCCTAGAAGTTGTCTCGCTCAACAGTCCAACATTTAGAATTTCCTCAGACTGTCTACCGTATAGGTGGTATATGAATCTATAGCTCATACTACACTTCTCTAAAGTAATCAATCTCTCATGTGCATAGATGTAGTCTAATACACTTATGTCTACAAACTAAGCCTCTACCTTAAATTTGACAGTCTCCTTAACAAAGGATTCGACTAGTTTACCATCAACTACTTGTCTTGAGGATCCATATGCCTTCAATTTAAGTGGAAAATATTTAGTAAGTCTTTTATATATAGTCATATATGCCCATAAGGTTATGGGTATCTTAAGGTCCCAATTTACCTTTTACAAGTTTACCATATCTTTCTTAGTACTTTTTAAAGAGTTTATTGATCTATCATTTCAATACCATATTATTTTGCAAAATTCTGGGCGATAGGAAGTGCTTATGTTATTATTTACCTGAACATTTTTTTTTTTCCAACAATTCTTGCAATAGCTTCACCTTTTATCAAACAAAATGTTTTAATCACCTAAGTCGCTTCCAAGACTTAGTAGGTATCTAAATGATGCAATTATTTTTTTATAGATAAATTAGGTTTTTGTCTGCAAATTTAAATACTTTTTTAGTATTGGTATGCCACCCATGGTATTGTGAAGCATATTACATGTCTTTAGATTTCACTATGGAACCGTGTGTGAGATTTTCAAAGTTGTAGGTTTTATCAGCCTTTTTTAGTTTATTTCCAACATTTTTTCAATGTAATTTCATGCAGATAAAAAAGGTTCATCTAATCAGTATCCCATCCTCTTAGCAATTAGAGCTGTATGACTAACATTAATTTTGCATGCATCTACATGATTCCAACATGGTTATGGTCATCTCTAAACTAATGTTGGGATGTACACCAAAGGATTGTGCCCAAATTAGAATTATTATGCGCGGTTGCCTCTTTTCCATTGGTGCCCCCATGCATAGCCACTCCTAACTATAAAGACTCTTTTATATGAGATATTTTCTTTTCCATGTTATACATACCAGTCTTCTTGAATACCTCATCTCTCAATTTTAAATGTAGCTAAATACCGTTATCATATTCCAATGTGAAGTGTATTTAATTCTGTGTATCAAACTAATATGTGTGTATGTCTGCTTTTATTTTTCAACTTTATGTTGAAAAACTCACCAGTAGACAGAAGATTGGCATTTATTTTTTCATCTATTACGGACAACTATAATCTTATTTATAGATCAGAACTTGAGTATTATTCCATGATTAGAAATAACCATCAGTAGTGACCCTTTCTCCTCTCCAAAACTATCAGGTATATCATGATGAATAGTATTATGGCCATTTTTCAAGTTAAACTAGGCTTTACTATTATATGTAGATAATAAACTCAGAGTATTATTTAAATAACATCTGACCTAATAGACAAATCTTCCTTGATAGCACTGGTTTAATGTTGATAAGATATTACTAAGGGTACGTGATTTATGTATAGAATTGAGCATTAGGGTGGGGCGATAAATTAGTTCCTATACTGGGGTTAAAACATACACTATTTCTAAAGCTTCTCTTTTGGTTATGGAATAATTTTGTTCCAGTCATGGTTATACTCTTTAATACTCACAAATGCTATTATGATGGTCCATTTCGTCTTGTGGTTCTTGGTCATAGATCTACCATGGATATTACTCTGCCCGTATTAGCATGATAAATGTACATGGAAAGGTAATTTTAATTATTCTGGAAATCAATAAGAATTAAAGTATGTATTCCACCAATTTTTATCTTTTAGACATAATAGAAACAAGTAATGCTCTCCACAGACATCCATCAAGTCTACAAAATTTGTTTACTCATCTTCTTTATGCAATAATCCTGCGACTATAGGAGCACTTATGGCAAGCATATTCACTTTCCCATAAGACGTCTATTGGTACTATGTATGCACCAAGTAATATGTGGGCATCCATCTTGAAAAAACATCAAGTTACTATTCCATGCTTGCAAACAACTGTTACCCGTATTTTTAGATCAAAAATTAAGTATTATGTCATGCTTACAAAGAGTGCATACTCATCATCTCAATGGAAACAATGTTGATATATGGATGGAATGTCAAGAATGTGCACTTTTTCAAATGCCTAAAGAGACTATTGTAACACAATTTTTTTTTTTCATAACATGAGGCATATAATTATATATGTGATCATCTGAGTAATCCATGGAAACCATCTGTTAATCTAGAGATTGTGTAAAATATCTTTAAATTCATTGTACTATTATGTAGCCAAATATATTTAGGGAATTCTTCAAACCAAAATATATGCTAGGATATACATGAATTAATCCAAATCTATGGAAAAACTATGTATTTTCTTGGTCCTGAAGAGTTATTCTTGACGATGATGATAACCTAAAACCACTTTCATTGGAAGAAGCATATACTTCTCTTTATACCAAAATTTCAGAGTCATTTTTCTAGTCTATAAATAGAGTGGGGAAGGGGTCATGTACACAATATTTGTTAAGTTCCCTAGAGTCAATGACATATCAAAAGTTTTCTTCGGTTAAAAATATTCTAGAACACCAAATGGGCGACTTATCCAATTTGAATTCTCAACCAATTGTAATAATTTGACACATGCTTAACATCTTATTACTATTTTTGTCTTTACTTTAAGACCTTTCAGATTTATATTAAATCTTATATGGTCATACATTCTGTAATTGTGGGTATTATGCCATGTCATTAGTTTGAATTTTTCATAGTACACACTTCTTGCTTTATTTCATGTTGAGTTATGTTAATGTCCTAAACGAGTTAATATGATGATAAATTAATTTAAGTAGTTATTAATAATATAGTTGCGATTTTGGGCTCTTCCCAATAATATTCAATCTTTATGAATTTTTTTCATCTACGCATTCTTTATATGAATAAAATGTTTTCTCTTATCTTCAAGTGTATCTATACAAGTATTGTCTTAATACTTGAGTTCTTATTCTCCAAATCACCTTTTGTTCTCCTTCTTTGTACCATTAAATAGTAAATTTGGTATGTTTTCCTCCATATCTTCGATTTGTCTTGGGATTTTATGTGGAATATAAATGGACTATTGTAGGAAAATCACTATTCATGATGGGGCCATTTAGTGCAATCATCTTGTACTTGACTGTTTATTTATCACTTTTTCTATTTATACATGTGTATGGAAATTGATAATTTCCTCTGCATATGACATTAATAGAAGTTCCTAGAATTCTAGGTAGAGATTTATGGAACGTGTTTGTCAGCATCCCAAGAGTAATTTATAGATCTACAAAAGTTCATGTCACTAGTCATGCTTCCATTTGTAAGGTGTTTAGTTCTTATATTTCTTGTTCTACCACATTCTTATAAGACAACCTAATTTCTAGAAGTAATTTTTTTATCCATAGCAAGCATGTTTCTCCAACTGACTTTGAAATAAAATTATATACATGAGAGATCTAAATTTTTTTAGGAGTCGTAACCTTCCAGTGTATACTCAGGTATTGTTGCATAAAATACTTCTCTAACTAGGTTTATAGTTTTAATTAGAATTTAATTTTTTTTTTAGTGGTGAATATTCATAATTTGGAAAATATTCCATTTTATAAAAAAATTGAAAAGGAGAATTTTACGACGGAGGTCAATGTATTGATTGCCAAAAATTGCGAGTATAATTTTTTTAGGGGCCAGCTTCGCCTACCATTGAAAACTACTCCTAAATAAACCTAGGTAATTCACCCTGTAGTATACTAGTAACTTACTACTAAATTATTGAGGTATTGTCTGAATTACTTGCTGAGGTAAGATAAGAGAAGGTGTCGATGTGCGACAAGAGGGTTACTGATGCACGATAAGGGAGGATGTCGACACAAAACAAGGGAGGATTTTGATGCATGACAAGGGGGTCACAGACGTGTGAAAAGGGAGGGAGTTGACACATGAAAAGGGGTTGCAGATGTGTGACAAGGGAGGGTGTTGACGCGTGACAAGGGGGTTACAGACGAGTGAAAAGGGAGGGTGTTAACGCGTGACAAGGGAGGGAATTGACGTGAGACAAGGGGGTTGTAGATGGTCGAGAAGGGGGGGATTTTTTTTGGTGTCATGCTAAATTACAAATATTCACCACTAAAAAATCCCTGCATCATGCACTAGTGGGGTTTCAATTTCCATCTTATATTGGGGGTTACGATTTCAATATTTTTTCATCTCTCTTTTATAGATTTTTGTTTCATCATTGTTATGTTTTTAAAAGTTACTGTAATACTACTTTGTTACATGTTATTGAATAGAAATATAAGATGTATCACCTTACATATTACATGATATTTATATGGCAAGGGGTTCTAATTACTCTTGGATTAATTAAAAAAAATCCACTAAATTTTGTCTCTAGGATAGAAAAAACGTGGAATTATCTCTATAAACATGCATCTAATGAAAAAAGGATAAAAAGAGTGTTTATAGGATGCTTACACTACAAGTCCCCATCAAGCATATGATTTTCCCACAAGATTCCATTGTTCTTAAAAACCAAATTCTATTGGGACCATTAAAAAAAAAGTGAGTTACTATGTCATGCCTACAAATAAATGTATTGCTCTTTATAGATTAGAAATTGAGTATTATTTCATGCTTACATAGATAAGTTGAGGTACGCCATATCATTAAGATAGTGAGTACATACATGAAGTAAAAATTAAACATATTTGACTATATAAACTAAATTATTACTAAATACTTAAATTAAGTAACCATAAATCAACATTTTAATAATGACAACATGTAGAAAATATACATGTAGATAAATATTTTCAATGTATAAAATATTTAGAATTATAAATGTCTATCATTTAAGATTCAGTAAAATTAAAGTCTTAAACTAAATCATAACAATAATAGGCTTATTTCCTTTACAGAACGTTACAATGTTTCACTACAATGAACATCCCCCCTTGCATGCTCCTTGAAATTATTTTACAACATTTTAATTTAATTGGATTTTAAATCATAAATTTTTATATTTAAATGTTTCACTTGAAAACTACACCTATCAATCTCAATGAATGAATCATCAATAGTTTTCAACATCTCCTTTATCACTATATCACTTTATTGGATTTTTTTTACAACTTGACTATTTTTTAGTTCTTATTTGCAATATATTTTTCTAATACCTCAATATTTTGGTATTTTTATCTAAGAATCTCATCCCTATATGCCATTAAGTCATTCATATTTAATTCCAGGTTTGACAATCTTTTTTCCAATAGATAATATTAATTTTCAAATTCCTTCTTATATATAATATCATTAGCCATATAACTTACAATTTCCTACAACTTAGTTATTGCCATGTTTTTGTCTACTATGGTTTGTTCTAGAAGTGTAATAAGTTCTTGTTGAATCTTTAAATAATTATCTTGGATGAGATTATGCTCCAGTGACTTCATTTTTTGTTGCATCTCATTACGTGTATTGTCCTATATGGCTTCCAATTTCACATTAATTTCCTTTTATTCTGGAAAATTCTTGAGAGAATAATATTCTTCTCCCTGTAATTTACTTGTGCTTGCAATTTAACAATATTTTATTCAAATTCAATGAGGTTTTCTTGCATATTTCCTATCAAAGAGTATTTTTATCATATACATTTCTTAAGAGACATTTTATCTACTTCCAACACCTTATTCACCCTAATACCACTAAATATATTTTATTCTTCTATAAAAATTTCAATTGACCCTTTCCTCTTTTTTTTTTGATCTATAAAAATTTTCATGACACAAGAGTGTTCTATCTCGTCACACTCTCCATTATTCAATTCCCTCACAATTAATTTTATGTACCATGCAAAGTAGATTGTATAATTTGATTTTTGATTTTATTTATTGTACCTAGTACTAAAAGAGAATTTGTATAAAATGTGCCATGATGTTTGTTTTGAAAAACATATCTTCGTACCATATTAGTAGTCTCACGCCATGGAGAGGATATGTTTGCACTATAAAAACCTTGAGCTGTGTTGCTCCCTTTTCTTCATCCTCAATATAAAACACCTAAGAAAGTACTTGATTGAATATATTTCTTCCCGCCCTCTTAAAATTTATGCATAGATTGTTCTTGTCATTAGGAAAATTTTCAATTTTAGTGCTCTTTGTAGAAACTGTAATGATGGCTCCTTTCACCTCTATTTTTCCATCTAGGGAGTATTCCTTTGCTATGGGGATGCAATTTTATACAAAATGGTGCACCTCATTTTCTTTGAAATTTCCAATATTTATGATGAAGTCATATAAACCAGACCTAATTAATACATCCTTCAATTTTTTAGAACTATGAAGTTGTTCCCTACCATCTTCTTCCATTATGATTGGAGGTAGTCATATTCTCTTATAATCTATTATTTCATTCATCTACATTAGGTAAAATTTATCCTTATTATTCTTCCCCTTTCCTATTCACATTTTTTCAAACCACATATGGTAATTTAAAAATTTATTCATGAAAACATGAATTTTACATGATATCTTTATTTTCATCTACACTTTATATGCATGCAAAGGTAGTATTTTATAATATTGATTATATCAATTCAATACATGTTAAAAGGTAAATAATTATGCATGCATTTATTTTACTGCATAATGGATGCATGATATCCTTACAAGCCTTTTATAAATTTAATTATGTAATGTGTTCACCGGTAGTAAAATACATTACATTATATAATGTGTCCACCTGATAGGTGAATACTGTACAACATGACATTGTACATGATATTTTATGTATCTACACTTTCTATATGTGTATGACAGGTAGCCTTTTATGTCAATTCAATACGCATATATTACTCTACATAGTGGACATTTGATATCTACATTTAATGAAATTAAATATCTAATATGTTCACCAGTAGGATAATACATTCATAATATTAAGTTTCCACTAGTAGGAGAATGACATACATTGACTATTGACATTATATAACATGTTATCTAGTAGGAAAATAATAATTATATTAACGTCCATTAAATGTATAATAAATGTTTTTAATTAGTTTTTAATGTATGATTGACTATGAACTCACAATGGAAATGAATAAATTACTTACGAAAGGTCCATTATGTAGTGTAATAAATACTAATAAATACATTTTTATGCGTATTGAATTGACATAGGACCTTTAATTATTTCGTGAAGTCATAAAATCCATTGAATCCATTTTGAATGGTAGAATTCACAAGCCATTGAAGCTACTAAATCCATTCAAAGTTTAGAATTCAAATACACCTTTGAAGGAAGCCATTGAAGTGTAGAACTCACATTGAAGGACATTTATCCTTGAAAATATGAGTGAGAGGAGTAAGGGCAGTGCCAAGAAGATGTCAAGTGACACATGTGGATGATAGTGGGTCTCAAAAGGGGAAAAAATTATGTTAGGGGAAGAAATGGATGAAGTTGCATAAGGAAAGAAAATATTATCATTATTGGAAAACAAGAGAACAATTGTCAAATAACTTGGAAATGGTATGAGTGATATGTACATCGTGAATATGATTCCATGGATACTCCCTTAGATGAAATAATTTGTAAACTAACTACAATTGGATTTTCCCAATTGAGCAACATGTCAGTCTACATGTTGGATGACAAGAAAACCTAAACTGATAACTTAAGATGATTGACAATTATTATCCAAAATATGGAGTTCTGATGTTTGAAGGTATTTATTTAAAATTTACTCCTAAGTTGTTTAATTAGGTTTTTGGTTTACCCATGGATGGTGAACCTATTGTGGAACTATATGTGCAACCCAAATTTAGGGATTTTTTTATTGAAAAATATTTTTATGGTTTTCCTATTGAATTAATTAAGGACGAGGGATTTAATATAGAGTATTTAAAAAATATTATAAAATCAATGTGTGAAGTTTTTCTTGTAATATTATTCCTTTTTGAAAGGAATACAAAGATAGCCATGTGGATGGTTATCTATGTTTTTAAAATTTTGAAAGGGGAAAGTTAAAATGGGTTGCATATGTTTCTTATAGATTCAAATCATAAGGGGTTATGAATTTTACTATTTTTTTATATGCTAAGATATTAATTTATTTGATTTGATCAAATTTATTGGATAGAAAAACACATAACCAACCTTCCATGTACTAGCTTAAGAAAGGTGTTGGTACTCTTACAACTGAACAATTGGATACAAAGTTTAATTCCAAGACTATTAGAAGAGTTAATAATAACCTTTCTACTAATCTAGAGGATGAAGGTGAAGTTTCACTTGTGATCTCTTTGAAAGGTAGAAAAGATATCTCTAGAAATAAGAAAATTATACTTGTAGATGATGTTGGTTTTGACAATGAAGATGTCAGTGTAAAGGAAGAAGATAAGGAACCATTGAGTTATGAGTTTTTATAAAGATTTGGAAATAGAAATTCTTACATCTGAAAAGGAAACATCGTTTATGCCAATTCCATCACTTGGTCAAGTAGGTCCTATTATACATAGTAGTGTAGTGAAGCCAAGAAAATTATATAATTTGATGAATAGGACATAAAGTACAAGTGAAGACTCTAGTACAGTTTTGGCTACAAAACCTTGTAAGGCTAACATCAAGGGATATGATGACTTTTATTTTTTTGAAAATCCTAATAAGATGGATATTCATACTTATAAAATGTAATCACATCAAAGAAGATAGTTTCTAATGAAGAACACAAAACATGGATTTAAATCTAGAGATGGAGATGTGGTTACATTAATCATTGGTGTGTAATTTGACTAACAATTGAAACGAAATTCTTGACTGAAAATGAATATGCAGGAATGTTATTGATGAAAATATTATTACGTTCCTTGATTCAACATTAGATTTGGATGTTGGAATCTCTACAGATTCAATGATTATTTTCTCAAGATTATGTCAATTGTTCAATGAAGGTGAAAAACACTCTCGAGAATTTTGAAACAAGGCATGACGAAAATTTCAATATTTTAGTTGATGTTGTACAGTCTACAAGTGATGGAAGTTTACAAAGATACAAATATTTATATGAGAATATATTAAAGTGTGAGAGTTACAAGGTAAAAGAAAATGTGTTTAGTAGTCTTATTTTAAGGTGTTTTAACCAAATTGGCCCAGATAAAACATTGGTTGACATATACATGGGTGTCAATAATATATCTAAGGAAGGTCAAGAAAATTCCAATTATTTTTTGAGTATTAATAAAAAAATGAATGAAATGGAGAAGGAGAAGAGTGAATTCAAGAATGATAATGATGTATTGAAGATAAAAAATAATGAATTGAAAAATAAAAACAAATAATTGAGTAATAAGATTCAAGAAAATGATAGTTTATTAATGAAAAATGTTACATGTAAGAAATCTTACGATGAATACAATAATAAGTTGTAAATTGGTTACAATAAGGTGATAAAATCCATGGGACTATATGAAAATCAAATTAGTGCATTGAAGCAAGAAATTGAACATTTGAAGGAAATGAAAATTTTGATGATTCTACTTTTGAGCTCACACAAAATAAATTGGGAGTTTATTTAATTCATATGACCCATTATAGGAAAGATATGGAGTTGGGCATTAAATAAGAATAGCTTTAAGTTCACCAAAATCAATAGTCAAGATGTATTGTGAATCATCTACAAATATGGTGGATGAATCCCAAGCTCATGAAGGAGAGAATCCCCATGTTTGAAAACAAAAGGAACCAGAGCATCCCCATGTCAAAAAATATAAGGAACCAAAGTATCCCCATGTTTATAAACTTAAGGAACTAGAGCAACACCATGTTGAGAAACTTAAGAAACCAAAGAAACATTTACAGGTGGATGGATACAAGGGTTGGGAGAATTGGTCCTACAGACTGAGTGTCTTATCAAAGTTGTTAATTGTTAATTATGAATTATTATGGTGACCAAGTATAGCTATTAATTTTTAATTGAACTTATAATTTTGTAATTTGAGCCTTATTACAAGATTTACTAGTTCATTTTTGAGTAATGTTTTGTTATACTACATGAATGCAACACATTTTAGTTACACTCTTTCATGTTTATTGTGCTTAAGTGATTATGTGATTTTTTATGTTTACATGATCCTTATTATGATCATGTACATTGATCTTATATGTATAATGTGTCAGATATTCTTATCTGTATGTCATACTTTTGATAATTAATAATTTCTCTTGTATATATTTTTGTTTCCTCATTGTTATACTCATTTGTAAAGTTATTGTACTATGTCACCTATTCTTGATAAGAAATATAATATGTATAACCTTACATATTACATGATATTTACATGAAAGAGGGTTATAATTAATCTTAGATAAATTGTATTCCATTAATTGTTGTTTTGACATATGGAAATGGTTGGAAATATGTTTAAAAATTAGAAATTGAAGAAGATGTTCATTTTTACATCTTGTGAGTGCTATATAAGTTGTAAATGATTATGAATGTGATAATACAATGATATTAATAATATAAATCTTGATTTACATAGTACACGATGTTTATGATACTAAATTATTATAATATGTTACTATTCATTTTTATCATGCTTATGTGTTTGTTGTGATTATATGATTTTTATGTTTCCATGTTCCTTGTGATGGTCATGTTCATTGATCTTATGTGCATAATGCACCTAATGGGATTATGAATTTGTTGGGATTATGTGCTTGATGTTCTAATGTTCTTGATGAGATCATTTCACTTACATATCTACTATGATCATTATCATGATCATGTCTATTATTCTTATGTGGTTCTTTCCATATTGTTATGATACTTATCATGTTTATGTTCATTATGTGTTTCCTATGTTGTCATGATCCTCATCATATCTATTTTGCTCATGTTTATTATGCTTGATATTATGTCATGATACTCATCATGTACGTATATTGGGGAAAACTATTTCCCTTTCTCATGATACTCATTAATTAATATCTACAAATTAATGACTTAGTGTTACAACAGTTCCAATGATTTATATACACATAAGAAAATGTCTTTAAAATGAACGTTAACAAAAAAAACTTTTTCATTTAAATGAATTGTTTATTTTTGCAAACATTGTATTAATTAACAATATTCAATTGTAAATATATTGATAATTATTATAGGTTGAAAAAAAATTGTACTTACACAGAATTTGATATTGAGGTCACCATTCAACATACAATGATTCATCCCTATCCTTGGATGCATCTTCTAGATTTTTTGTTTTTATTTTTTTAGTACATAGAGTATCCTTTAGTTGATCTGCCTTCTTTTCCATGTTAGTTAAAATATGTACTTGTTGAATTACAATCCTTTATGTTGGGCCACTATTTTCTTCAACTGACACACTCAACAACAACTCAGGCTCCACCATTGAATTTTGTTTGACAAATCTCCCTCATTTTATTTTTTGAATATGATAAAAATGTGGTTAATTAAATGTTTAATTAAAATTTTCTAAAACTTTACAAAGATATACTTAAAATAATAAATATTAATCTCTATTTGATTGAATGTTGTCACCGAATAATATATTTCAATAGTTCTTATCCTCCTTGATTTTCCTCTTCTTTCCAAAATGGTGTGCTTTAAGATGGGCATATCCATCAAATTTTCTTATGGGCCTTGTTCTTGGAAGATATTCAATCTTGTTGGTGCACTCAACAGATCTTTCTTAACCTATTTTTTCCATGAGTTAAAGATTTGTTTCACTAATGTAGATTCAATACTAGGGAAAAAGGATTCCAGATCCATAGCCCTAATGATTGTAATTTTTGTTAGGGTCTCATCATATTAAACATTAAGTTGGGATTTAACATTTGAAGGTAATAAATTTTTTGGACCGTCATTTGAAACATATCTTCTGATCTAATGACCAACTTGAATAATTGTGTTGTCATCTCATTAGCCAGAAATATTTTATCATGTTTAAAAATGTTTCTATACTCCATAGGAGTGCCTCTTCCTCCATCAGATTGTGTATTCAACAATTTCATCTCCCGATATTTATGCTCCAGAAACTCATTCCTTAATTTACCAAATGTAAAAAGGTGAACTAACTTGGTCATTTGTAAGGCATGGTATCCTTCAACATTCATATAAGGGCCCCCTAGACATGAAGAACACAACTAAATCAACTCATTGGCTAGGTTTTCAATCCTATGCATGGTGAATACTCAATTCAAATCTATGCAATATACAAAATATTATAATTTCAAAACCCAATAAAACGAAGAGTATTCATACCCAACCTCATATTCAATTACTACGACATCATATGTACCTCTAGATGGTTACAGGTGTAATATGTGGAAATATATGTAATATTTCCACATTATCACAAGTTTTATATACTTTTGTTCATCTAGAAGGCCTTCAATTACCTAGTAAAAAATAACAAAGAATGAAATCCCAATTAAAGTCACAAAACAAATTAATTTTTTTTTTGTTATGCTAAATGTATAGTGTGAAAAATTTAATATTTTGGTCATGAAAACTAATCCTACCATTTAAAAACATCTTTCCTAACCATCGTGAACCCTTCCTCTAGTCATCTTGCCAACTCACGCATCCCCTCTGAGTATGTGCCTTCCTCATTCTATATAAGAGGAACATGATAAAATGGTTTTCATGTGTGCTTAATGTGTATGGGAATAGTGCTCTCTAGAGCACTAAATTGACCATTTTAGCCTTTTTGTAACATAAGGAAATCCTCTGGAAGATGATAGGAAAGAATTAAACTATCTAGAAGTTGTTTTGGAGATAATTGAATAAATCTAAGGAATTTTAGGGAAATTTTTTGGATTCAATTTATGTCAGGAACAATTTAAGAAAAATCAGATCATTTTGGGCATGGGAATGAAGGCTCCAACAGAGAAAGTCACCTTGTTTTGAATATTATAAGAGATAAAGGAGGAATTGAAAGCTCAAAAAAAATCAATGGAAATCTCTTGTAATCTTCCACATGATGGACACATCAATATTTGTCTAAATCTTAAATATCTCTTGTGATATCTCAAGTCACTATCGCTGATCCTTCATGCCAAAAGGGTGAATTATTCCATAAATCAAATTTAAATATGAATCAATTATTTAAATTTGTGTTAATGAACTCAATGTATTATTTGGAGTCAAAATCATATAGTATTTCACCCCTGAACTCAAAAATTTTCTCTCATAGTTAAAAAGTAACCTACATGTTCTAATTTTACGTTGGGATGATGAAATTAATATCACTTAAAGGATTTAGCACAATTTTTATGTTGGCGTGTCCCCTTTCAATTTTACCAAGGTAAAAAGGTACATGAGGGACACAAAAGTGTTCTCCCCTATGCATTTTTCTTTTTTTTCACTTAAAACTTGTGACTTGGGTGGTTAGGTAAGCATAATACAAAAATATGTTCCTTTCTCATGTGAAGCTAACATGTGGCACATTTTTAAGGTGTAACGTCCCATTTCAATTTTCCCCACATGAAATGGGAAAGGAAATTTAGGACAATTTTTTTTTCTTCTGGTTCCTTTTCTTTCTTTCGTTACTTAAAAACTCCAACTCGAAGTGTTTGAAGTGTTAGGAGTGTAAACTTGAACCCAACTTGAAATTAGTCCCCCTCCTCATGATAGGCTGACCCATGGTGATTTTTTCAAGGTTTTATGTCCCATTTAAATTTTCCCAAGGTGAAAAGGAACATAAGGGACATAAAAGTGTGCTACCCCTCTCTCAGTTAGCCCCCAAAAACATTTAAAACCCCAATTGAGCCCTGAGTGCTAGTTTCCAACCCCTTGCATCTCACTCTCACGAAACCACAAGATGACACTTGGAATGATATGGTGTAAATATAATTTCCTTTTATATATTTTCCCATTGACCCTCTTTTCCCCTAATTTTTAATGGTGTACCTCCACTTTAACCCTCATCCAACCCTAGTTGTGCCTGTTTGAGTCAGAAATGAGTTAAAGTGTGCAAGTGAGATAAAAAAAGATTCATATTCAAACACTTAACCATTTTTAAGTTTTAAATACCTGTTTCCCCTCCCAATATCAGTCCCCTTGTTTTTATGCTAACGATGTCACAAACCTCATATACTAAAAATGGAAAGTTGCTCATATCTCCCAAACTCCTTCCTAATCCCCATAAGATTTTAATAGAATCCCCTTCCTAATTTTTTTTTAAAAATGTTTCCAACCTTTCATCCAATGGTGGTCTATGTTATTTTTTGTATCCATACAAATTTTTCCCTTAGAAAAACTCATTTTTCAGATCTACAAAGTTCTGGTGATTGAAATAATCTAAAAATTGGAACAAAACATCCTTGTGAAATAAATTTTTTTTTGAGACCACTCTAATTCCGTTATGACATGAGAAAGGCCCACTTATAAAAATATTAAGCCTTCCTAAGATTCATAGTCTATAATTAGTAAGTATTAAAACCATTCATACTCTAAGTTTTCATTGCTATTGCACATTAGGAAAACTAAAAAGTGTTAAATTGAACAACTAGTAGCTATAAATAGACTACCTACATTAAGTCTTACTAAAAATAGTAAGTGTTAGGATATTGGTTGAGAAACATGGATGCTGAGTGACCCATGCTGATGAAAGAGCATTTGGATGTTCTTGAGACAGTTGCAGAACATCATGTTGATTGGACAGACTCAAAGTTTCACAATATACACTTTCAGTTGAGAATGGGAGTAATTATTCTATCTATAAAAGAAGACCTTTTATGATGAGTAACAACTGGGAAAGAAGGTGTTTAAGAATCTTGCAATTAATCCCATTTAAAAAGGATATATCTTTGCCACAGAGGTGAAATTCGAAGACAATATGAGTAAGGTGATGATCTCCACATTCTAACTCTAACCTTGTGTTCAAATCTCTTTCCAAGAGGAGAAGATCATCATATTTGTAGGACCCGATAGTCATTTGAGTGTATATCTCATAATAGTGTTTTTAAACACTTATTCAATGCTTTGGAGTATGTACACATCTCAAAGGAGGAGGAATTTGTTATCACATTATTTCTATTAAGCAAGAGGTCAAAGGAAAGAAACTTCATTCATGGAGCACTATTTAAAATATCCATCAGAAGCATGTTATTCATTAGTAGGAGCTTCCCGTCTCTGGATCATCATTTATTTATTCTTCTTCTTCTCTCTCTAACACTCTATTCCTTCATTGAGAATTTAATTTTTGCTCTTTGGTCTTATTCACTTAAGTGGGATTGTTTTGCATTGTAAAAGTCCCTTTTCAAAAATATGAAAAGGAATTAATTCCTAGTGAATGTGAAAGGTCACAAGTGGTGGTTAGGTTAAAAGTCACATGGGGGAGATGAAAAGAGTTTTTGTAAGCTATAAATTAGGATGACATCTCCATTTAAATGGGTTAACATTTGTTGATTGTTATTAGTTGTTTGACTTTGTATCACTACTACTACAAGCAATAAGATACATTCTTTTATATCCTTTCTTATCTTCTTCTACTCTCTCTATTTTCCAGCTTTTCAAGAATTGTAATCTTGTACAACAAAGAAGGAAATTTTGGTCTCTGATTAATGAATCCATAGAAGTTTTTGTCTCAGATTGATTAGTATTGCTACTTCTTACATGGTTTATTTCTTCCTATTGAATGTGGACCTAATCTGGCTAATGTGTGTAAAATATATAAGCCTACTCACAACATTAACACCCTCTCTCCATTTTCCTAATTCCCTTTACCTCTTTCCAAATAAAATTCCTCCCATGTATACTATAAAATCACTTTTCCATAGGTTTAGTGGAGTATTCAGATGTGATCCCACCCATAGTTTTATTTATTCCTTGCATTTAATACATGGGATCCTCCCCATAACTAAGAAGGAGTGGCCTAACCCTGTTAATGTTAGTGAAAACCACTAATCTATCCTGCAGAAAATTATTTCACCAAAAAACATCAAAATAAATTTTACTAACCTTTAAAATTATTTCAAGCCAAATGAGAATCCCATCATAAATTGAACCATTTGATTGTTTGTTGTTAAGATACTTAAAGTATCGATCTTTATAATGGTATGATTTCCTTAACCTACATGAAATTCCCTTTTTTCTATTTCATCCCAAATCATAATAAATTTATCTTTCTAGTATTTCTTAGATGGATGTTTCTTGTCATAATCTTGTGTTATGTTGTAAACTTCATGAAGCATATTTACAATAGTTCAAAATCTAGCATGACGAGCATGATAAAAAAGGTTGGACATCATCTTAAGTGTAATTTGTAAATGATAATTTGCAGTAAATAATTATAAGATGACTACATGTTAGATATAATTTTTTTATATAATATTAAAAGTGATGACATGACATGTAATGTGCATTTATGTCATTGATTATATTAATAATATAGTTTTTCATAACTGTTAATTCATAGCCATGTAATTATGGGTTGACATCTGTAATGCAATCATAAAAACAATATTCCCATTATTTTCTTACAATCGATCTTAGGTTTTGGTACTTGCTAGTTATGTTTTGCATTGTCAGAAATAAGATTATAAACTGATAATTCATTGTCAAGAAAATAAGATTAGAAATTGACAACACATAGTAACGTAAAAAATAATTTTAAAAGTACTATTCATGAGTTTTTTAAAATAAAGTTTGGTTTCATTGTGTACAACATGGAAATAGTGTGGAAGTATCACCATCACTTATTAAATGCTTCTTTGTAACCATGTGCATGTCTTTATTGAGGATTGTGCACCATGAAAAAAAATCATTTCCCATAACTGAAATGTTGTTATTGCATACAAAACTTATTGTGGCCATATAACTATGAAATTAATACAATTTCACTTTGACATACCTATCATCAAGAATATTAATTCCAGAACTAATTAATTATGTTATTTGGATCTACAAGGTCAACAAAATGGGCTAAAATCTATTTATACTCCTCAACATCAAATGTTTCTAGAATTATACAAGACATGAGACCATTATCTTGTAGTAGCTCTGGGAATACTTCACACACCTAGCTTCCTCTATCACAATAGACATGAGATTAAATACCGACCTTGAAACAAACTTCATCAACTCTAGATACAATGTTTTTCTGCATATGAATCAACCATAAAATATGCATACACATTTATGTCATTAAATTTAACAAACCATTATAACACCATCTATTTTCCCCAACCTATAATCATTTTCTCATCCTCTTTAGATCACAACTTCATCCCCTCACAGACTAAGGTTTTTAACCCTTTAAGCACACTCCATAAGTGTCAATGTGTTTCAAATATGTCAAGCTTGTATGGTATATTCTTGACTCAAAAAACATTGATGCTAACTTATGAGGATTAAAGTAACTGTAGATATCATTCATAACAATTGATCAATTTTTTTCTAGAAATTTATCAAAGTGCAACAATCACGCCTTCCATTATCAGAATAATTACTTATAGTACCTAATTATACTAATAATGTTTAATTTTCATCCACATCATCACCCCATTTCCTAGATATCCATGATCCTATGTCGTCTAATAATTTCTTTCCCTCCACCGATTTTATGATAGTGCAATCTTTATCCTTTATTTAGGTTCAATAAACCATTTCATTGATCATCCATTTTTCTAATTATATTCTAAGTCCTATATCCTTCAGTTGCCTCAATTGAATTTTTTTCATCACTTCTCACCATAGATTCACCACCTTGAATTGTTGCATCTAAATGTGTATTAATTGTATCCATTTCCCCATATTTTCTAAAAAAAGTGATGACCAATGTTCTATAGAATACCTAATACGAAGGAATTTTGATATCCTTCCATGCTCAATGAAGTTTTATGACTTGTCATGAAGGGGAGTGTTGATGCCTACCATGTTAAGTGGAGTTTTATTTCCTACTATGGGACTGAGTCTAATGGAATGACATGGTGAATGGAATTTAATTTCATTCCTTGAAGGGAATGATGAAGGTGTACCATGTTGAATGGATTTTGATGACCCACAATGTTGAATGGAGTTTCATGTCCTGCCAGGGTAAATTTTAAGACCCCAAAAAAAATAACCATAGATATACTTGGTGAATTTCTATAAACAAATTTTGAAATAATGGAGAATGAATACAAATTAAAATGGAAAGGTTTTTAGATGGTATCAACTTTTGGCTGGTAGCATTAGGCTACTAAATAGTAATAAATTTCGCTTTTTTGCACACATTAAAGGTGTCTTGAATATAAAAAAATGTATTTAATGTAAACATCAGGTGAATCAACTAAAATAAATAAATTTGTACCCAAAAATTTATGCGAAATAACAAGTAACCTAACCCCTTAAAATTTACCAAATCCAAAATTTCAAAAACTTAAATATTCATGAATTAATGAAGATTAGCTACTAAAATTTGCATATATGTCCTTTCATGAAGAGATGTTCATGGCTTGCCACATTGAATGGAGTTTGATGTCCTTCCATGAAGGGAGGATGATTTCATGCCATGTTGAATAGAGGTTGATGAACTGTATGAAGTGATTTTGATGACCTACCATATTGAATATAGGTTGATGCCCTCTCCATGAAGGGAAATTGAAATAGAGTCCAAAGGTATGTTATTCCCTAGTATAAAGTTTTGGGCCTTTAATTTCACTAAAGGGAAAGGGGGTTTAGTGTATGCTCTCGAAAGGGTGATCATGTTATTCATTGTAGGAGCTTCCCCGTCTCTGGATCACTCATTTATTTATATCTTTCTTCTGTCTCTCTCAACCCTTCCTATTCCTTCATTGAGATTTAATTTTTGCTCTTTGTCTTATTCACTTAATGGGATTGTTTGTTGCAATTGTAAAAAGTCCCTTTTCAAAATATGACAGGAATTAATTCCTATTGAATGTGAAAGGTCACAAGTGTGGTTAGGTTAAAAGTCACTGGGGGGAATGAAAAGAGTTTTGGTAAGCTATAAAATTAGGATGACTCTCCATTTAAATGGTTCCAACATTTGTTGATTGTTATTATAGTTTTGTTTTACTTTGTATCACTACTACTACACAGCAATTAAGATACATTCCTTTTATATATCCTTTCTATCTCTTCTACTCTCTCTATTTTCCTTTGCCATCTTGGTCAAGATTGTAATCTGGTACAACAAGAAGGAATTTTTGTCCCTCTGATTATGAATCCATAGAATTTTTTGTCTCAATTGCTTAGTACATTGCTACTTCTTACATGGTTTATTCTTCCTATTGAATGTGAACCTAATCTTGGCTAATGTGTGGTAAAATCTATAAGTCCTTCTCACAACATTAACACCCCTCTCCCATTTTCCTATTCCCTTACCTCTTCCAAATACAATTCCCCATGTATACTATAAAATCACTTTTCCATAGGTTTAGTGGAGTATTCAGATGTATCCCACCCTAGTTTTATTTATTCCTTGCATTTAAGACATGGGATCCTCCCCATGTACTAAGCAGATTGGCCTAACCCTGTTAAGGTTAGTGAAAACACTATTATCTAAATCCTGCACTAAAATTATTTCAACAACCAAAAAACATCATATAAAGTGTTTACTAACCTTTAAAATTATTTCAAGCCAAATGAGAATCCCATCATAAATTTGAAAAACCTTTGATTGTTTGTTGTTAAGATACTAAAGTATCGATCGTATAATGGTAATTATTTCCTTAACCTACATGAAATTCCCTTTTTTAATATTTCAGCCAAATCATAATAAATTTATCTTTCTAGTATTTCTTAGATGGATGTTGTCTTGTCATACTTGTGTTATGTTGTAAACGTTCATGAAGCATCTTTACAAGTTCAAAATCTAGCATGCCGAGCATGATAAAAAAGGTTGGACATCATCTTAGTGTAATTTGTACATTTAGTTTTCAGTAATAATGATAGAGACTACAGTTAATATAATTTTTTTTCTATAATATTAAAAGTGATGACATGAACATTTAAAATGTGCATTTTTAATGTCATTGATTATATTAAATAATATAGGTTTTTCATAACTGTTAATTCATAGCCATGGTAATTAGGGGTTGACATCTGTAATGCATCATAAAACAATATTCCCATTATTTTGCTTAATCGATCTAGGTTTTTGGTACTTGCTAGTTATTTTTTGGCATTGTCAATAAAATAGGATAAACTGATAATTCATTGTCAAGAAATAAGATTAGAAATTATTGACAACACATATTACGTAAAATAATTTTAAAAGTACGATTCCCTGATTTTTTTAAAATAAAGTTTGGTTGCATTGTGTAAACATGGAAAATAGTGTGGAAGTATCACCATCACTTATTAAATGCCTTCTTTTTTTTTTGTACCCCATGTGCATGTCTTATTGAGGATTGTGCCCATGAAAAAAATCATTTCCCATAACTGAAATGTTGTATTGCATACAAACTTATTGTGCCCATATAACTATGACATTAATACAGTTACTTTGACATACCCTCTCAGCAAGATATTAATTCCATAACTAATTAATTATGTTATTTGGATCGCCAAGGTCACAAAATGGCAAAATCTATTTAACTCTCACATCAAATGTTCGAGAATATACCCATAACATGAGACCTTAATCTTGTGTAGCTCTGGTACTACTTCCTCACAACACCTAAGCGTCCTCTATCACATTGACATGATATTAACTACCGACCTTGAAAACAAACTTCATCAACTCTATACAATGTTTTTTCTCATATGAATCAACCATAAAATATGCATACCAGTTATGTCATTAAATTTAACAACCATTATAAAACACCATCTAATTTTCCCTCAACCTATAATCATTTTCTCATCCTCGTTTAGATCACAACTTCATCCCCGCACAGACTATGTGTTTTTAACCCCCTTAAGCAACACCCATAAGTTCCATGTGTTATTTCAAAAATATGTCAAGCTTGTAGGTATCTTCGTGACTCCAAAACAATTGATGCTAACTTATGAGTATTAAAGTAACTGTAATATTCATTCATAACAGTGATCACTTTTTTTCTAGCAATTTAGCAAAGTGCACAATCACGCCTTCCATTATCATAATAATTACTTATATGTAACCTAATTATCTAATAATGTTAATTTTCATCCACACATCAATCACCCCATTTTCTAGAGAATCCAGATCCTATGTCTCTAATTTTTCTTCTTTCCCTCCACCATTTTATGAATGTGGCAATCTTTAAGCCGTCTTTAAGGTTCATAAACATTTCATTGATCATCCATTTTTCTAAGTTATTCGAAAAAGTCCTATATCCTTCATTGCATCAATTGATTTTTTTTCATCACTTCTCACCTAGATCACCACCTTGAATTGTTGCATCTAATTTGTATTAATTGTATCCGTTCCACATATTTTTCTAAAAAAAAATTTGATGACCCCTTTCTATAGATACCTAATACAAGAATTTTTGATATCCTTCCATGCCTCAATGAAGTTTTAGACGTGTCTGAAGGGAGTTTGATGGCCTATACCATGTTAAGTGTAGTTTTATGTCCTACTATGACTGAGTCTAATGGAATGCATGTGAATGGATTGAATTTCATTTCCTTGACGGTATGATGAGGTGTACCATGTTAATGGAGTTTGATGACCACACAATGTTGACTGTGATTTCTGCTGCAGGTGTAAATTTTAAAGACCCCAAAAAAAAGAACCATAGATATTACTTGGTGAATTTCTAAACAAATTTTTTGAAATAATGGAGATGATACAAATTCAATGGAAGTTTTTTAGATGGTATCAACTTTTTGGCTGGTATCATTCTATGGCCTACTAAATAGTCATAAATTTCTTCGGGGGGCAACCATAAAGTGTCTTGATAATAAAAAATGGATTTTAATGTAACATAGGTTAATCACTAAATAAATAAATTGTACCCAAAAAATTTATGCGAAATAACAATAACTAACCTTAAAATTAGCCAAATCCAAATTTCATAAAACCTAAATATTCATGAAGTAAGGAAGATTAAGCCACTAAAATTGGCATGAGGTCCTTCTCATTAAGAGATGTTTCATGGCTTGGCCACATTGTAATGGGTTTGATGTCCTTCCATGAAGGAGGATGATTTCAATGCCATGTGAATGAGGTTGATGACTGAGGAAGTGTGTTGATGACTCTACCTATTTGAATATAGGTTGATGCCTCTCCATGAGGGCAATTTGAAATAGAGTCCAAGGTATGTCAATTGCCCTCGTATAAATTTTTGGCCTTTAATTTCACTAAGGGAAGAGGTTTTGTGTATGCTCTCCGAAAGGGTTGATGAAATTCATGTCAAATGTATTAAAAAAAGGTTCATCAATTGGGGGGTGAGAATCACTACAGCAACACATTATATTGGAATTTATTGATATAGCAAGTGTATTCTTTTGTCCTCTATGTTTAATGTATCTTCAAATTGCTTTGGTGAAAATAAGGGAAGATATAAAACTTCATTTTCCTTTTTAGGTCATCCTATTTCTTTGCAAAGTTCAATATTTTTTGTGGTTTTTGAATCTTCCATTGTGAAAACTATAGAAGAGAAATTTAAACTCAATTTAAAGGGAACTTTAATTTTAAAAATGATGGTGGTTAACACTCAAAATATGATACTGTTTTTTTGTCTTATAAATGTAAAGTTAATTTATAGATCCTTTTACAACACATAGATTTTGTATTCAATTTAAACCAAAAATGATCTTATAACTCTATAACAACGTTCCAACTAAGAACTTACATCTCAGAGGCCTACTAGAAAATGTATGAGAAAATATAACAAGGTCCAACTAATAAATTTACTCAACAAACCTTTCCAGATTGATGCATAAGTTGAGAAGAAAGGTTGGTCACATTTTGGTCTAGATGAGTTATTCAATGCTTCAAGCATAGAATTTTTCCATTTCCCCAAAAAATTAAATTATGTACTACATAAAATTATCATTTATATATTCTCTGGGCCATAATAAGTAAAATTTTTCTCACCATGGGTCTTTATTTTCCGTATTTTTGAATGGTACTAAAAAAGGTTACAATTCACTACCATTACCAATATCAATTTTTTAAACAATTGAAATACCGATTTACTTTCTTACCTCTAACAAACTATTGTTTTTTATTACTCGTTGATGTTAACTTATTTCTCCACCATGTTTGGATTACTCTAATTAGAAGTGACAATGTGGCTATATCTCCTTTATGAGAACATATAGTGATTATGTAATCACACTAAGCCGATGAACAACTCATTATTTATTAGCCTTATTGGGTGAAAATGCTGAACTGCTTATGTATTTCCTATACTATATTAAATTTTTATGTCTATATATTTATTCCCCTATTGATCACAAACCCTTTGCCCTCCGAAAAACGGTTTTTATGTTTCGCATACCTAGGTAACATTAGGCAGCATATTATTCACACGTCGACGAACATAATTTTTATGTAATGAACTTACGTGACTGTGTATGTATTTTCCTTCCTTAAATTTATGTCTACAATAGGTATTTGCATGTTGAAAAACATATTTTTGTATATGGGATATCCAACATTATATAATTCAACATAAAAAATGAAAAAAGAAAAATGATCTGGATAAATATTTCTTAAAAATGTTCCAAACATTTAGTAGATGAGGTCTGATGCAATTTAAAGCCAGTGATGTAATTTTAATGATTATTATACTTAGTATTTGTGTAAGTGCCAGATGACATAAGCCCTAGACAATATTGAATAAATCAACTTTATAAATAGACTTATCGTTCAAAAAGCGAAAATTAATAATTTTACGTCCCCATATGTTAATATTCAATTTTTTGAGAGAGTCTCATGTAATGAATCATTAACTAATTATCCTTATTATTAGGTAATATCATTAATATCATGTAATTATGAGGTAAACCATATCCTGTATTGGGTACAAGGAGCATATATAAAAAATAATGAATTGGACACTACATTCATAATCCTAATTTAATATATTAAAAATCAACAAATTTTTTCTAGTGACTTTTGATTATTATAAATGACATTTTTAATATTATATTTTATATTTCAAGTACAATGATATAGTGTTGCTAGTAAGCTCACCTTAACTCATCTCTAACCCATAAGTTAAAAGTTCCTAGTAGGGTGGGGGTTTAATTCCAGATGGAATACATGTCGCCAATACAAATATAAATGGCAAAGGAATCGGCCCCGATAAAATATCAATGGAAAATAATTCAATCAATTGACAAATAATATTTCTATTTGAAAATAAAGATGCATTACTCCTGCTAGTTTTGTCATTATTTTTCGTTCATATTTGTAAGTATATTCTCCCATTTTTATTCTAATAGATAGCCTATGAATTTTATCAATATTGGTAGCTATTATGATGAACTTATTCTTATAATGATATTGATTTATCTCCCACTGATGTCAAAGACCGAGAGTGATAATTAAAGGTGGATACAAGTTGTAACTCTTGACTAATGTGTCTAATATATATGATTCTTACATTTCACACACTCATTTGCATATTATTTACAGTTTTGATCATTATAGGAAAATAATATCTTTCTTAAAAAAATATGACATGGATTTCAACTAAATTTCCACCACATTTAATATCATGTACCATATGTAGATCCAGTTGGCCTTGTCACAACTAGGAATATAAGTAACTTATACTGACCTGATATCTTAGCGTCATTTATATGTCACTTATAACTATCAAAATTCATGCCTTTATGCAAAGTCCACTTGTGGTGATACGTTCTAGGGAAAGTTTCTTTGGAGAGGATAATAAAATGTATTATATTATTTTAATTTTCTTACACAATGCATAATATAAAAAAAATTCTATGTTGTCTAAAATTAATTATTTGTGATATGAAATTTTTTGTAACGATTGAATTTTCAATAATGGCCTTCTTGTTGGTGATATTCCAAGGAACAAGACAATAAAACGACCATTCAATTTGTAGGTAGGTATTTCTTGAGTAATGAATGAAATCTCACAATTATTACAATTAATTTAGATGTTTCTAAAAATTAATACGTATTTTCCCTTTGTTTTGGTAAATCTCTAGACTTTATTTAACTAGGACTGTGAGTTTCATTAAAACCTTTACATGATGTCAGCTTAAGACAACGCACCTTATCCTAAAATTCCTGCCTCATATTTTTACCTTATTTGTACATGAAAAAAATAATGTAATGTTTAATAACTGTTTCCCCTTGAGTTGACTAAAAAACAATTTCCACTGTAGTTTCCCTGAGGTTGGTATTTATCTATTTCAAATTATTCCTATAAATGTTTTTTACATTGAATCATCCAAAAACAACCATCAATGGTGTTTTATCCTCTATCGGCCCTTGTCACTACTTGTTCATATTCCATGAGTACATACCCATTTTCATGCCCCGATTTATTTCGAAAGTTCTCATATCCAATCACCTTATTTAATCTTTATCGAGTGCATTTTTTTTCTTGTTGTTCTAACATTATTGGGTGCACATCTAGTTTTTCTTGCCATCGTAGGTAAATTATATTTGTATGTATTGCTTGTAGAAATTGATTTTTAATGCAATCAGTTTAGGTGTGTTTGGAGGTTGAATCCAACATAAGTGGGTTAGACTATATTATGTTCTCTTCCCCCATTGCACACGAGCGTAGAAAAGAATAATGAAATTATCGTTGTACAATCATTATTTTTTAGATAACTATGTTACATATTTTAAGTATAAGTACACACCCACACATTTATTACGTGGGTTGAAATAACATTTACCCCATAGTAATAATCATTTTTAAGAAAAATAAATAATATCAACATGAAATATATATATATAGTATATATCTTATATATATAATAATATACATATGTGTGTATTAATGTATATATAGATATATCCTATATTACATATATGTATATATATGTTATAATATATATATAATGCCTCTATCTATACATATATATGTATATATATATCATATATAGTAGATTCTATCATAGTATGTATATTATATATATATATATGTATAATATATATACATATATATAGATATCTATATCTATACTACGAAATCAAAGATGGAAACACATTATTTATGAGTTGGAGAGGCCGTGGTTTGAAAATTTTTTTTTTTGAATATTTAAATGAAAATAAAAATTATTATTATATTGAAATGGCAAAATTAGAAAGGATTTTATATACATATGTGAGTGGATGATGGGGACCTTTTCGTATGAGACTAGGGGTTCCCCATACCCTTTTAAAATATAATTCAATTTTGATGGTGATTGTATATTATTGGTAGGGGGAGAATCCCTTGCAACCTATCTCCACATATTTTAGGATACACATTTTATTTGATGTATAAGGTGTGGGGGTTTTAGATGAGTGAATTAAGTTACTTGGAGAGTTTTTGATGAAGAATATAGCTAAATGAGTTCTTACCATCGCTAAAGAATGAGTCATCATTTCATGAAGTTACTAGAGTTTTATCTATTCTTATATTATATTTTTCAATATTAATAGATAAAATTATTTTTAATAGATCTTTTTCTTTCTGAATGTTGTACCATATAAATAATGAAGAAAAAAAAAGGAAGGTTTTGGAGGAAAAGATGCGAGTTCCACAATTAGAAGAATGTTGGACTAATTATGTTTCACTTTAATAGTTCTTTCATGTAAAAAAAGTTATCCTTTCTTGTGGGGTGTTTTGAAGAGTGTTTGGACAATATAAATTTCATTTACTACAAACTCAGTTCTATATATATTGGTGAGGTGGGAATAGGAGTTTGGGTTTATTTTTTTCCTCTATATAATACAAATATGTAGTCCTTAATACTGTGTGCTATCAACATATTTGTATATATGTATATAATATATATACATGTAATATCGAAATATAGTTCGTGTGTTTCCAACACATAACATTTATATACACATACCTGAATCATCAGGAATGTGTCATGGATAATAACTTGTTAATTAATATTGAATCATTGAAGGTTATGATCAAATTTTGTATTATTATTTGAAAATGTCTAGATCTCCTTGTGCCTTAGAAACATGTAACTAAATATTATACTAAATAAATGACTCTATCAATTAGATTCATACTAAGAAAATATAAAGACCAACCACAATCACGTATTTCAAACCCTTAAATCGTAAGTCCTTTGAGTAAAACTGATGATAATTTCCTAGATGTTCACTCATCTCATCAAGAAATTATATTTGTACAATAGTAACCTTAGTATTTGAAAAGCATTTACCTTCCAGGGACCCTTTATGGACCTACTACACTATTACACAAACATCATGATTGTGTCAAATTTGCAATTGATCCCCTTTTTTGCATTTTCAATGGAAATTTTGATTCAAATAATGCAAACATGGTGATTGTAAAAGTGACGCAAAAATTGATAAATAGTGTTACGTTTGTATGAATATTTTTTCCACCATGCACTTGAATTTAAAAGTAAAAGGGTATGGCCCATTCATTGCCCTTTTTTTTTGTGTTGCCCCTATTATTCTTCACACAAACAACAAAAGATAAGGTAATGGAAGGAGAGAATGGGCTTGAGTTGAAGAATAGAATGAAACACATTACTGGAAGTGAAATTTTAACATGTAAAAAATTATTAAACAAGGCATGGGGTTACTGGAGACGGGATGAAAAGTTTTTGGGGAAGGCTGAAAATCTCTATAAAATTTGGGAAAATATCGGAGAGGTGTTGAGTAAAGTGTTCAAAGGAATTCATGTGAGTTAACCAAGTTAATAAATTCTTTCTCTCCTTAATTTTTTACTATTAAATATGCATGATTTTTACATTTTAGATGACATTTATAGTTTCGTAAAATAATATTTAATTCCTAGGGTTTGTAGAGAAATGGATCTAAATCTGGAAATAAATTTTTAGATTGTAAACATTCCTTTAGAGTGACCAAAAACCAATCCTGAATAGGGTTCTTAGCTGAGATGAAAAAAATATAATAAACATGGTTGTACATGTTCGCCTAACATTCACCCCTTTGAAAAATCTGGAAAAGGTGTGGTTTTGCTTCATATGGTTTAATAGATTTACTTTTAAAAGAGGAAAAATTAGGATTTTTTCTTGTTAAATAGTGTAATAATTATTAATTCCTGTTTATACCTACAAATTATGTGTCATCATATCATATAATATCATAATAAAATTGCAGAATAGGATGTTTCCAAGTTGTTTGACTAATTTGTAAACACGAAGTTCTTTCTGGGTACCCTAGATTTTTTTTTGACTGTTTATTTATTTAAATCTTTACAAGCCATTATTGTCTTATAAATTTGATGTAAATGAGAGAGTGGGTTTCATAACATAAATTACAGATTCAAACATGCTTATAATGTATAAATATATGTTTTTAGTCGATAGGATGTTTATTAGGAATCCCTTCCCAATAGCATGCCTACATTATACACATATTTATTGCTTTATGAATCACACCACCTTGTTTCCTATTACAAAAAAACGGTCTCAACGCGCTTAAATGAGATTACTTTTTTAAGTGTTGCATCCTATACTGCAAAATAACCAAGGACCAAGCAACATCACGATTTCTTCTAACACGCATCAATTTTCAATCTATATGGCCTATGTTTTTTTATTGATTTTCTAGAATTCACAAAAATGAGGAGTAAGGGGATTTAATCCATGACACCTCAACTGTCTACTCCCTCTCAATGACCTGTCTTGTTGTGGATTCTCAAATGGTGATATTGTGCCTATATATACGTATTCCCTTGTTCTTTGGTGTATCACCCCCAACGATATTTAAAATCATATTGGGTTCAAACTTGCAACCATATTTATTTAAAGACTAACTTGTGTTAATTAAAGCCATACCCATACTTTGTTACGAAATACAAAGTATGTATTATAATAGGAGTTTTTGCAAAATTGGGGCATAAATTGATTTTCTTTCCTAGGTGTGTTTGTGATTTTTTAGGAATGTGTGGGTTTTTTTACTTTACCATCCTGGCTTATTTACAACCTTCGTAAAATTATTTTGAGATGAATTTTTCTCCCTTCCCAACATAAAACTTGTTTGTCTCCTTCTTCTCTATTGTCTCTTTCCCCACCTTATAACTAATATCTCGTTATTTCCAATAAATCCAATGAGCTATAATAGACACTATTTTATTATAGCTATTTACTCATCCATTTTATCTTTTTTACTATCTAGTGCCCGTTTAGTTTTGTAACATGCCTTCCTTAATCCGTTATTTTTTTAATTTTCTATTTGGAGTTTGAACTTTAGTTTAAATTTTCCGTTACCTCTTATGTTAGAACACACAATTTTTTATAGTTATGGCGCAACTTGGATTTTTCTAAATCACGTCTGATATTATCATTTTCTAGCTTATTTCCCCACCTACCCTCCTCTATTCTGTTGTGATAATTTGCATGAGACATATCTTATAGCACCTCTGCCACAACATTTAGTAATTAATAGTGTTGAGGACATTAGGTCAAATTTAGATATTAGGTCAACTTTGGGGAAATTAGGTCAATTGGGATAACAAGTCCCAAATTAAGGAATTGTTTCTGTAATCGATCTAAAGTTTCAAATTCAGTGTCGATTCATATTGTTGTGAGGTCAAATATGGGGATATTAGTTCACTTTGGGGAAACTAATTAAATTTTGGGGAAATATAGGGTCAAATTAGGGGAAACAGTTAAAAATTAGGGGCAATGTGGTCTTTTTAGTGTGTCGTCTAATGTTTTTCAAATTAGACATTGATTCAGTTTCATTGGGATCAAATTGGGGTATTAGGATCAGATTGTGGTAAATTAAGTCCATTTAGGGAAATACAAATTCAACTCCTGGGAAATTTGTCCAATTTTTAGGGAAATTAGTCACTTGGGGAATTATGTTTAACTTTGGGGAAATTAGGTCAACTTTGGGG